>VXBL01001146.1:0-56969 GCA_013400195.1 Aramus guarauna
ATATTCTATGATTCTATGAAAAGATTCTCTCCTGCTATGCCGTGACCTCTGTATTTGTGCTCTGGTTTTCACCTCCTACCTAAGGTAATGTACAGCACACTTTGCTGAAGATCATCTCATTGAGCACTATGTTGTGTAGCACTGTATACAAGACCGCTTTGAATTCTAATGCTATCGTTCTAGCTTGGTCCACAAACAGTTTATTCTACTACCTAAGTTGTTAAAAAGGCACTAAATAGAACTGATCCAAGGCAGATTGTATATGAAAGTTCTTAGTTTAAGGCATTAAAGGTCAGCTGAGGTTCTTCCTCCAAATAAATAAAATAGTTAATACTTTGAAACTAAGTTCCAAGTATATTTGGTTTAGTCTTGTTTATAATGTAGATCCAGAGACTTATTTTGGAGTCAGTATTGGCCTTTTCTGCTTTATGATGAAATTAAAAATAAGATTGAAAATTTTCATCTCAGATGGACTTAACCTTAAAACGTATCATCAATGCAACTGTGAAGTATAAACTCAAAGGCATGGTAGGTATTCCAAAGCAATTCATTACAAGGGACATTGTATTTACCTGTGAAAAGTATTGGAACATATACGGAAATAGAAGTTGTAGTTCTATTTTTGCTCAGTGTGTGCAGAAATCAGTGTGTCGGGGGCTGAATATGGATGCACTGTTTGTTTCCTCCACTGAAATGGTTGACTAAGAAGCACACTTCTATCTCACTGGACACAGAACATAATTTTCCAACTGAACAGCTTTCGAATGAGATTGTTTACATCAACATCATATTTATAGTAAAATGCCTGGTGCAGGATTTATATCTGACATCATGGCCTTCTAGGACTTATTTTTCTTTCCACTTTGGTCTTAGTGGTCCATACTTTAAACAGATTACTTTATTTTGCCTTTAATGAGATTTAATGTCATCCCCTAAAGATGAGCAGTGGTAATAAAACACCAGATCAATTTCTTGTTTTCTTAGGCATTTGGAACATAAAATGCCAAAGGTGTTAATGCGTTTGGAAAATATTTACAGATTTCACTACTGACAAAGTGCAACAATTCCTGTTTCAGTTTTTTTATCACAAATACTCAGTCTCTCCTATTAATGCTGTTGTCTTCTTCAATGTCAGACCTTTTTTAACTCTTTCAAGTGCTCTGAAGACCCTGGCATGTTGCAGTAGATATTTACCCATACAACAGAAATTAAGTCTTCTTTTAGTGTTCTACCTTTTGTATAAAAAGTCTTAGTAACAATGGAATAAGAAATAAAGCCAACCAGCTTGCACAAAATCAATTTATGTACTCACACAGAAAAATTCTGACAGTAAAATCTGAAAACTAGTGAGTAATAGACTCATCTTCTTACTGAAATTAGAAAATCTGTGCTTTTCTATTCTGTTACCTCTTATAAAGACTTCTATAAAATTTAGACACAGACTTCACCCTTCTGTGTGCCGTTTTCTTCCCATTCATATCTTGAATTACCAAAGCATTTTAAGTGTTGAAATGTATGATAGATAGATAGATAGACAGACAGACAGACAGACAGATAGTTAGTCTGGTTCTAAACACTTTGCAATAGCAAGCTTCTATGATACAGTAACAAGCACAGATCACCTTAGCCACTACTGTCTCTTAGAGTATTAACATTGTAAAGTCACAAATCAGAAATCTCAGATGAGAGTGATATACATGTAGTTCTTTCATGTCAGTAACCAGGGGCTGAAGATGTAAATAAAATTTTGGTAGGTACTCTGATCAGCAGAGTTGCATTACAGCAGCTACCTTAGCAAAAGAAAACAGATGGTTTTGTCAATTACACAAGTAGGTACTATTTCACAGTGAAGTTATCACTGTCAGGTGATGGTAATAAGGTGTCTGCTAATTTAAATAATCTGAAATCTGTTTTTCAAAATTAACCATTTAGAGCATTTTTCTTCTCAGTCCATGAACATTTTAGGGGATCAGGTTCAGAATTCTCAGCATACAGAAGCATAAAATTACCAGGCATCCAGGGAAAGTTTAATTTTAGATAATTTTTCTCCAATAACACAATGTAGCTCAGTGGCAGATTTAGAAAAAACCATGCAGTTTTCCAGGGCAGCACTTATCTTATCAATGTGTAAGACTAAGGCTTCTTTTCTTGTCATCCCTGCTTCATTCTATATGCTCTTGCCACCTTTGCTGACAAATTATTCCACCCCAAAGCACAGTCCAATCTATGTGTTGAATGAAGCATCGATCATGGCTTCTAGAAAATTAGTATGTAAGCAATAAAATCTGGAAGAGGATCAGATGCAGTACAATTAATTTTGATTGTACAGGAAATGCATTTGGTATACGTTTCTAATTCTCAATTCATTTAAACAGATGTTTTTTAAAATTTTCTTCTGAAACATTGTGGCTGGAATGAAGGAATATGTCTATTCATTTTCTTTGGTTGTTACATACAGGAGCTCTCAAATTCAAGTTCACATCTTTTCATACTCTCCTTGGCACACATGCAGCCAAACACAATTTCTTTGATGAAAGCATTTAAAAAGAAAAAGTTTCTTGCCATTTCCCTCCTTTTTTTTCCTTATAGGGTAATTCTGCTGCTAGGCAATACTTTAAATCAGCTTGATTAGCAAAGCAATAGATTTTTACACACTGTTCCAAACTAGCTGTATAGTCACAAAAGAATGAGTCACACCAAACGAAGGGTCTAAGAGGGCTGCTGATGAACTCACCATAACCTTATGCGTTGATTTCACGCAGCATGTCTAAAATGAGGGTAGCAGCACAGCAGGCGCTGTTGAACACCATCAGTGATGCAATCAAATAGAACAAATAACATTAATTGATTAAACATTAATTTTTACCTTGCCTAGTATCTCAAGATAATGTTAGACTAGCTCAATCTGACACTGTTAACTATATACAAAAGATAGAAGCATTTTTTATTTTCCCTCCCATTTTTGGACAGGGCAATGTTTTGGCATGCAATAATCAAAACTGATTTCAAAGAATATTGATTAACCTGCAATTTCTCACTAGAAACAAAGGAATTTGAAGGACCAATTTAATATTTTTTTCCTCTAATGACCTGTTTGAAAAAAAATTTATCTAAGCATTGTCTCTGTTTCAGAAATCAGAAATTTAGAAATTTAGTAAGAATGTATTTCAGTGTGGAGTGCATTGACACATGTACTGACTGATCTACAAAACATTCTTTGTTAAGATTTTGTCTGAATATTTTAACACAAATGAATATTCAGTTTCTCTACAGCTGATGAGTGTCACAATGTGGCATCAAATTAACTATATTGTGTTTACCTGGCAAGGTTTTTGCAGCAGGGGGCTACAGGGGTGGCTTCTGTGAGGAGACACCAGGAGCTGCCCTCATGTTGGACAGAGCCTGTTCTAGTTGGCTCCAGTTCCAAGACAGACTCGCTGCTGGCTGAAACTGAGCCCATCAGTGACGTTGGTAGTGTGTCTCTGATAACATATTTAAGAAAAGTGTTGTGCAACAGCAGCTGGGAGAGATGAGTGAGACTATGTGAGAGAAACAACTCTTCAGACACCAAGGCCAGTGATGAAGGAGAAGGAGGTGCTCCAGGCACCGGAGCAGATTCCCCTGCAGACCATGGTGAAGACCATGGTGATGCAGGCTGTCCCTCTGAGCCCCATGGAGGTCCATGGTGGAGAAGATATCCACCTGCAGCCTGTGGAGGACCCATGCTGGAGGAGGTGGACATGCCATAAGCTGCAGCCTGTGGAGAGGCCTGTGCTGGACCAAGCTCCTGGCAGGAACTGCAGCCCATGGAGAGGAGCCCATGCAGCAGCAGGTTTTCTGGCAGGACCTGTGACTCTGTGGGTAAGCCATGCCGGAGCAGTCTGTTCCTGAAGGACTGTACCCCACAGAGAGGACCTACATTGGAGCAATTTGTGAAGGACTGTCTGACATAGGTGAGACCACACACTGCAGCAGGGGAAGAATGTGAGGAGAAAGGAGTGGCAGAGAAAGCGTTATGAACTGACCACAACCCCCATTCCCTATCCCCCTGTGCTGCTTGTGGGAAGGAGGTAGAGAAATTGGGAGTGAAGTCAAGCCTAGGAAGAAGGAAAGAGTGAGGAGAAGGTGTTTTTAGATTTATTTAGTTTTCATTATCATACTCTGTTTGATTGGCAATAAATTAAATTAATCTTATCATAGAATCATAGAATTGTTTGGGTTGGGACATTTAAAAGTCATCTAGTCCAACCCCCCTGCAACGAGCAGGGACATCTTCAACTAGACCATGTTGCTCAGAGCCCCATCCAACCTGATCTTGAATTTCCCAGGGATGGGGCATCTACCTCCTCTCTGGGCAACCCGTTTCCATGTTTCACCAAGTCTTCCCCAAGACAAGTCTGTTTTGCCATGTCAGTAATTGATAAGTGATTTCTCTATCCTTATCTTGACCCATGAGTTTTTTATAGTATTTTCTCCCTCGTCCTGTAGAGAAGGCAGAGTGATAGAGCTGTTTGGTGGGCATCTGGCAGTCAGCAAAGCTCAACCCATCACATAACAAAAGTTTTATTGGAAGTATTTTTATTTCTGCAATATAAAAAGTGAGAAATAGAGCGAAAAAATGCAGAGCTCTGATCTAAAATGCACAAGACTGGAGTCATCTTCTGTCTGGTGAAATCTATCAAATGTGCTGATTAACCTGTATTCTCTCTTTTTTGCCATTTATTAAATATCTTTTCATCACTATTATCATGAGGAAACAAATAAGTGTTTTGCAGGTGCACACATTGCAAAGAATCATTGACAACATGTTGAAACTAACAGAGACAATTCCACTAAAATTTGCATTAGGGAGAGACAATCATTTTCTTCCACTGGACTTCACATTGAATTATGAACTGGACCATAAAGAGTAACTCCCGCAGCATGAATACTAAAACCTTTACTGAAAACTTCAGTACTACAGGTACCACTTGCAAGAGAATTTCCAAGTCCTTGATGTTATCCAATACATTCAGAACAAGCTTTTCCACTTTCTCTTCATTCATATTTAATAGTCTTAACCAAAAGAAAGAAAGACTTCCTTGGTTTCAGCAAATGGATTTTGCCCACTAAGGTAATAGAAGGGGCTATTAACATACTCAACACATAAAATTATAATGGCTAGCACTTATTGTTAGCCTTTTCTCTTACATTTCTTTGCTAAGGCTGGGTGGACTACCTGATAAAACTCACACAAGCAATATAACTTTGAGGAGATACTTTAATTCTGTGTTAATTAAATCATTCTACAAAATGTTTTGCAGTCCATATGGTAACCCCCTGCTCTTTTACACACACGATGGGGAGAGGCTTGTGTCTTCATTTCCCTATTTTGCAGGTTTAAATTAGCCCCATAGTGTTACATTTGTTTTCTCCATTTTTTCTGCGTTTCCTTAACTATGCGAGAGAGGACCGACCTCCTGCTGTTGTGGATTCATCCAATCCACCAAGAGCAGAAGGAAATCTGCCCACAGTGAACATTCACTTCATGCTGGTTTGCATCCTGATTTCAACTGGGAAAGATACTATATAAGCAAACAGCTGCTTTTTCAGTGGAAAATAAGTGCATAGCACATTCACTTTACATACTGATTGTGTCATTGGGTCCTTTTGTACAATATCATAGAATTTAGAGTTCTATACACTGTTTATTTTCTCTTCTAGTCACTACAAAGCAAATCACTCCTTTTTTTTTAAATTAAAATCAGCAACAACAATCACCACATCCCTTCTACTGAGGTTTATTTTTTGCCAGTGTATTTTTGAAGACTGAAAAATCACTTGACAAAAGCCCGCAGAATCTGATGGGTAACAATACTATGCCTCAGAATAAATCTCCTGATGCCTATACTAACATATACTGATGGTGATGTACCTAAAATTTTGTGTCTCAACTTATAGCTCTAGATGGTGGGAATTCATGACAGGTATCATGATACATAATTGTCTTTCACTACTGTTCTGCATTACAGACATTAGCTTAGCTTATGTCATTACTTCATAGGTGATATAATAGCTGCTACATTTCTAATTAACTCCTGGACTCTGAACTGCAGTTATTACCTAAGCAACAGAATGGAAACGACTGGTGACAGACAAGACTTATTTCCTGACCAGGTTCTGGCTCTCTGTTGCACTCGTGTTGTCATGCTCTGCTGCAGCAAGGATATGGGAGCAGCGTCAATAGTGATGGCCCGTTCAAGTTAATTGCAGCTGCTGCAGAACAGGGTAAGGATTGAAGAGTTCTGGGAGCACTCTGCGTTTCCACCATCTTCTGTTGAGAATGTTTTGTGAACATAGTTTTGGAATATTCTCAAATAGAAGCTGAAAATCTCAATAGGTATGAAAGATGGAAATGGAAACTGGCTGCTAACTTCTAACTCATTATGTGGCCAGAATTTTATCCTGAAAACTGGTATGGATTTTTCTATGAGGTTGGATGAGCACCTTCTGCTCCATGACTTTTTGAATAGAACAGATAAGACAAAGCATTTACAGGAGGGCTTAAAGGGTGTTCCCAACTTCCTTGAGATTCTGCAAATGGATAACTTACTGGGGGAGGAGGGGGGGAAGGAAGATCCCTTTCGATTGCCAGTTGAATAAAATATGTTTCATACACTTAATATCATGGAAATATTTTCTAAAAGAATGTTAAACTTTCAAAAATTGCTTTATATTTGTACTCAATCTTTGCATTCATCTCAGTGAGAGGTTTTGAATGCTCAGCAGGCATGCAGCTCTGAATTTAGCTGTCTGACTTTGAGTGCAAATGTGACATTTTTGTCCTTTATTTTTATCTCAGATTTTGCTCCAATTGACTTCAATTTTAACACTTTTGTCCTTTTATTTCATCCATTTATGATCAGTAATGGCTTTCAAGCCCACAGCTTTAATGAAGAACTTTTAAGACTTCATATATGATATTTATAAACATTTCTTCATCTTGTTCCATTTTTCACTCACAATACACAGCATGAGAATACAAAAATCTACAAGGTAGAAAGAGTCAATAATATCTAGCTGCAAAAGTGACTTTTGTTTGTCAATTTTCCTGAAGACTGGAGGGATATATAAATATACAGCAGACAAATGGGATCCACAGGGACCCCTTTAAGATCTTTATGAATATTTGAAAGGGCATCTGGATCCATGGCTACACAGGGCAATCAATTGCTATGAATTTTTATTTCCCTAAGCCCTCAAAGGGAATGGCATGACAGATATGTATTATCAGCAAGCTTCATTTAAAGAAACATGGGGCTTATTCTGATAGGACCAAGAGGGAGAAAAAAACTCATCCATAAGTAATCTCATTTAAATTGAGGTTGGCAAAGCTGGTTATTTAATTACTGCAATTATTGTAAAACTGAATGCTTCCTATTATTTTCAGATGCTCTATAGTCTTTTTCTGAATTCCAGCACTGCTTCTTTGGAAATTTGAAAAGCTGTCTCAGGAGCCTACAAAAATGAATAACAAAAATAAACCTTTTTATGAGAATTGAAAATCAAATTAGAAATTGGGATTTTGAAGGTGTCCTTCCTTCCTTCCTTCCTCCATAGAGACTACTTTTCAAAAAACACTGAGGAGAAGAGTTCAGACCTTCAAGCTTATCTTGACAGTCACCAAGTATTTTAAAATTAGAGAGTTTGGCAGAGGCAATTAGAAATGTTATTGCATCACTGGAAAACCCATTGTCACTGTCATTTATGTATATCTTTTGTGGTATATATATGTAATTAGCTAAAAGACATAAATATTAACTCATACTTGTAATAAACCTGTAAAAGGAGGCAATATTATATCTATTTAAACTAAACAATAGCACAAGATACCTTATATTTCTTTTTATCTTTTTTTTAGAAGTCTGGTCATGTCCAAACTGTTGTTCTTAACAAAGCCCAAGTTCAAATAGTGTAGAACTAACTACAGTCAGGAGATCAAAAAAGGAGTAGATATACTGCAGAGATACAATATACAGTATAAAAATTAAGACTCTGGTTTGCCTATGTGGGTACTCAACCACATATATAACCATAAATGTGTATATGTAGCTTGCTTCCTTAATATCTTAAATTCACTCCCACAAATCCAGCTATTTAATCATCTGTGACATTGCTGGCTCCAGAAATGATTTGTAGAAGACACAAGTTGAAGGACTTGATGCAGAAGGTGTCACAGTTATTTTAAGTTGCCCTAGGACACACGCTCCTTAGTTGCACCATTTTCAGTTAGCTCAAATCTGTAGGAAGACTATAATCCAAAATACTTTGCTAGTGTGCAGGTTGCAAATAGAATAAAATAGTTGGTAAAGTCTAAGAAGCCAGTAGGCAGGGATTAATATATGGAATAAAACGTTTACTTGGTGATTGTTCAGGGTCCTCAGGGCATAAACAATTTTACCCAAAAATCAGTTCCCTTGGACCTTGATCTTAGAAAGAACTGGTTTTTCTTTACAGTATTTTTTATACAGATACCACTGTCCAGTAAAGGTATTGTATCACTTACAAGCTTGCAGAATTTCTGAAAATCATGTCACACCTTAGTTTCTTGTCATTTCCTCAGATAAATTACAGAAGCACTATTTTATCAAAGTAATTTTTTTTATATGCCTAAAGCTAAAATATGGAACATACAGATCAGTCATTTTGATTTAAGTGGAGAAGAAGATTTCGCTTGGTAGGTTTTTTTTCTGAATATCGTGTACTGAGGTTTCAGCTCAAGCCATTTTTGATCTACAGATTGCCATTGAAAGAGTTAAACCATTAAACCTAGTTCAATAGTAAAATGTATGACTGACTCAAGGTCCTCCTGATTAATTAAGAAATGAACTAAAAAAACCCAGTAACAACTACTTTTAAACATCTTTTTTTTCCCCCAATTTATTTTAATTGGATTTTTAGCTTCACCTTTTTTGTTAAAAATATTAAAATACAGAATACAAGCTCCCTTGCACTTGTGTAACATAAATGTTCAGTTAAATTCTAGGGGTTTGTTGTTTGTGGATACTGAAGTTAATATTTCAATTTTGATATTGGCTAATGTGTGCATGGCATAAGAAACACCTTGCTGTTTATTTCTATTTGCTGATGGACTGGATACTTTGCCTGAGTTTGTAGGTAGTGTCCCATTGATTTTAATGTCTCTTGTTTTGTGTTGATGACTGCAAAAATGGCTTGAATATTCAGAATAGCTTGTGTATGCTCATTATTCTTACATCTCACTTTAGCTATCATATTTCCCTTTAAGGAAATGACATAAGTAGAATTATGTATGTGTGATAGTTGTAGTGTTGAGTATTAAGCCATGCCAATCTACTGAAGTCACTCAGATTCTAGCCTGAGAAAAGCATACAGGATCAGACTTACTTCCAAGGTAAGAATAACAGAATTTCTCCCAGAATTTCTTGCATCAATTTGAGAAATAATGTTGCATTCTTCAAACAATTACTAAGTCAAATAAGGTATTTTTCTTTCCAAAACTATGTTGAAATACAATTCTGTCTGAATGGCCCTAGTCTTGAACAACAATTATAGGTCAGATTCTACTTCACTACCTCTGGAAAAAAAATAGTTTCTGTCTCAGGACAGAGGACACAAGATCATCCTTCTTCTTGACTGTTGTTTCAAAATAAGACAAAAATCTGCAAGGAAACTCCAAAATGCAAGACACCTAGAAGACTTTTATAAGGAAAATTTGGAGGTGGAGGGTCAGATGGAAACCTCTGCTAGCATCCTGTCTACCTAAGACACTGATACGTTTCCATTACAACACAATTTTTTTTCACTGCAGTGAATTTTGTTGTCTATAAAAAATATTTTAATACCAGTGCAGGCAAAGCAATAAAATTACACTGGATTTCTGTTCAGTTTGGTGTCATTTCCCACCCCTCCCCAGTATTTCTTTAATTCTGATAAATGGTTTGGTATACCACTAACCATTTTCTCTACCTGAAAGCAGTTGAAGAGTGCTGTGGAAGCTCTGATCTATGTTCCCAAGGGAGTATGACATTAAATCAGAGCTGGGAATGCTTTAATCACCTTTATTTTCATTGTAGGCCAACACAGTCATTTAAATACACACTTGGCTACTGATCTTGTTATTTGAATCTCTCTATACTCTTCTCTTTACTGTAGTTGGTAACTCTCTGTCCCTTACACATTCTGTCATTTTCAGATCCTTGCTTTCTGCTTCCTATTCTACATTTAGCCTGTTATTACAAACATGTTTAACCCTTCATTTTCAATGACACTGAAAATCCTTGTCAATGATTTAAATTCTCCTATTGCAATTACTCTGCATGGGCAGAATTTGCCTTCATGGCTTCAGTGAAACCTTATGCTATAGAGCTGAATAGTGAATTGTGTTCCTTTCATTGTACATGGAGGACAACCACATCTACCATGATTTGTGCATACTACTCTCTGGGGGCTACTTGTATCTAAGATTCAGGCCTCAGGAGAGCGTTCTCAGTTAAGGTCACAGAAAGAGAAGGGTGTTAAGATAATTAACATAAATAGAGCTAGTAAAAACAGTGCTAAAATATCAAACTATAAAAGGTTGAACATTAAAGAAAAAGGTGGTCATGGTGGTCCCATCACTTCAAGCATTCAGTAAGAGCTAAGCAACAGACCCCAAGACTGCAGGCAAGCATAAGAAGAGTTTTCTGCCATGTAGCCCTGATGGCAAGACTGGAGACTCCTTTCTAGTCTCCTGTCTCTCAGTGTTATTGCTGTAGTCCCTTTGCTCACCCTGGCTTCCTGCAAGAGGTGACTGATTCGTCCCTCTTTCAGTATTCTTAACATTCAGTCACTTTATTGATCCCTTCATTGTTCAGTCTTTTCTCATAGAAATTTCCTTAATCCTCTCTGCCAAATGAGAACATTAACAACAGAATACTGCTCAAGTCTGGAGGATTTGGCTTGAAGGCACCCTGTGATAAAATATACTTGAATATAAGCGATTTTTTTAATATAAAATGCCAATAGAATACAAAACAATAAGGTAGAGGCATTCTGATTAGTGACTTCTTCACCGCAAAGTCAAATGCATTAACACTTGAGAGACCAGTAGTGCCTACAGGAAATATATTTGAAGCTTTCCTGGCTCATACTAAAAACTGAAATTTGCAGTTTTCAATAGTTTCTACACAAAACTGTAACAGACTGAGAAACTCAGATGAAAGAAGAGCCACAAAGATAAAAGAAACCATAACGACAGCCAGCTCAGGTGAGTGATCAGTCCTCCTTGTAAGTATCATGTCCTGGCTACAGGTAAACATGCAGAAAAGTTATGAGGTGAATTCTTATACCTGGGTGCACGTGTACTAATACAAAATTACTGCATGGTCTGGTTCTTCTTTTAAAAAATCCTTTTTTAGAAATACAATGTAGCTTCATTTGGTGGAGGCATTTATCTGAAAGCCACAATACAATCCTTGTTGTGGAACTATCATTGTACCGCTTCTTTATTTCAGTAAGACAAAGGCTCTCTGCTATCTCCTTGTTTAATTAAGGATATCAGTAAATAGGACCCAACTGTCTTAATAACTGGCATTCTAGAAGCAGCTAGTTTAGGAGCTACAAAACAACCAAAGAGCTCAAAGGAAATCTGATAAATTTAAATAGATTTGCAATCCAGAAAAGAGGAAGAAGAATAAATTTAGCCATTATTTTCAAGGAGAAGTTCCTAAAAAAATGGGTAGATACGCAGTGTACTTACTAGGTATACAGGTGGGTTGTTTCTTAAACACATGGGTGGACAATGTTGCATGCCTTGCTAGGATATAGAGGGTTTTTTTCATTTGTTTTTTCCCTCGTTCAGCAGGTGGTCATGTCCTGTCTTTTTTGTTAGACCGAGCACAAAGAAATGTTGTACCCATGTGGCTGTGATACTGAGTAGTCCTGGCTGGCAGGAAGCTAAAGAGACTTAGCTTAACTATGCTTGTTTTCAGTCTGGATTTCTTTGTCACATTTGTATGTTCCTTAAAGTTAGGCTGGTCCTTCAAGGCCTTGAAAATTCCCCTCCTTCAAAATACCTTTCTTTTCGTACCTTTAAGTATCACACTCAGACTTCAAGATGGTTTTCATTGTCCTCTTTTTCTCTACAACAGTTAATGAGAACCCATACGGTAGCTGATCTAACTGTTAGTAATCTCCTTGGAGTCGACAGCAAAAAAACCTGGTTTGCTCTGCTGGGTAGCCATCGTCTTCCCTGAGCCTGCCCCGTTAAAGTGGACAAGCGCCAAAGCTGAGCAATTTTCTGCTGTCAGCTCTGTCCTTTCCTCATCATTCCCTCCTGATTTTTGTCTTAAAAGAAGAGGACGGTGCAGCAGTCAGAAAAAACACACAAAGTGCTGCTCTAGTCAGATGCAAATGAGCCAGAAGAATCTGTGCCAAACCTTATGTATATGTATACCTATGTATAAGCTCTATATAGACAAATTCTGTAGATCAGGAGTATGTGTGTTCGAATACACACACGTCATGCATACGTATATAGAAGGAGAGGATGGTGGAAATGAAGAGCAAGAAATGGGGAAAATCCCTTAGGATCTGCACACAGTAAAAATAATATATCATTAACTATTTTACATATCCCAGTAAGAGCAGCCAAGTCACTACAATGGTGCTATGATACTACCCAAAGCAGTGAAATTTTGGATAATCCTTTCCACAAGCTATGTTTGTTTTGTTATCCACAAAAGAATTTTATATTTTAGTGTATTTATTACACTTGTGATCGTATTAGAGTTACTGTTTGTTTATAATTGGTCTATAATAAATGATGTAATCTAGCTCTGTTACAAACCATTAATTTTCATGGACCAAAGTTGATACTCTACAGATATAATTTGCAAGTTTAATGCAAGTTTTTGTGGGGTTTTTTGTTTTTCCCTCCTCCATCCCCCTGCCCTGGCTCTGCCTTATTTACAAGCATCTTGGTTGAATTAATAAATAAACAATAGCTTTCATTTTAATTAGCATAAAGTGGCATTTGTATAGCAGTGTTTAGCAAAGAGATTTGAGGTGGAAGATTAACAGTGAAACAAAGATCTGAATAAACACATGATATTTCAAACCAAATTCACTAACCACAAATAGAATCACATTTTTAGATAAGGCTCTTTGTCATGGTTTAACCTGATGCCCAATCTGTTTCCCAGCAGCAATACCACCTCCTGGCTAGGAGCATGACACTCTATGCTGGGGAACGTCCCTTTGGCCAGCCTGGGCCAGCTGTCCTGGCTGTGCTCTCCCAGCTCCTTGTGCACCTGGCAGGGCGTGAGAAGCTGAAAAGTCCTTGACTTAGTGTAGGCACTACAACTACCCAGCAACAACTAAAAACATCAGTGTCTTATCAACATCATTCTCATACTAAATCAGAAACACAGCATTATACCAGCTACTAGAAAGAAAAGTAACTATACCCCAGCCAAACCCAGGGCATTCTTGCATTTAATGTGAAATAGTACAACCCTGCTGTTTGGACTGTGATAAATTGCTCAGTACGTGTCTGCTGGGACGTAAGACAAGAAGATATTATTCTTAACCCCAGAACTGTCAAGCCCAATTATTTCCTAAGAAGCTTGACAGCTTTGGGAGTGATAAAAGAAAACCTCCATAGGGATGAGGGGAGGAAGGCGAATAGGGGAACTCTCTGCAGGTGTTTTTCATATTTCTCTGGAAATAATGCAGAACCTGTGTAATCACAAAGGTTTAGTTTTTTCCTCATGGAAAAAGAATTTGTTAAAACGGCATTGCCCATAGAAAGGTATGGCTTTTACTATTAACACTGCGTGTCTGTAAAAGCGAGTCATCAAGAAAGGAGCAGTTAATTCATAGCAGAGCTAATACAAGAAGCCCATACACATAGACCACTCGTGATCTCAATCGATTTGTCACAGCTGGACACCAGGTCTGTGAGGTCCCCGTGGCAGAGCCTGGCTTGCAGCAGCAGCTGCTGCTCACATGCATCAGGGCGCACTGCTTTGCTCTTGGGCTTTGAACCTCGAGCGGGCTTCTCAGGAGCTTTCTGTCCAAGCTGGCAAGAGGACACATGTGGGGTGCTGGGGGAACAGAGGGCAGGTGCCAGGCTCCCGGGGGAGGTGGAGGGAGGTGGCAGTCCAGGCTCAGATCCAGCAGCTACAGCAAGGTTAGACCTTGCGGGACTTTGACGTTGTTGCTGTGTCACATATGGCGAGAACATACAAAATGTTATGGGAACAGCATGCACAGGCCATGTCTTTGCTAGTAGGCTGGCTCAGCATGTTTTTACATAGTGTTGGAGGGTATGTACTTGAAACCTTGATTTTTTAATTTTTTTTTCTCCTGAAGCAAACAGGAAGTTGCTAGTTCTTCAAATAGCCAACTTCCCTGAAAAGGAAATGCCAACATTTATCCATGGTTTTTTCTCTGGTCTGATTTGTTATTTGTGTTTATGTCAAGAAAGCTAACTTCTCTGCTGCTCTTTGCTTCTTGTTGATTTTTTTGTTGGCTGTTATAGCTGTCAGGAAGATGAAAGGTCACTTGAGGACATTCTGTGCTGTGCCTTCTTTCAAACTAATTGCAAATCAGCAAAAGGGAAGTGAGGCATCTACAGGATGGCTGTCCCAGGCTTGCCATCACACTGGGAGATAAGTATCCAAATCTACATTTAATCCTAAAAAGAATTAGGAGTTGGTGGAAAATTTTGGACAAATTTGTTTGTTTTTCAGAAGCAACTCACCTTTACATATTAATTTCTTGATTCTCTCCTTGCAGCTACCTGTAATAACAAAAGTGTTCCAGTAAAGATTTTTCTTGTAAAATAATTAAATTGTAGACTAATCAAACTTTCTCAATATATTTAATTGGATTATAGTAGCTAGACATTGGAGAAAAGACTTCTCTAATGTAGCTAAGCAAACTTTTTTTTTTTTTAAATGTGCAAGAATTGAAATAAAATTAAGCTATATCATTCTCTTTCCTTTAGGGCTTCTGAGAAGAAAGAACAATCCAAACACTGTTGTAAAATAATATTAAGAATAAATGAAATGAAATAAAATTAATAAAACTAACATGCCTTAGAGGAAAACCTGTGGGAGAAAAGTAAAAATGCAGTGGAAATGTTCTGACTATCAATCGGTGCAGGGAGTCCCAGGTAACATCTCTTGTACTGCATCACTGCTCTGGTCCAGGAAAGGATGTCTGTACAAGAAAAGAAGTAGAGACTGAGCAGCAATAGATACAAATAAAGGAAAAAAGGAGCACAAAGAGTACAACCATGGTAATACATCAGAAACATTTTTGATTAGTAGTATTTCATTTTATGACTGAAAGATTAATTTAAACTTTGAGAAGAAAATACATGTATTATTTTATGCATTTATATGTTAGTGTTTTCCATGAAGAGAGCAATATAACACCTGCTCCTCTTCTGCTCAGCTGGCCAGGCTGATTATGTGCCTTTAACTTTGGCTAGAGATACCCAGCCTGAACAGATCATCTGCCCTTGCCTCCTACAGCACTCATTACTTCACTAGCTGATTTTATGACGTGGTTTAGGCCCAGCCGAGCACCACGCACCGCTCACTCACCCCTCCCCAGCGGGTGGGGAGGAGACCGGACAAACAAAGGCAAAAGCCTCGAGGGTTGTGGTAAGGACAGGTTACTGGGACAGCAAGGGAGAGGGGAACAAACAACAACAGTGCTGATAACAGGGATACACAATAGGTGATAATGGAAAGCAATTTACCGATCCGAACGACCGACGGGACCCTCAGCACGTCCCGGAGCCGTGCCGAAACCGCCGAACCCGCCCCTCCCTGACCAGCCCCCTGTTATGTTGAGCATGGCGTCACATGGTATGGAATAGCCCCTGGCCAGCCTGGCTCACCTGGCCTGGCTCCTTGTGACATTAACTCTGTCCTAGCCAGAGCCAGGGCATTTTAATCTTTGAATTTTTGCTGCAGCAACAGGGTATTTATGAGGAAGATGCACTGTTCTGAATTTAAGAGTTCAAGCAACAAGGAATCCTTTAGCTACCTAAATAAGTTTCTTCATTGCAAACCCAAAACCTAGCAAAAAGTCACGCTCTATTTCACAGCTTTGACGGAATCAGGTTTAATGAATGTCTGTCTAGCTTTAGTTTCTCATCCACTTGTGAAACTGCTTGTGTGGTGCTTATGCAAGATGTCTTAGGCCCCTTCAAGAGTGGATTATTACTAAATACACCTCTATTCCTTTCACTTGGCAGGAAGTCTAGCACTCTAATCACTCTCCCAAGAATATGAGTATTTTTCAACATTGTTTTAAACAGATCTACAACTGAAAAGCTGCGATGCTGAAAAATATAATTTGACATTACACTGTTGATTTTTTTCTGAAGGAAAGACACCTTTTGAATTTTCTTGTGAGACCTGCTATATGAGGTAAGGACTCTCAAAGATTTCTTAACTAATGTATATAATTAATATATATAGTGTATACATACAGTTATTTAAGAAATCTTTGAGAACCATGAGTTTTATAATGAGTTTGATGTTTAAAACACTCTTTAGCAATGTTTGGAATAAATTTATGTAAAGATATATATATTTGCAGGCTAATTTCGATGCAGAAAATATTTATGATGATGAAGACAAGTCTCTGTGAATCTCATCTTTATTTGTATTTTATAGTGAATGGAGCAAATGATTCTGCATATCCTTTTTTTTGTTGTGCATTTTTTAACATCACAGTAATTGCTGAAGTATTTATCTTCCAGATTTCAGAAAGCAGAACTGATTGAGACAGTCCTAATGCTTTGCAAAATATTTACACCTCATCATATTTATTTATTTCCAAATGTCATACTTTAACAGTATCTTACAACAATCTAACCAGGAGGATATTTTGATACTTCTTGGGATGTACAGTCCACCAAGTCCATAGAATAAAATGCAAGGATAAAAGGACAATTGTCATTCCTATGAAATTTTGCAGTAGTTTGGGTCAAATGATGTGTAATTGAACAAAAATGAAAAGTATCGCCAGTACTGAGAGAATGAGTGATTACCATGAAACTCAATGTTTCACTTTTTCTTTTAAAAATTGGAATATTATTTCATTAAAACTATCCTGCTTTTCAAAAAAAACCACAAACAAACAAACAAACAAACAAAACCAAAACCAAACCCAACAAATACAAACAACCCACCAACAAAACAAAACCAAAACAAAAACCACCAACCCCCCCCCCACCCCCCCAACAACAACACGGAAATCTCTCAAGCACCTTCGGTTCTGCCGTAATGACACACTAGTTCAAGATACCTGCTCTTCTATTTTATAGTTTGAATTCCTCGCTGCTCTGGTATGGATTGCAATATAAATCTTAAGAAGTCTGGAAGCAAATAGAAATCTGGATTGCCAGGTTCAGAGTTGCATGTATGGATCACACACTTCAGATTCATTTTGACTTTTGGAATTAACAATAGTGAGAAAGATATTATAATTCTTAAAAGTTCAAGACTGGGGAACATAAAAGAACTGTTAACGAAGTTTCTGAGTCCTTTGGAGGAGCTGAGGACCATTTAGAACCAAATTTTTCTTCTAGATTTTTTTGAGAGAAGCCAGAAACTCAGGTCTTTGACCATGGTCTGAAGCTAATCTGTTTCTCTATCCATCTTTCACTCACTTGTTCTTTTGGTTGTTCACACTTTTGCTCACTTGCTCGTTCCTGCTCAGACTTACACCTTGTAAGCATCTCTGGATTCAAATAGAAGAGTGTGGCTAAAAAGTACTGGTTATTTTATCTGTGTACTACATCAGAAATTCCTCTTTTATACTGTCTTTTACAGCATTGCAGTGTTTCTAAAAAGGCTTATAAGTAAAGAAAATAAAATTTTATGTAGGCTGGGGTAGTGTTTGGGTTTATTTGTTTGGGGTTTTTTTTGGAGGGGGGATGTTTTTCATTTGTTGTTTGTTTCTTTTTTAAAATATTTAAGCTCTACTCTATTCTTTAGTGCACTGGGAACATAGAGCAGTGGTATTAATTTCACTCTTGTGGATTATGTTGAAAGCAAAGATATTCAGTATTATGTTATTAAATTTGTTATTAAGGGGAAAAATGGACATAGCAAAATGATTTTATCCAAAAACACTGTAAGGTTTATGCTTCAGTAAAGGAATAAAACTGAAAAAGGAAAAGCGGGATTTTAAATTTGCTTAAGAGAACAGGTATTTGAAGTCCATTGGCACTCACCTTGAATGTGTATCTGACTGAACAGAAAATGGAGAAAGATATAGAAGACGTCCAGTTCATGCAGTGTAATAAATCTATGACAGATATGAGTGATGAAAAACATTGAATTATAATAGAAATGCCCAGCACAAAATCAACATGCCAAGAACTATTAATCAAGACCATAAGAAATGCAAAGAGGAAGAATTATTTAAATGCAATGGGCAGTTGAGTAATAAACAGAAGGAATTACCTACCAGCTATGAAAATTCCTATCATCTGCATATTAAAATAATTATTCGTAATCAACTTAGATTCAGTGGGCAAAACGTTTAGGGGGAGTCAAATGAAATGACAAATGATGTTGTGTGTTTCTGGAACACTGAGAGCTCAAAATAAATGATTTTATTTTGTTATGGTTCTACATCTTAGCAAATGAAACACAAGACATGTCTCAAATCTGATAGACACTACATCTACTACAGATCATCAAATCCTGCTAAAGAAGATAAATTACACCCCTAAGCACTGAATTATAAAATGTATTGGTGGGGAAAAACTACATTATTGAAACTTCAGTCTGGCTTGGTTGCTTAACACCTCTTACTTACAGGGCCTGTATCACCTGCTGAACTCAGAAATGGTGTTTTCCTAACTTTAGGAAGAGCTGTATACATCACAGTAAAATTTGCTTTCGTTTCTATTTTAGAACAATAAAGGTGAGTTTATCACAGAACTATAAAACCTCTAGTTGCTATCTCAGATGACAATGATTTGATGACATACATTATGTACGTAGAGAGCAAAGTCTGAAACACAAATGTAAATTTTTGGTACTTCAGAAGCTAAATTATTATGGTGCTGATAAACTAGGAGAAAAAGTTGAAACTAAGAAGTAGTAATAATAATTGAGAAATATCTAACAGCATTAATTGTTTGTCCCATCCCACTCAGGGGGTTAGGGTGAGGTTAACTTTTTAATTCTCTGCGCGGTAATCAGGAGTAACGACAATTACTTTAGAGGTTCAAACCAATCATAAATTTATTTAAAACTCAGTGGAACTACAAAAGATAGAGGCTTGGCAGAAGTCATAACAATGCTCAAAACTTAGCAGAACTATGAAAGGTAAGGGTTTAGCAAAATGTGTGATGAAATTACCCCAATGTGCAGAAAATTAAGTTAGAGACAAAGACAGTGATAGAGAGGAAAAGAAAGAGAGAGGGAAAGAGGGAGAGAGAGAGAGAAAAGATCTCACCACCCTGGGATCCAGCGATGTTCTCTGCTTGTAGTTGTAGTCTTCAGGTGGTGGGCGCATGCCGAAAACTTATGTTTCCCCTTTTTATAACCTGATGTGCCTGCTCCATAGGTGGGGGTCTGTCATCATTAAGCAGGTGCAGTATGTGCTCAGGAATGTTCAGAAATGTTCTAGAAATGAGTTGGTGGGTTGTGGGGGTCTTGGGGGTCTCACTGTCCTCCCCTTTCGGGGCTGACCAAGTGAGTGGTGATCTTTCTGATCTTTCACAGGCACATGGTGCACAGGACACAGGTGGTCTTTGTTTACATGTTTCAGGAATAGAGGAGTGGGCTCACAAGACGTTATCCTGCCTCCGCAGGCTCCGTTCTTGGTCCACACTCCCACGTCAGCAGCCTGTCCCTGCCCATGTCAAGACGAGTGTTTGCAACATTCACTTGTTATCAGGGCCTTACATTGTTAAACAGGAAAAAGGCAATTCCATGTTAAAATAGTTTCCATACTGGCTTTAAAAATTGGGCTATTTTTAAGGAGAAGGGGCCATAAAAAATAAAAATAAAATTAAAATAATATGTTGTACTGGTTTTGGCTAGGATAGATTTAATTTTCTTCATAGTAGCTTTTATGGTGTAGTTTTGGACCTGTGATTAAATGGTGTTGATAACACAGGGATGTTTTTATTATTGCTGAGCAGTGCTTACCCAGAGCCAAGGCCTTTGCTGCTTCTCACACCACCCCACCAGCGAGGAGGCTGGGGGTGCACAAGCAGTTGGGAGGGGACACAGCCAGGAGATCTGATCCCAATTGACCAAAGGGATATTCCATGCTTTATGATGTCATGCTCAGTGTATAAAGCTGGGAAAAAAAGAAGACAACGGGGATGTTTGGAGTGATGGTGTTTGTCTTCCCAAGTAACTGTTACATGTGATGGAGCCCTGCTTTCCTGGAGATGGCTGAACACCTGCCTGCCCATGGGAAGTGGTGAATGAATTCCTTGTCTTGCTTTTTTTGTGTGTGCGGCCTTTGCTTTACCTATTACACTGTCTTTATCTCATGAGTTTTCTCACTTTACCAATTCTCTCCCCCGTCCTGCTGTAGGGGGGGTGAGCGAGTGGCTGTGTGGTGCTTAGTTGCTGGCTGGGATTAAAACACCACGTATGTGAAAAAGGAAATTAATAATTATACCCTAGGTACTAGAAAGTGCAAAATATAAAATGGTGGAGGTTTTTAAGTGCACAGTGGAAATATATGGCAGGAGAATTCAGATATCTAAGAATGAATATCTGAAACGTATCTGGTTTAAATACTTAGTACGTTTCGGACTATTAATAAATGGTAGAGTTACAGAGTTGCCAATATTGCAGAAAAAGCAGAATTATTCATATTTTCCTATAGCCATGTATTTTTATTAATGATAGTGACAGAGAACTAGTTTCTGTTCTAGGATTAATATAACAGGATGTCAGGAATAAGTACTAAGTATGTCGTTTCCTAAATCAGCAGGCCACATGATTATATATATATATACACACATATACATATATATGTATATATGCCTGTAAATAACAGTATGTGTATATCAATATGTATCAGAATTGAAATGAATTGCTTGGAACTCTCTAGATTATTTGGGCAGATCTAGTGAATTGTGGAAGAGTAAAGATGCTTGAGAAAAGTAAAAAAATACAGACATTTTGCCAAAATTTTGAAAGTGCGGAGGGGAATTATCTCTGCTGCACTGTCAGTGATGACACACAAAGGAATGGGATGGCTATCAAGAAATTAAGTTAACAAAGACTCAAGGAGCAAAACATAATTAACGTCATACGTTTCACATAAAATAAATGTTGTAAAACTAACCTGGTATGTTTATTACAGGAGTTCACGTAACTTGATGATGAAAACCAACTGATAAGTACACAGAGACTTCTGCAAATATTGGTACTGCATAACATCTTGATTTGTGAAACTGAATCATACAGTACCACAGAGTCACATAAATGCTTAATGAACTAAAAACTGTTAAAAACAGTTTGTTTGGATGTATTCTGGAAAAGATATACTCCAATTAAACCATGTCCATTGGAATTGCAGAAGCAACTAATTCAGGAATATTCTGTGGTCTGTGTTATGCAGGTGGTGATCAAGGATGATGGTGACAGGGCTGCATAATTTATTGAATCTCTTAATTTTGTCAATTCTTCATATGACTTAAATTCTAGACTTTCAAAGGACAAAAGGTAGTCATATTTTGGCTTCTGTTAACTTCCAGTGAGAAGACGGTCCTATATCCCTTCTTCTACTTTGAAAATTGTAGCTGTTCTTTATATACAGATGTCACACATTCACTTCCTGATACTGGTTTCTACACCTAGAAGGTGGTTTTGAATACAGCCCAAATGGCAATAATATGCAAGCACCGGAATCACTTAGGTGCTTTGGAAAAAATTGCCCCATATAAGTTGATTTATTATTTCTGGTCTTCCTTCTTTCTATTTATCACACAGGGCATCAGTTAGGGACTTATAGCTTCATTAACATAAAATTGTTAAATTATTGTAAAATGTGAAATATACTGTAAATAATAATATATGCTCATGTGTGTACAGCATTATAAATTACACAATTTAAAATTATTTAAGAAGATAAATGTTTTTTTAAATCTGAGTTTTCATTTTTGGATCAGCTGTTTTGATATAGAACCTTGCATTTTAAAAAATATATTTTGAAGAGGTAGAGGGTTTTATCTTCAGATAACCTTTTGATGTCTGATCATCATCTGTCTTTCTAAATAAATGTAGCATTTGCTTGATGTCATTGATTCTTATGAAATTGGAATAATGCCTTCCTTTGAGCTTCCCAGTGACAATATTTTTACTGATTTTGCTCCTGCTTTCTGTCTTCCATGGTAAATTTCAAAAGTGGGCTGCCTTCTTTCTCTATAAAAGTTTCAAAACTTTGAAGGGAAAGGTAATCCTAAGGTTGACTTAATAAAAAGTATGAAAGCACCTGCCAAAGTGTCCAAGATCAAGGAGACAGCTTCAATTTCAAAGTGAAGCTTTAAAGCTTCAATGTATGTGAAGAGGAAAAAGCTTTCCTTAATCTGTCATAAAACATCTTTTGTAGTAGCAAGTAATAAGAAGAATAAAACTGAGAACTAAGCATTACCACAGAATATATTTCTACTTTTGAGTCACTGAAAATTAGCTGCAATTCAACTGAAAAAAACTTGTGTGTAGGTAGCCATACTGCCCAATAGAGGGAGAAAAAAAAAAAAGCAACAAACAAGCCAAAATACATACCCACATCAAGAAACAAGCAAACAAATTTTGTCAAATACAAATTGTATTTTGGGCTAGATTTTTCATTCTTACCCGTGAAAAATAAAATATATCAGCTATCCTGCTCATGAAGTAAGCTAATGTAGTTCCATATTAAATAAAGGCAACAAAATTTGAGTTTATTCTTTGAACATCCAATCAGGCTGAGTATCCAGTATACTTGGTGATAAAAAGACTACTTAAAAATTGACCAGATGTTAGCAGAAATGATAAATATTTGGAAGAAAATGGAGAAAGAGAATTTGAAAAGGTAACACAAAACTCGAGTAACTGGAATAGGTCAGAACAAAGTTTGAACTTGTTCAAAATCTTTTCTCAAAGCTATAAAGCATAACTATTCAATACATTAGCGAACACTTGATCACCTAATGAATTTGTTAAATTTCATGTCTGCTTTCAAGTAATTCCTGTATCATGTAATTCCACTCTTAACTCAAGTAAATGAATTTTTGAAGCGGTCCAGCCTGTTTATTCATGTCTAACTGATTGTTTTGCATTCTTTCCCTTGCTGTGATAAAAGGACATAGCAGTCACAAAGAACGTCTCATTCTACAAAGAATATTCTGCTGAATGTTATTGTATCTATTGGTAGCATTATCTCTAGCTATATGCTTAATTTTTTAAATAAATTAAAATAATTTTGTGTTTATAAAATGAACCTATTTTCCTCTTGTCCTAGAGTTTTTCCGTTAAACTCATGCTCTCTTAATGCTTTTTATGTAACATTCTGGCAATGTTACTTTCATTTTTTGGTAAAGCCCTTTACATATATCCTGAGACTTAGTATATTAATAATTCACATTATGAAGCCATGACTGAATATCAAAATTTGAAGGAAAATGGTAAATTGAGCTCTTTGTACCTGTCCTAAAACAAGTGGATGAATGCTTTATTAGTTAATGTAGGTGCAAGTTCTTGATTTTCAGAGCTGCTTATGGACATTCATGACAGATTTTTTTCTACTATTAGCAGGAGATAGCCACAAACCCACTAGTTAGTGTACCAGCAGGACTTTGGTGACTTTGCAAAATTAATTTTGTAAGGAGTCACATGCTCAGAGTCCCCAAGAAAGAGTTCAAAGTGACTGCATACAGCTTAAGACCTTTTTTTTTTTAATATAACTTTCTTATAAATAGGTTAATGTACAGTTTAAGTATAGGAAGGAAAAGCAAATGCACAAGTGATTGCCAAATTTAAATAGCATTGTTGTAATACTAAATGAAAAGATAATCTGGTCTGAAGATGTCTTTTCAAGTCTTACTGAATATTTTTGGTTAATGGCTTGGTAATGGAATAGGGTGTAGCCTGTGAGAGTTGCACATGAGAGGTTAAAAATTCCAGTGTCCTCTTATACAAACATTGTGGATGGAGAACCACAAGGCTGGCATGAGAAGCAGCCAAAGGAGGGAGTCTTACAGTGGCAGGACAGCCCTGTTTTGGTCAGAGAATGAGGAATAAACAGATAGACGGTTTCTGCATGGAATCTTGAAGGCTGTGGTGCCTGGAGTGAGAACTTTTGCTTCATTATCTGGGAAATGAATATTAAAGTTGACACCCCTAAATATGATAATGAGCTAAAAGGAGTATGTGCTAAACATATGTGACTATAGTACTCGACTCTCCACCCAAATCATCTTAAACGTCACCCCTGGGAGGGAACAGCTGAGGTTGGGGTATAAAGAGTATTGAGGAAGTTACCCCTGGAGGGGAGAGAAGAGATTGAAGACCCCAAAGAGGCAGCTGACGGGCTGTGCTCATTCTCCTCCACCTAAGATAGGGACACCTTGTTGATAAGCATTGCAATTTCACCTTTTTGGTGAGAATACCTGGGATAGTATTTAGCTAGCATTATAATCATATATTAGTGCTATTGAAATAAGGGCATTTATCAATGGCGATTTCGAACTCTTTATATCTGTCACCTTAATATACTTTCTACCTGTTTCAACTTTGTGAAACTGTCTCAGTGAAAGTCCTTTAGGGGGCTCTGACAGGCAAACATTGACTCTTGTATGTGACTATCTATAATCCTTTAGACATAAAGCATTGACCAAGTCTGAGACTAAGATTGGATGTAGCTGCACCTAGGCCCCCCTCTGAGAAGGAGTTTAGAAAGCAAGGGGGTCCTCTCTGAACCTCATGACTCAAGGGGAGACAGCTGCTCAAGGGCAGCCTGGGCTGCCGTGACCATGAAATGGTGGAGTTCAAGATCCTTAGGGCAGTGAGGAGAGTGCACAGCAAGTTCGCTACCCTGTACTTCAGAAGAGCAGACTCTGACCTCTTCAGGGATCTGCCTCGTAGAATACCATGGGACAAAGCCCTGGAGGGAAGAGGGGCCCAAGAAATCTGGTTATTATTCAAGAGTCACCTCCTCCAAGCTCAGGAGCGATGCATCCAACAAAGAAGAAGTCAGGCAAAAACTCCTGCATGGATAAACGAGGAGCTCCTGGGCAAGCTAAAACACAAAAAGGAAGCCTACAGAGGGTGGAAACAAGGGCAGGTAGCCTGGAAGGAATACAGAGAAATTGTCTGAGCAGCCAGGATCAGGTGAGGAAAGCCAAAGTCCTGATAGAGTTAAATCTGGCCAGGGATGTCAAGGGCAACAAGAAAAGATTCTATAGGTACGTCAGTGATAAAAGGAAGACTAGAGAAAATGTGGACCCTCTCTGGAAGGAAACGGGAGACCTGGCTACCCTGGGATATGGAGAAAGCTGAGGTATTCAATGACTTCTCTGCCTGTCTTTGCTGGCAAGTGCTCTAGCCACACCAGCCCAGTTGTGGAAGGCAAAGGCAGGGACTGAGAATGAAGGACCACCCACTGTAGAAGATCAGGTTTGAGACCATCTAAGGAACCTGAAAGTGCACGAGTCCATCAGACTTAGTGAGGTGAGAAACATAACCCCCAAGGGAAAAAAAGGAAGACCGAGGGAAATACAGGCTGGTCAGCCTCACCTCTGTGCCCAGCAAGATTGTGGAGCAGATCCTTCTGGAAACTATGCTGAAGCAACTGAAAAATAA
This sequence comes from Aramus guarauna, assembly GCA_013400195.1. NCBI lineage: Eukaryota > Metazoa > Chordata > Aves > Gruiformes > Aramidae > Aramus > Aramus guarauna. The sequence continues at coordinate 25,854 of VXBL01001146.1, forward strand.
GGAAGTGATTGGTGACAGCCAACATGGCTTCACTAAGGGCAAATTGTGCCTGACAAATGTGGTGGCCTTGTACAACAGGCTTAAGGTGTTGGTGGGTAAGGGAAGAGCAACTGATGTCATCTACCTGGACTTGTGCAAAGTATATGACACTGTCCCAAATAACATCCTTATCTCTAAATTGGAGACACATGGATTTGATGGATGGACCACTCAGTGGATGAGGAACTGGCTGGATGGTCATACTCAAATAGTTTCTAGTCAACGGCTTGATGTCCAAGTGGAGACCAGTGACAAGTGGTATTCCTCAGGGGTTGGTACTGGGACTGACAGTTTAACATCTTTGTCAGTGACATGGACAGTGGTGTTGAATGCATCCTCAGCAAGTTTGTTGATGACATCAAGCTGTGTGGTGCAGTTGACATGCTGGAGGGAAGGGATGCCATCCAGAGCGACTCTGATATGCTTGAGAGGTGGGCTTGTGTGAACCACATGAAGTTCAACAAGGCCAAGTGCAAGATCCTGCACATAGGTTGAGGCAGTCCCAAGCACAACTACAGGCTGGGCGAGGAATGGATTGAGAGCAGCCTTGAGGAGAAGGACTTGGGGATGTTGGTGGACAAGAAGCTTGATGTGACCCAGCAATGTACACTTGCAGCCCAGAAAGCCAACCATATCCTGGGCTGCATCCAAAGAAGTGTGACCAGCATGTTGAGGGAGATTCTTCTCCTGTATTCTGCTCTGGTGAGACCGTACCTAGAGTACTCTGTCCAGCTCTGGGCTCTCCAACATAAGGAGGGCACAGAGCTATTGGAGCAAGTCCAGAGGAGAGCCATGAGGATGATCAAAGGGCTGGAGCACCTCTCCTATGAGGACAGGCTGAGAGAATTGGGATTGTTCAGCCTGGAGAAGAGAAGGCTCCAGGGAGATCTAATTGCAGCCTCCCAGTACCTAAAGGGGGCCTACAGGAAAGCTGGAGAGGAGCTCTTTATCAGGGAGTGTAGTGCTAGGACAAGGGGTAATGGGTTTAAACTGAAGGAGGGTAGATTTAGATTAGGTGTTAGGAAGAAATTCTTTGCTGTGAGGGTGGTGAGGCGCTGGAAGAGGTTGCCCAGAGAAGCTGTGGAGGCCCCATCCCTGGAAGTGTTCAAGGCCAGGTTGGATGGGGCTGTGGCCAACCTGGTCTAGTGGAGGGTGTCCCTGCTCATGGCAGGGGGGTTGGAAATAGATGATCTTTGAGTTCCCTTCCAACCTAGGCAATTCTATGATTCTAGGTTTCTAAGTTTTTTAGTTATATACCTAATTCTGTGAGTCATATAAGCATCCTACTCCAGATGGTTTGCTCCCTGTGGATGACAGACTATACAAATTCCTGTGATTTCTTTAATTTATCTGACCACAAAGGTAAGCAAAATATTCTCCATCTCTCAAGTGTGTAGAAATATTTGTAATGTATCATACTTCAGCTAAGGGATGAGTAAACAACTGGTATTTTCTATGGAATTATAATAATATTAATGACCATTTTAAATTAATGCTTAGGTTTCTCCTCCATTGTTAACAATGAATGTTACAGGTACTTGAGTTTAGTAAATCTATACCTGCTGACTTCTCTTTTTTCCTTGTCTCCTTAGCTTTGTTACCATAATGAATTCTTTTCTTTTAATACTGTAAATTTGAATATAGTAAAGCAAATGTTACATTATAGTCACACCTTCATCAGAAACCTCTCTTAAAAACTAACGACAGACAATTTTTCTGAGTAGGGAACATAATCTGATATTTTAGGAAACCTTTTAGTATAAATCATTTGCATGTATGTTCATGCACATCATTGTGGCAAACTGAGGAAAGGGTGTAGTCTGAAATAATTTTCTATAGTCCATAAATTTTAATAATACTGAAACCAAGTGCCATAGAGAAGATGGATAATGTAGGAAAAAGATGCAAGAAAAGGACCAGTCAGGATGAGCATATTAGGGAGACAAAGATAAATGAGTGGAAATTGATCATAGAGAATTATTAGCCACATAAAATAAAAAGTGATTGAAACACTCTGCTCCATTTATCATGTGCTACACCCGCAGGAGGAATTTTGCTAAAAAGCTTGTACTTCTTCTCTGATGAGAGGATTTAAATTTAAATTCTCAAGTCAATAATTCTGCAGCATTAAATTTACCTTCAGCTAAATTAAACAAGTTTTATTTTACATTTTATTTAGAATGTAAAGATGGAAAGGCTATAGATACAAATGTCAAGAATATATCTAGAGGCTCTGAGGGGCAATTTGAATAGGTTAGCCCAAAAGTGGGCTTTTATTACATTACTCCCAAGAGAGGGTGCAGTAAAAGCCAGTTCTCTAGTACATATCAGGAAAATGAACAGTATTTCATTTCACCTTTTGCCTGTGAATAACACAAAAGTATAATACCATCAGTCTACAAAGAAAGAAGATATCTGAAAGAGACAAGGGCCTGTAAAAATATTTTTGATCTCCTTGCAGAGTATTCATGTTATTAATATATATGTTAAGAACAGTTGAAGACCTAGTGAAGGACTGAAATAGGATCTGACTATGGAGGACCAAACTGAAGAAGAAAGTTAGAGCTTAAGTGTAGGGAATCTAGAGAGCAATCTGGCATAACAGCCTCTCCTTCTTACACAGTGGTGTTCAGACAGAGATGCAGATAGAAAATTCTCTAACCAGGATTTACAGCCAGTGTCAAGTCTTCACTGTTTCCAGGAGCCTTAAGCCTTTGAGAGTATGTAGACCAAAGCATATGATCAGGTATGATACCTTCTGAAATATCATAGAATCGTTTAGGTTGGAAAAGATCTTTAGGATCATCAAGTCCAACCATTAACCTAGCACTGCCAAGTCCACCACTAAACCATATCCCTAAGCACCACATCTACACGTCTCTTAACTACCTCCGGGGATGGTGACTCAACCACTTCCCTGGGAAGCCTGTTCCAATGTTTGACAACACTTTTGGTGAAGAAATTTTTNACCGGGCAGCTTTCCAGTCACTCATCCCCAAGCCTGTAGCACTGCATGGGGTTGTTGTGACCCAAGTGCAGGCACCAGCACTTGGCCTTGTTGAACCTCACTTCTCTGATGGACAGTGATGTTATGGACTTAACCTTAAAAAAAAAAAAAACAAACCACAATCTGTACATTTCAGCAAAAGTCATCAAAGCTCTAAGCATCTTCTTCCCCTGATTCATGTGCATATATGACTTACCATTTAGATAATGACAATCAGCCATTCAAAGCCCTCAAACCAGTTTGCATGTTTTGTCAGGACACTGAGCAACAAAGCTAGGTGTTTATATTACTTGACCTGTGCAAAGACCTATTGCTTATTACTCTGATGCTTGATCACAATGGCAGGGTGAGACTGTCCTAACAAAGAGATTTATTTAATTGGACAGCATAAACAATACACAAATGGCATTCAAGTATGTTTGTTTTAACTAGTTGCACTTAAAGTATGAGTTTTAGTGATTTTGAGTAATTTAGTGATACTGAATAATTTAAGAACGGACAAAAGGAAAAAGTTAATTTTCAGGCCAAAACAGTTTTCTGAATCCAAACAAGCCAGTACTATAAAGGACTTTTTTGCCTTTTTTTTTAGCTTCAGTTTTCAGCATTAGACAGTGAAAAGCTACCGCCTCTGATGACACAGTTGACCTGGGGTTAGTGTGGTAAATACTGCTTTTTGCTAGAGGCTCGTGTAGCAAAGGAGTCTAGATGTCTGTTAAGATGAAAGAAAGATTAGTGTCTAAGGTGCTGCTGCTCTGAAATGGGTACGTAACATTTCAGGTATTTTTTTCCTCAGCATGCTTACTTTCAGTGGGTTTCAGAGCAAGCTGTGGAAATGACAAAATGGACAGGTGGTGCAACTTCTTAAACCCTCTGCTGTCTTGAATAAGACATGCTCTTCAAGGGGTATTTGTTGCTGCTTAGTTTAGAAGGAGAATGGCAATGTAAGAATAGCAGGAAAAAATGTTCTTGAGTGCTTCATCCTAATAATTTCCATGAAACAGCCTTAACATAACTCCCTGCTGAGTTACAGAAGCTTAATGGTTACCCTAAATTCTCTGCAAACACATAAATGATGCTGAAGTTACTACATTTTTAATCTGGAAAAGGAAGTCTCTTGGCAACTACTTAGTTTATTCTTAATATGGCACATCAGGGATTTCTATTTTTCTTTTGTTGTCCTTTAGGAGTGAGGACCTGCCTGCAGAGCACAGATTATTACCTTGATTTGTAAAATCAATTAAGAACTTTCTCTTCTTGTCAATAGTTATACTGTACACAATATATTTTTTTAAAAAAAGCTCTCATATTTCTGTTTCCTTCTTCCTAAACAGAATTATAAGCATTCTAAATAATCAAACAATCTTACTGTCTTCAGAAGTCATAGATTACATGCATCAGAATTTCTGAAATTAACTCCTTCCTAAAATTTCAGAGTAAACAAGGCAAAAGCATGCTACGGACTTAAGAAATACTAACTGGCAGTATGAAGAGTAAGGTGGAAAGTGGAACAAAAATATTCAGTTATGCCTAAACATACATGCTTTAACTCCTGTTATGATTTGTGTGATGTCTACTGAATTTTGTGGTATGCAGAGCACAAGAAAAGTTTTAATTGATTTGTTAAGGGCAGTTCTCCTAACAGTACAAAACTTTTTTAGTGCTGCATGGCAGCGGCAGCAACAGCTTTATATTTTATAAAATTTAGCATAACTGTTTGTCTAAGTTCCAGGGACTGTATCAGACATGGGAGGTAGATTTACTTGCTGCTGGTGTCAGTTCATTTCCTACTACCCTGGCTTGAAATCGCTCCTCAGCAGGCAATAATTTGCTGGTATTTCCTCTAATTGACACCGGTCGTGGAAAAGTAACACTGTAAAGCATCATGTGGCCAGATAATGCTGTTTTGGAGGATCTTGCCGAACACATGCAGCTGTTTCAGAAATCTTTCGTCCTTTTCCCATTTATATTGTGTCTGGCATCATGGTTTTGTCACAAAATCTAAATTATTTTTTCTTCCCTGTGGTCATCCACACTGTACAGGAAAATAGCTTATTGGTGACAGGAATAACAGGGTTTTTTTCCACATCTTTAATCCTTTTTTATCTCCTTTAGGCCAAATAAAATGTCAGAAAAAAAATTTAAATATCAAGGTAGAGATGCATGATGACAGTATTTGGGGAACATTTTCTCCCATACCTCATTTAAAGTAGTTAGGGTACTGACAATTGCTATTCAGATATCTCGTTATTTTTAGAAGTGTATTTTTACAATTGGTATAAATGGCATATACAAATATACTGCTATACTAGACAGCAGTTATTTGACAGTGTACCAATATATTTAAATAACATGGAAGGTTATTTAAACTGTAGACGCTGTTGGCCATCTGGTACTTAGTTTACATATGTTCTAGTAAAAGTTTTGTGTTCTTAACATATTTTTAGAACATGGGTGAGCTTCCTTCGTTAATGAGGAATACTTAGTGTCACCTCAAAAGTATGTGCAGATCAGTGTCAAATGTAGACCATTGGACCTCCAGTCAAAAAAAAGGTAGAAGCAGAGGTGGTCTGAAAGTTGGGTAATATGTAAATTAGCTTAGTTCATTTTATAATTTAGATCAAATTGAAATCAGTTTGCAGAAAATAATATGTATCTTGGTAAGACTGAATGGTCATAAAAAAGTCTTTTGCCATGAACATTTTCAAGCTACGGAGTAAACTGAAGGGACAATGGTACAGAATGATCTTTCATTGAATTTCTGGTTGGCTGGACACACCAGCGTCAGAGATAAGGAGTATGGTAGGTTCATAAATAAGTTTTATAGGTTAAGTTTATTTTATTAATGGAAAAGCTGGTTTAGTTCTTTACAGAGCTTTCATATCTTTCTCTTTATATATCCTTTGTTTATGTGAATGAAATACATTGCTACAACTTCATCTACCTTCAAAGACAGAAGGGAAGAAAACTAATGCTTATTTATTTTTAAAATGTCTTCAAATATATAATGGATATCTGTGCACAATAGACATGCTATAGAACAATAATTTTAGTAAAAATTTCAAAATACAAACCTATGTTTTATAGATATACATATTCATATGAAACTTTATTATTAATTTAGTTTTTGTGATTATTCCATCGTATTCAGGAACAAACTCATTACCCTTTTGTTTTTTAGGTAACACTGTCCTGAGAGCAAGCAACTTCACTAGTTCAAATCAATGTGCTGAGGAGCCTTATTGTGCAAAAAAGCCATATAAGAGCAGCTCAGAGGAATTTTTTTATCCTTATACTTGCAAACAAACAATACAGACATAGAAAACATTATGAATATCAGCTTCCTTTCACCTAGAAAGACTGAGGCACAGAGTTATTAAGCATTTTTTCCAGGGACTCATTATAAGGGTTAAGATTCGAATACCTACACACAAATGTACTTCTTTATACAAAAGAAATGCATGTATGTGCTGTGTGAATATTATATACATGACTAAGCCTTAATTTTAAAAAGTAACTATAATTTCACTTCTCATTCATGTAAAGCAGGTGCTTATAAAGATAGGATGGTGCTGCTGTTCAGAAAATTTGGGCAAGAAATTTAATAGAAATGGGTTAAGTTGCAATAATAGTAGAAATAACTCCAAGGAATGGAATGCATTATCTATTAAAAGATTAATTTAAATTGAAAGGCCTCATCTTGCAAAATTTTGCATCAATATTTTGCAAAGAAAAAAAAATTCCATCCAGAAATTTTCATTGTTATTTTAAATTGTCTGATATTTATTATTTCTTATATTTCTATGGATACTTTAAAAACTCCTGTATTTTCTAAGTGTAAACACTTTCAGAGGTAATATAGCAGACCAGAAAAAGCACTGTATGACGATACACTCTTTTAGCAAGTCTAGAAAAGATGTTTAGATAGTTTTAGGTGACAGAAGGGCAATAAAGATGGTCCAGGAGGAAGACACTGGCATGTATGAGAGAAGGTACATCAACATATTGTATTACATAAAGTAAGGCAAAGTGAAACAGTGAACAAACTAAAAAAGTATTTACTCATTCTGGCATCTTCAGAGTTCTGAATTCTCATTTTCATTACCCATTCATTTGTTCACTATAAATTCTTCATGGTGTACATGATGTACAGGCCCTTTTGATTTCAGCTGGGATGTAGATCCTTTGGATTTAGTGATTCTGTAATTGTCTACACTTAAATTACCTATAACAGATAATGATATATACATCTAAGAGTAAAAGCTGGATTTATACACATATTTTAACTACAATACTTTTTAGCTCAAAGAGATTGCTCATAGGAGCAGAACTAGGTATGCAATTAATGTGGCCAAAAATAATCAAAGAGCATTCTGGATTTGTTCTTTAATGCTGTGCTTATAAAGATGAAAGGGCTTATACCTTCAGGGAGAAAATCCTTTTATCTGTAGCAGGGTGCAATCTGTTTAAATTTTTGTGCAGTAAATGTTTCCACTGGCTCCTTTAGGTTTTCTTATGTTTGAAAGTAGCACATATTTATATACCTTTATGAAAGAGAGTCCTAATCTGGAAGTTGCCACTTCCTATGGTTGATTTACCCCATACAGATGTCTCTGCTTCTTATCAGCCTATGAGTAACTCTCATATTAAATTAACTTACAGATAAGTTCTGCATAGCAGGCATTTTACACTTCTCAACAATATGCTTGTCTCACGTCTTATTAGTAATCATGAGGATAAGTGAGACATCTCTACTTTTAACGGAAATATTCTCTTTTGTCCTAAGATTCTTGAGCTCAACAGTGTTTACTGGTGGATGAGAATTTGTATGGATTATTTCAGACTGATTAGTGTGATATCATAAACTACAATATGGTTTTACTTGCAAAGTTTGTTGCAATCTGTTTGAACCAACATTGCACATCTAGATTTATGATAACATTGCAGTCTCTTAATGTGTATGATTTTGATTTGATTTTATTTTACCTGGTTTCATAAACTGGCCAGCTCTTGAAATGCTAAGCTCTGCTTTCATAAATGATTCATTCAGAGATTGGAAGCTTACTAAATAATATAGTGAGTGGATTTCAATGTTGTAGAAGGAAGAGTTCTTATAAGTGTCTTGCTGGCAAGTCCTTCCATTTGCCAATATTTCTGTTTCTTAAGTAGTCGTGTTTGTTAACACAATACCTAAGTTAAAAAAACAAACAAAACAAAACAAAACAAACAAACAAACAAACAAAAACCCCCAAACCCCCAAACCAAAACCAAAAAACAAACCAAATAAAACCAAACAAAACCCAACCAACCAGAAATGAAAGCAGAGAGCTTTTGAACTACAGTCTTTTGAAAATGTTCACAGAAAACCAGAAAATGGCTTATTATGTTTCAGTCAACAACCTTCTTTTTCTTAGATCAAATAAAATATTTTTAGGGAGGGAGATCTAAATTAGGAGCCCATAAAAATATTTCTGATGTGTTAAATAATGTGGTAGTTGTGTTATCATTATTTCACTTATCTAGCATACTTCATTTTTTCCCAGGGCCTTTCAGATCTATTTAGCACTTTTCTCATGAGCAGAAAATTTACTAAAGAGGCAAAGGTTTATGGAAAGTACCTTGGCCATACTTGGGCCCCCCAGAATGCTAGACTGATTATGTGCAAAAAACTCACAAATGCCTATAACAGAGTGGAAGGCAGAGACACCCTTTTTTGGGGATTCCAGAACATCAGTGAACACCTTTAGTGTAACCTATTGCTTCAGTCCTTGGCACAGCCAACTTGGGAAGAGCTACTGTTGAATGTAGAAACACCTTTACAATAGACACTGCCTTCTAAGATGTCTCATTATGAAGGATCAGTTGTGCATGCATTTCTCCTATCACATCTTTCATCATTCCTTAAAAGTGTTTCACACAGTATGTCTCCCAGAATCCACAATGACTCGTCTGAGTGATAAATTGCCCCTTCACAACCTTAACAGAGTGGTACATGTTTTCAGGGGAAAATTATGCAACACATCGAAAGTGAGAGTTTGGGGACAGTCTATAGTAAGCAGAATTTAATAAGAAATTAAATCAAGCACTGTGCTGATTATGTTACTCATTTGCATATATAATTCAGTAAGCCTCCTTCATTCTCAATGTACTAGAACTCATGAAGAGTTTTCATCCTCCTTCAGTGACATACAACACAATGGCTTATTGGCTTGCTCCAGACAACTACCAGTCAAACTCATAAACTACACTACCATGTATTCCAGTTATGACACATTTTGCAAAGAAAGCAAACAAATGACTTGGAAAATATTTAATAAATGGAAAAAAATATTACTGGTTAGGGGAAGAGTTAGGTTTTTTCTTTCTGTCCATTTATTTGTAAACTTCAATTTTTGAAACACCACATGGGTTGACTGGAGAAATATAGTTCTTCATTTGAGACACAATTATGATGGCTTTGCCAGCCAAACTAATGTCTCAGGACTCTTGATCTTGTAATCAACAAGACTTAAAAGATCCAAAAGACTATTTATGAGTTTCTGTAACCTTTGTTGCCAGTGATTTACTGGAGATTTGAGCTGGAAACTCAACATTTGAATTATAAAGCTCGATAAAAATGTTTTTTAAGTCTATACTCACAAAATTGTTGGAATGTATGTTGCTATGTGTTTTTTATCTACTAACTCCAGGAAGAGGTGAGAGCCTGCATCTAGGAAAAAATAAATTCAAATATAATTCCATATTCTGTTAAAGAATAGTTAAACTACATCTTCAAAATTATTTTACTGAGTTGTAGAATTATTCTAGCTTTTTCAATGACAATTTATATATTTTGCATATACAGGATTTTTCCAAGCAGAAAGCTGTGAAGCTCAGTAGAGGGGATTTATTATGCTCAGTGAATATACTTTTCTATTGCATATATGATTGGGATAGACCTGGAAAAAATTACATTTATGATGTATTTATTTCATTTTCATTCTGCACACTAATCCATCTCCTGTAGAGTTGGTAGTTGAGATGCTCACCTGAGCACCCTTGATTTTCATTCTCTCTTTGGCATAGTTTTGGGTGATTATCTTAACTAGTGGTTTGTAAGAACTTTTTATTCCTGTACAGTTTATCACTAAGAGGAGGGTTGGTATGTCATTGGATGAGAGAGAGATTGCTCCTCCTCCAAAAAACTGTGATGTTTTGTTATTTTTTCCTCACAGAACTCCCATGTATATTTCTATTTGTTTAGATTTTTCCTGGCATACAAAATGTTTCTTTCAGACAAAATTAAGTAAAGGAAGAAATGCTTCATCCAGAAAAAGCCACATACAATTGGACTTAGGTAATTTTTCTGTTTGGTTGTTTGGTTGGATTTTTTGTTTTGAGTATGTGTCCTTTGGTTTAGTGTGGTTTCAGAAGCTAAATTGAAAATCAGTTGAATTCTGTCTGTTCAGTATTCTCCTCACATAAGACTGTGGAGAGTAAGTTTCTGTGCCCAGGAATACCTCTCCAAAAGACTTTTCTGAGGCTTGTTAGAAAGTTCACATAAACTAGACATAGCTCTAAGGGAGATGGATTATTGGGCAGAGTGAAGGTTAGGAGACATACATGATCAACACAATTTGTCTCATGGCTATCCTTATCATAGATGCATACAAGAAAATGTATTCACTGAGCATAATAAAACGCAGTCACCTTTGCAACATTACTTATGCAACAGCTGTTTAATTGTGCACAACAACATAGCAGTAATACACAACCACTTTAGTGGCAAAATATTCCCTTCACTATTAGAAAATTATGCAGAGAGATAATAATAAGGGGCACAATGCAATTAGGAACATTCTATTTGAGTACATGAAGTACAGAGCATCCAGCTGAAAATATGCTATGGGACATATAACGACCATAATGGCCAGGACATCAATTTGTCTGAAAATGCAGCCCTGATTGTGGTTGTCTTAGACAGTGTGAAGAACTCTTAAAAAGGGTGAAATCCAGAGCACAAACATCCACACATTAAAAACCCAGGAAAAATGTTGCATTGTTGAAATGTGGATCTGCCCTATACTTTTGTATGTGTGAAATCAGAAAAATAGTTCTCCATCATGTACTTTTATACAACATTTTAGTTATATAAAAAGAACTAGAGGCTCAAAGTCTCAGTATAAAGCAGCTAAAAAAGATCAAAGTGTTTGAGGTTATGCAATAGGGAGGTTTGCAAAATTAAGTAGGAGTTTGAACTTTGACAGCTTAAATTTTCAAATCAGCCTAAACTTCAAAGGATTTATTATCTTCTTTCAGAAATACATTTGAAAAGAAAAAAAAAAAGCATAGGTTGACATCTACTTATTGTCCCCATACTGGAAATTCCTTTCCTTTGACATGCCTTGTCTCTGAGGCTTGGATTTACAAGCAACTAGACACTGCTACACAGCAATTTTCGAACCCATAAAACTTCCTTTGAGGAGAAACTAATATGTTAGCCTAAGGTTTGGGCTTTCAAATGGACTTTCATCCTCAACTGTTTCTTTTCATTATTTGAGGGTTAGAGCTTGACCTTGTTTTTCTGGAATGTGAAACAGGACTATATTGATACAAATTGTTCAGGAGGTAATTGTCCAATTCATCATTAAGAACACAATTATAAAATAAAATTAAATTGCTGTCCTAGAGTGTAAAATAAGCAGGTGTTATCAGTGTTAAATGTCAGTCAGGATGGAAATGGCTTTGCATTTGTATCACTAAAAAAACAGGCTTCAGAAAAAAGTAGTATACTCATGTAACTTCAGACTGCATCCTGTAAGCACAATAGCTTGAGGGCAAAAAGTTACTTTTGGCAAATTTTAAATAGGAAAATCTTTCAACCATGCAGAAGGCAATAAAACTGAAATTTGACCTATTATTTACATTTATTTACAAAAAGTAAACTGAAATGTACTTATAGTGTCACCAGTTTTTATGGCTCTGCTACCTCTTTACTCTGATGCCACTTCATCATGATCTTTACATTCTTTAACTTCCTGAAAGCATTATCTTGTGCTGGGTTTCATTTTCTCTCTCTCTCTCTCTCTCTCTCTTTTTTTTTTTTTCTTTTTAAAGCTTAGCTAGAAGTAAGTAGCAAAAAATGTGTTGGTTAAGCTTTCAAAAGGAAAAGTAATTGAAAGACTGAAGTTTTCCTGGCTGTGGAAAAGCTGGTAATCACTTAAGCTTAATGCCAACAGCAAAATTGTGTGTGTATGTGGTGGTGGTGCATATAGATTTTTGTTTGCTACTATGTGTAAGCTGTAAATTGCATTTTTTGAATTCAATGTTAATTAGAAATTAAAAGCCTCCAGTAAATCTGATAGTAGATGGTAGAGATGAGACTTTGTTTTTAAAATGACAGAACTGGATATTTGTGACTCTGGATGCATCCTTATTAATAAATATTGTGCACTAATAGAAGCAAAGCTGTAGAGTGAAGCAGTTGGTGTTCAGGGTCCGAAATCCACACTCCCTGTTGGGGATGTTACTCCAGAACAGATCTACTCTAATCTAGTCTGGTCTGTTGGATTTACCAGCAGCTGAAGCATAGTAAGTTCATTTCTATAATGTATCTTCCAGTTCAGTTTCTTCTGAAATGAAACCTATTTATGTGCCTCAAGATTGTTCTTTGATGTGAACCACACAGCCAGAGTGGGAAAAATCAGGATTCAGTTCGAGTGCATTCCTGATCTGAACTAAAATGGTCAGGCAGACACATGCTCAGAGTAGCATTTGATTTCTAATCAGCTGTTTCAGCAGCCTACCTTTGTACTGTGTGGACTGGCAGGACTGTGGGATATTCAACAGTAACCCAAATGAAATGTCATTCCTCTCCCTCCCCACGTGCATGTAGGTCAGAAAAGTAAATTACTACGTGTTTTGGGTTTGTGTGGCAGGGTTTTGGTAGCGGGAGGGCTACAGGGGTGGCTTCTGTGAGAAGTTACAAGAAGTTTTCCCTAGGTCCGACAGAGCCAATGCCAGTCAGCTCTTAAGACGGACCCACTTCTGGCCAAGGCCGAGCTCATCAGCAACAGTGGTAGTGCCTCTGAGATAACATATTTAAGAAGGGGGAAAAAACCAAACTAGCAGCAGTTTTTGCAGCCTGAGAGAGGAGTGAGAAGATGTGAGACATTCTGCAGACACCAAAGTCAGTGTAGAAGGAGGAGGAGGAGGTGCTCCAGGTGCCGGAGCAGAGATCCCCCTGCAGCCTGTGGTGAAGACCATGGTGAGGCAGGCTGTCTCCCTGCAGCCTATGTGGGATGATGGGGAGCACAGATTCCACCTCTAGCCCAGGGAGAACCCCATGCCAGAACAGGTGGAGGCACCTGAAGGAGGCTGTGACCCCATGGGAAGCCTGTGCTGGAGCAAGCTTCTGGCACGACCTATTGACCCATACAGAGAGGAGCCCACGCTGGAGGTTTGCTGGCAGGACTTGTGACCCTGTGGGGTGACCCATGCTGGAGCAGTCTAGTCCTGAAGGAGTGCACCTCGCAGAAGAGACCCATGCTGGAGAAGTTTGTGAAGAACTGCAGCCCGTGGGAAGGACTCACGTTGGAGAAATTCATAAAGGACTGTCTCCTGTGGGAGGGACCCCACGCTGGAGCAGGGGAAGAGTGTGAGGAGTCCTCCCTCTGAGGAGGAAGGAGCAGCAGAGACAATGTGTGATGGACTGACCACAACCCCCATTCCCCATCCCCCTGTGCCTCTGAGCGGGGAAGAGAGAGAGAATTTGGGAGTGAAGTTGGGCTTGGGAAGATGGGAGGGGTGGGAGAAGGTGTTTTAAGATTTGAATTTATTTCTCATAACTCTATTCTGTTCTGTTCTGTAATAAATTAGATGAATTTTTTGAAGTTGAGCCTGTTTTGCCTGTGACAATATTTGGTGAATGATCTCTCCCTGTCCTTATCTCAACCCATGGGCCTCTTGTTATATTTTCTCTCCACTGTCCAGTTGAGGAGGAAAGAGATAGAGCGGCTTTGGTGGGTACTTGGCCTCCAGCCAGGGTCAGCCCACCACACTACAATAATCTAGATGCTGTCTGCAAAACTGGGTAGAATTTGTCAAGCAACTTTAGTTGGAAAAAAATCTTTTGGATTAAATTTTGGATCTTTGCACAAAAACACGCTGGTGGGAGAACTGAAGTCAATTTCTACTTATTTGTAAGGAAGTTTTAATGTCCTTTCTAATGGAGTCTCATGATCATTGAGCAAAAGACTACTCTCAGTCCCATCTTTGACATGTTTCCACTTCATATGAGTAATTAAATAATTAGCAGAACAGGGATTAGAACCCAGTTGTTGCTTGTTTTGGATAAAAGTACAAAGCCTCAAGGTAGAAAGTCAAGTTCTTTCCTCCCCTTTATTCTTCCTCCGTTACAAAGACTCTGAATAATATTTGATTTACTTGATCTTGCATGAAAAGTTAATTTTTTTCATGGAAAAAAGTTCTACTTTGAACTGGACGTTGTGATTCTCTTCACTCTTCCGGGATTAGTTACATGCTTGTCCTGGTTTCAACTGAGAGGGTTAATTTTCTTCATAGTAGCTAGTATGGGGCTATGTTTTGGATTTGTGCTGGAAACAGCGTTGATAATACAGAGATGTTTTTGTTCTATGGACCTATTGCTGAGCAGTGCTTACACAGAGCCAAGGCCTTTTCTGCTTCTCGCACTGCCCTGCCAGCGGGATGGCTGGGGGTGCACGAGGAGTCGGAAGGAGACACAGACAGGACAGGTGACCCAAACTGACCAAAGGGATATTCCATACTATATGACGTCATGCTCAGTTTATAAGGAGCTTGGGGAAGAGGAAGGCGGGGGGGGTGGCGGCATTCGGAGTGATGGCGTTTGTCTTCCCAAGTAACCGTTACACGTGATGGAGCCCTGCTTTCCTGGAGATGGCTGAACACCTGCCTGCCCATGGGAAGTAGTGAATGAATTCCTTGCTTTGCTTTTCTTGCTTGTGTGGCTTTTGCTTTACCTATTAAACTGTCTTTATCTCAACCCGCGAGTTTTCTCACTTTTAACTTGTCCAGTTCTCTCCCCCATCCTGATGCGGGGGGGAGTGAGTGAGCGGCTGCGTGGTGCTCAGCTGCCGGCTGGGGTAAAACCACAACAGTGCTGTTTCTTGAATTTGTCACATATGCACTTCAGGGTCTTTTACTTTGGATTAGTTTTAGTCTAAATGCCCTTTTGTGTTTACACTGCATTAAGTGGACTCTTGTAGTGCATCTTCCAGTTTTATCCATAAGGAATCCAGTTCACATCAAAAATCAATGGATAGCAAGTCAGAGATGATTGCAAATATGATTCAAATGTGCAGTCCAAACTAGAACACTGACAGAGTTGCACCTTTTATGTAGGAAACTCTACAAATGAAAACCAAACATAATCCCTGCTTGAAAAGAAATTTCATGTCTATACAAAATCAATAAAACTAGCTGCCTTAAATGAATAATCACGTCTTGTACATACAGTTCCTTGGCATTTGTTTCCCACAGATATTGCTGTATTATCCAAAATATAGTATTCAGAAGATTGGCTAATAGGCCTATTCTGTTTGTAAAACTATAACAGTTACAGTGTCCTTAGTATGAGTACTTCAGCGGGTAAAATGAAGGGAGAATTGGGTCTGTTGGTTTAAAGTTGAGAGGAATGTTGGAAAAGTCAGAATGTTTTTAAAGGTGCATGCTCTCAACATAAGCTTCGAGTCAGTGGATTTCTCTTTTTATTGTGTAAGCAATTTTTATGGCTTTCGTATGCTATGGTAAAACCACCAGGGCTAAAGATCAAAAATTACTTTTGTAATCTGTATAAATTTTCAATTCTGTTTTTTTGTCATGCATGATCTAGCACTGTGTAAATTCCAATTAGAAATTAAAAGTAGCTTTCTGATATTAATATGGAAGTAGGATTTTATTAAGATTGTACAGAATTATTGTATGGTACCACTAATGCAACTATAAAATATGCATACATCTATCTTTCCCTTAATTATTATCTAAAATGAATCTAATTTTTTTATCTTCTTTCAATCAAGAACAAAAAAAAGTTTGTTAATGAAATTAACCCCCTATATTTTATTATTTTATTTCATCAGGTAAAGAAGAAAAGAGGTTTGCCTTATCAATGAAGATATTAAATGTGTTCTTTGCCTTGTAAATTGGTTGCATGTAAGTATTTTTAGCTTAAATTTCCAGCAGTCTCTCTAAGAAACATGATGGTCATTTTTTTTCAGGTGATCAGCTTGGTCTTACTTGCTATTTACTTCAGCTCTCAGGTAATATGTGGGATCTGAGCATAAATGTTCACTAGCTGATATTTTCAGACATTAGCTGGAAATTCTGTTCACTTCAAGTAAGGTTAGCCATGCCTGAGGATTTTGATATGGTTATACTAAAGACAGATTTCTAAATAAGGCATCATTATAACATTGAAAGGATCTTATACCTGGTTTGTATGATAAATTTAGTCTTTAATCAGCTCCTACTATTCACAAATAATTTTAGATTAATTCAAAGTATCTCTCAGATAAGAAACCAAAGCCAAAACTTTTAATCCAGAATATATTGAGATGATGATAATCAGCATGATGGCTTCCTAAACTAAAGTATCTGTATTGAAAAGACAGATAACACTAAAATCCAAACTATTTTCTTTTGATAATCAACAGACAGAGGTTTGATAACTTTTATTGTGCAGTTTTATATTTTGATTATGTACTAAAGATGAACACTCTAGATATAAATGTTAAGGCTATATTAAAATGGAATACATGCTGGTTTACAGTCCCCAAAGGCTTGATTTCAGATGGCTTTTTTGTCATATTTCCTCTTTATTCTTATCACTTTGAAAGACTAAAATTATCTCTCAGAAGTCTCAAGAGGTTTACTGAAGTAATTTTTCCCCTTTGTTAAGATTTTTCACAATTTTTATAGCCACCTTGTGAGATTAGGACTGGCACAAGAAACCCCAGATTAATTTAAGAAAATGTTTATTTGGAGCTTGAAATAAATTAATCAAAGAAAAAAAATTAAACACTCTTTTTTACTTGCAGATATAGCCTCGAGGAAATCATTTTAGTCTTAATTACTGCTTTAGTCTAGCTTTCTAGCGAAAAAAAACCCAAGAAGCTGCAAATATTTTCATCACCAAGATTGAAGGAGATGTGTAGAGTAAACAAAAAGTAGAACTTTCTCTATCAGGGATATGAGATCATTTTTATCTTAGTTTCCTTTCTTCTTCATTTGTTCAGAGTCCTTCTTCACAATCATTTAGCTTTCTCTGCACACCTCTGGGCCTGTTTGCCTGCTTCTCTCTTTCTCTCCACTTTAGTAATAGCCTGTCTTGAAAAACAAGTATAAAATTCCTGTCTGGTGCTGCTGTTGTGTAAAGGCAATAATTTCTATTTCTAAGAGGTGTTGGAGAACACATTGTATGAGAAACTTGATTTGGGTTTGAGAGATGCAATTTTTATTGCAGATTCCACTGTTGACTGGAATATGGCCTCTGACAAATTGCACTGTGTATTGTGTATGACCTATTAGAATTTGCCTACAGTCTCTACTAGCAAGTGCTAGAGCGTGTATGTGATTATAAACTTGCATGAACTTTTAGACAGCACTGTAGTGTGAATGAATACTGGAAGGGGAGAGTTGGGAAGAACAGTAATATTAAAGTGTGTTATTCTGTGCTGAATATTTTAAGACCCCTTTCTTAATTGTTTCAGAAAGTGCCTATTGATGGAATTACTCAGAGTAGCAGTGCAATTCCAACTTACTTATATTATCAGTCAGGCTACTTCAATATGGCAAGATATTTTTCTCTTTGCTAAGTTTATTTGATGCCTCAATCAGTGGTCTTACTCTGGAAAAAAATGGAAAAAGTGAAAGAACATGAAAAAAAAAATCCTGAAAGATAAATGGGTCATTCACCATAATCAAAACTACTGATTAGTTGGCATTCAAGTATTTGAAAGTACAAGAGTGAGAATCTTTAGAACATTTTATCATAAATACTGTGTTTTAGGGAACAAGAGTCAAAATATAATCATACCTAATTATGGGCAACCTTATTTAATCATTCATAGTGAGACACACCCCTTATTAGTTACATTTTATATGACACTGCTGACCATGTTAATGGGTATCAGTCATACTCTCTCACACTGAAACTTAGCTAATTAGCATGATACTGTCAGTCAACCTGATGGTGATATTTCTGTTTGCAGATGTTGGCCATTATTCATTAAATAATTTGTACCATCAGCAACAATCCTATCTCTCTTTTGACTATAATTTGAAATCTAATGATGATGAGAGATGATGGATGCAGAGCTTCATGGTGCACTTTCTTGCTCTGGCACCAAATGACCAAAATAAAGTCTTTTAAATTCTGATGTTTATATATGCTTATCTCATAAATTATACATCATTATTTACATTCCTCATCAGGATAGCAGGAAAAACAATTTTCTTTCAGTAAGAACTTTATACAATGAATATTAAATAACTGCTTCTTTGAATAAGTGGGTTAGATAAATCAGTCCACTTTATACTCCATTATTATTTTTAAACTGAGGCTTGAATTGCAGTTTCAAGGTTAGATCTTGTCCAAATGTTCTGTAAATTTGGCAATTAGATATCTTCTATGGAACAGCTGTTCTTTAAAACAAACAAACAAAACCAAACAACAACAACAACTGAGAAATGTCAATACATGGCCCTGAAGAAACGCAAATACATTATTGCTCTCAATTCAGAGAGATCATGCATAGATACTCCAGATTTATCATTCAAACTTTGTTAATTGGTTCAGACAAATATATTCTATACTAAAAATTATAATCTTTTCTTCTTAAATGTTATATATTATTTTCTGGCACAAAATTTCTGTTTGATCTCTGTCACAGATTGACATAGATACACTCAAAGAGTAGTGGTCAACGGCTCAACATCTGAGTGGAGAACAGTGATGAGTGGTTTTCTTCAGGGGTCAGTACTGGGACCGGCACTGTTTAACATCTTCATTGGAGACATGGACAGCAGGATGGAGTGCACCTTCAGCAGGTTTGCTGATGACACCAAGCTGTGTGGTGTGNAGAGAGTTGGGATTGTTCAGCCTGGAGAAGAGGAAACTGCGGAGGGATCTAACTGTGGTCTTCCAGTACCTGAAGGGGCCTACAGAATAGATGGAAAGCAACTGTTTATCAAGGACTGTAGTGACAGGACAAGGGGTAATGGGTTTAAGCTGAAAGAGGGTAGATTTAGATTAGATGTTTAGAAAGAAATTCTTCACTGTTAGAGTGGTGAGGCACTGGAACAGGTTGCCCAGAGAGGTTGTGGAGGCTCTATCCCTGGAAGTGTTTAAGATGGGGTTGGATGGGGCTTTGAGCAGCCTGGTCTAGTGGAGGGTGTCCCTGCCCATGGCAGGGGGGGTGGAACTAGATGATCTTTGAGGTCCTTTCCAACCCAAACCATTCTATGATTCTATGATTCTCTATAGAAGGAAGAAATGTAAAAGTATAAACTGGTTGCATGAAGATCTGAGTATGTTTCCAACATTAACTCATGCTAACACACTTATCCATATATAGCATCTTACTCTGAAATTGAAGATGGCTGTAAACAAGAGGCATTATCTGTGAGCACTGAGTAGTTAAATCACTTCCCATTTCTTCTGGCAGATGATGTCAAAAATAATGTCATGTTTTTTGTGTGTTTGTACTTAAAGTCCATTATGTAGTCAAGGAAAAATAGCCCACAGAGACATTAATTTTGTCAGAGATGTTATTGTAAGGCTGGCTTAGTTAATGTTTTTTCAGATCATATTTGTATTGTAAGAAAGATTCATCTGCAGTTTTGCTGTCTTTAGACTGTAGTGTGTATTTATTTTTTTCAAGGTAAATTGATTTTATATAGCACTTAAAAAGATAATATCAGAGACATGCAGTCATTCCAGTCTTCCTTTCAAGTACACATTGTATTTAGACATTAACCTTCCCTAATTTTACATTTATGTTCAGTCTTTTTTAGCCAAACTGTGGATATTAAATACAGCTGAAATGATAAAACTATTGTAAATATTTTTGCAGTCTTAGAATAATACCCACCTATTCAGTTAATAAGTTAATTTCCTTAACAGACTAGTATTTGAATAGCTTCTCCAGCAGTGAAACATAAAATTATGTCATTCTTTTCTTATGAAACATTTTCATAATTTTAAAGTACTGAATTGTCTCAAGCTTTAAACTATTCCCAGGAATTTTTCATGATGAACTGGAAGACTTGACCTCTAGAAGATGTAGATTTCTAGGCTCTTGGCCAATGTAAAGTATTTTTCCAATATATTAATACACTTCCTGAATACTTCTAAGTTTCTTATACATTGAGTGGGAAATGGGAAATCAGAATGGATTTCAGCCCTGAAACTGACTGAATAATTTCAGCAGCAAAGCAGCAGCTTATTTTTTTTCTATAACTTAGGTTCAGTAACAAGCTTGCTTCTAATTTTGTTAAAATAACTAAAGCGGTTTGAAGTGCTCTTTGCATGGCATAACTCTATCAGTAGAATTTGTACATGAGCCTTGGAAAACATTGCTACTGCCAGCAGACAGAAGTAGTGTGCAGAGTGGCCACTTCCCATGTATTTTCCATCACAGAGGGAAAAGAAGCTAACAGCGAAACTGTAAGATACTGTTTGTGTGATAAAAACCTTTATTGTTGTTTTAGCCATGTTTCAAAAGCTCTTAACTTAAAAACTAAAATTTTTGAACATACTTTATTTTTGAATCTCTAAAGCTTTGAGAAAAGACAATTTTCCCAATATTCTACTGCTATTATTTAAAAATGTGAGGAAAATTTTGTGTAGTTTTACATCAGAAATACTATTATATTTCCCAAGTAATACTACTATTTTCCTTGCCCCAAATCCATCTTTGTCTTTCAAGTTGAGATTATGGAATGAATTAGGATTTCAGGAGAGGGATTGTCTAGTTTAAAATTAATATTTCAATCAAGGGACTACCATTCTATAATTAGTAAAAAAATACATATTTAAAAATCTACTTAATTAAATTATTTCTCCACCTTGCTTTAAGGAAACCAATCCAAAATGAACTGGAAAGCAATATGGTTAGCTTTAAACTGCTCAGAATGAACACTGACATAATCTAGAGTTCTTAAAGCTGTTTGAAACCATTGCCTGCTGCAATGGGAGAGTAGGTACTCTTTATTTATACAAGAGATGATAATCTGAAATACTCATTGGCAGCCCTGTAAGTCTCTCTTTGGAATCAGTTTCCAGAACCAGAGCAGTTACATCAAGGAATTTATAATATAAAGAACAATTACGTATATAACGTGGAGGAATCTTCAGGCTTCTGGATCAGAGTCACTCATGAATACAGGAGCATTTGAGAATGTACAAAACAAAGGCTCTTAATATTTTACCTCTTAACCATACACTACCAAGTTAAATCTGCACTTCCAGTGCTCAATGCGATGCGTAAATATAATTTATTAATGTGAAGAACTGTAAAATGAAAACTATCTCCTGAAGAGCTGAATACAGGTGGGTTACTAAGTCAGATTTCATATGCATAGTAAGACTCAGTGACAAAATTATTGTAAAATGGAGGAAGAAACGCATCCGAAGAAACAAGCAGTTGGAATGATAGGAGGTGCTCGGATTAGCTTTCGATTAGCTCATTTACAGTGTGACTCTGCCTTCAGTCTGTCATTAGCACAAGGAAAATTGATTACATTTTAAAATTCATTTATTCTGAATTATCTTTTAAAAAAGTTGAGTTCAGCACTGTCTCACCTGTAGTTATGATTTAGACTTCACACATGGACAACTGTCAGTGTTTTATGTGTGTGAGTGTACTGGGTGCAGGTGCCCAGGCGCTGGCAGTGGGGGCTGCAGGGGCCTCTGTGAGGAGAGGCCGGGGCTGCCCTGAGCCGGACACAGCCGGTTCCAGCCGGCTCCAACCCACCCACCGCAGGACATGACTGACACCTGAACAGCACAGCCATGCGTGGGGCACCTCTGGGAAAACACATTTTAGAGAGCAAAATGCTACCTGGGAGTGAAGGGGGAAAAAGTGAGAAAGAGCCCTGAAGCAACCAAGGCCAGAGAAGAAGGAGGGGGAGGAGGTACTCCTGGTGCTGAAGCAGAGATTCCATGGAGAGATAACAGTGGAGTAAGTATTTTCCTGAAGCCTGTGGAGAGGATCCAGGCTGGAGCAGGGGAAAAGTGTGAGGAGGAAGGAACAGCAGACAGTAATTGTTATGAAGTGAGTGCAAGCCCCCATTCCCCACCCTCCTCTGCGCTGCTCAGGGGCGGGGGCAAGCAGAGGAGTCAGGAATGAAGTTGAGCCTGGGAAGAAGAGGGTGAGTGGAGGGAAGGTGGTTTAGCTTGTCTTTGTTTCTCACCATCCTACTCTATTTTTAGTCAACAATAAATTAAATTATTTTTTCCCAAGTTGAGACTGTTTTGCTTGTGACAGTAACAGGTGAGTGATCTCCTTGTATCCATCTCATCCCATGAGCTTTTCTGTATTATTTTCACCCCTGCTCTATTGAGGAGGGGGAGTGAGAGAACATCTGAGTGANGTGAGAAAGAGCCCTGAAGCAACCAAGGCCAGAGAAGAAGGAGGGGGAGGAGGTACTCCTGGTGCTGAAGCAGAGATTCCATGGAGAGATAACAGTGGAGTAAGTATTTTCCTGAAGCCTGTGGAGAGGATCCAGGCTGGAGCAGGGGAAAAGTGTGAGGAGGAAGGAACAGCAGACAGTAATTGTTATGAAGTGAGTGCAAGCCCCCATTCCCCACCCTCCTCTGCGCTGCTCAGGGGCGGGGGCAAGCAGAGGAGTCAGGAATGAAGTTGAGCCTGGGAAGAAGAGGGTGAGTGGAGGGAAGGTGGTTTAGCTTGTCTTTGTTTCTCACCATCCTACTCTATTTTTAGTCAACAATAAATTAAATTATTTTTTCCCAAGTTGAGACTGTTTTGCTTGTGACAGTAACAGGTGAGTGATCTCCTTGTATCCATCTCATCCCATGAGCTTTTCTGTATTATTTTCACCCCTGCTCTATTGAGGAGGGGGAGTGAGAGAACATCTGAGTGAGCATCCAGCAGCCAGCCAAGGTCAACCCATCACAGCAAGTAAGAATAATCATACTATTCTGGTTTTGGCAGAGATAGAGTTAATTGTCTTTCTGGCAGCTGGTGTAGTGCTGTGGTTTGGATTTAGGATGAGAATAATGATAACACACTGATGGTTTTAGTTGTTGCCAAGTAGTCAAGGACTCATACTACACTGCCAACGAGAAGGTGAGGGGCACCCAAAAAACTGGGAGGACACACAACGAGGGCAGCTGATGCAAACTGACCAAAGAGATATTCCATACTATATGGCATCATGTTTGGTTTATAACTGGGGGGCGGGCTGAGAAGTGTGGCAGCTGGGGGCCTTACATGGTATCTGAGAGTCTTGCACAGCAGCCAGGGGTCTTGCGCAGCATCGACTTTGAGTGGTGAGAAATTGTGCAGTTCATCACTTGTTTTGTTTATTATTATTATTATTGTCTTCTTTTGTTTGTTTTTCCTATTAAACTGTTTTTGTCTCAACCCACGAGTTTTCTCACTTTCACTCTTCCAGTTCTCTCCCCCATCCCACCAGGGGGGAATGAGTGAGCGGCTGCATGGTGCTTAGTTGCCAGCTGAGGCTAAACCATGGAAAATACTTAGAGAAAATCCACTTTCAATTACTTTTTTTCAATTGTACCACGTTAAATCTTTTTGTATTTAGCAGTGTTGAAAGATAACTTGATAGAAATAATGTGTTTTCTCTGTTGCACAAACTCTCAGAGACATCATTGAATGAAGATGCTATTTTGTACCAGCATTTTATACATGTCATTTCAATATTAGGACTATAAAATCTGAATGGAGCTTTGTTTAAAAAAAATAAAATATCTAGATAACATTACAGTCTCTTTAAAAATCTGATTCTAGACCTTTTTTCCACTGATAGATCACCTTAAAGAAATTCTTCAACTATGTGGAGTACCTAAAGGGAAGAAGAGATAGATGGAAAGATGGTTTGTTTACTCAAGAGAAAATTGTTTTTCTGGCTTTCAAGAGCTAGTAAGGTATAGGCAGTCAATGAGGAGTGGAATGCATAGGTATTCCTTTGGAGTCATGAATTAATATTTTCAAGGTCAAATAAATGGTGAATCTTAGAAGAGTGCTTGACAGACTGAGTCAAGATTCCTGATAAGCAGTTTTTTGAAAATGCAGAACTTGTCTGCCTCTAAAGGGATGTTTGAGGAAAATATCATCTGCTGTAACTGGATATTTAGGCAATAAGGACAAAATGGACAGCTAGCATTGTTTGATTTTTGTACCCAGAGCTGTCTGAGTCTTTCACTCCATAATTTCTGTTTTGACCTGTGTCTTTAAAAAGGTATTGAGACTTGATTAAAATGCTGATTTCTGCATTAACACTCAGCTGACGTGCTGTGGTACTTTAGTAGCAAAAACTTATACTAAAATGAAAAAATTAGCTAAGACTACATCAAATAAAGGTGTCTGATGCCTAGGAGGTAAGTACTGCAGCAAATAACTTTCGGGTCTTTTGACTTTGAAGCCATGCACAGAATTCTGTGTAGTGCTCCTCAGCTCCTTAAGTAGTTTGGTTGACTCAGAATGGTAAGCTAAATAGTGCCCTGCACTATGTATTGGAAGTCATGTGAAACTTAAATAGAAAATGTGGTGAGCAGGCTTATATACTAAGATTCATCCTTCTCTGAAGTTTAGGTGCTCAATGGATTTCAGAAAATGCTTTCATCCATTTGAGATCCTGACCTGAATGCAGCAAGTTACATCATTTGAAAAGGTGAGCAAACACCACCCCTCCCAAAGGGAATAAAAAAATGGAACTCTGAGGCAGGAAATAAAATCTTTTAAAATCTTTTTCATTCTGAGGAGGTTTACACTGACATCTGCTACCTGCCAGGGTTCAGATGAAGGCAGGATCAAACAAACCATAGCTGATGAGATCCTCACTATTTTGAATAATAGGTCCTGAAATAGTGACAGAGTTGATATTTTCCTTTCCTAACAGTAATCACCAGTCTGTAAAATTACACTATTCCCTGTATTGCTTTAGTATCTTAATTTCTGGATGAGGTCTCTGGCTGAAAAAAAAGTTAGTCTTTAACAGAAAAAGCCTCGGTTCATCTTGTTATATGTGGTCTACATGCTACACTTCTGATAGTGCTACATATATTAACCTTTAGAAGATTTGAGATATTTCCTCAGGAAGTTGGAATAATACACAAACAGCATTTTTCATATACGCAACAAATCTTTGAGAATTTATAACGTTGGAAGTATGTTAATAGAGAAAGAAGATGAGAGACACCTACTTTTATTAAAAGCTTTCAAAACCTTGTGTTGATTTCATCTCTTGAAACATGAGAAAACTTTCAAATCTCAAACTGACAAGGCAATACATATCACACCTTTCCTTAATTAACTTTTTAGGAGGACAGGGGAGGTTTAACATTTGATAACAGTGTTGTAAACATTTAAGCTTATTTTCCCTGCAAAAATTAGAAAGCTGAAGGGAAAAGAACAGCTACTATTTTCATCATTCCTGATGGGGCTTATATGTGGCTTTTTGTGGTGTTTGGTTGTGAGTTTTTTTGATGTTTCCACCCCACCCCCCTACCCCCCCTGAATAAATTCTTGAGAATAATTTTTCTATTAGAAGGCAGATGAAAAGCAGGTGGTTTGATATGCCAAACCTGTGTAGCCCTATCTTAGGCTTCTGGATGAGCAGTGTTTTGCTGTTGGCTCTTGACTTGGGTGTAACAATGTGATAAGACTTTATTGTTCTGTTTCTACTGTTAGCATCCTTATGAACAAGTTTTGCAGTATGGAAAACACTTTTTTTTGTTATTACTTCTTAAAAATAAAATTGATGAAAATAATGTAATCTGAATGCTACTCTATATAAAGTATTAAAGCTTTTAGCATGTATTTTTCATGACCCATTTTTCAAGGGTAGTAGCTTTGTTGCTACCAAGGTGCACATACAGATATATCCAATGCATATATACATAGAGCTAGAAATCTGACTGTAAGAAAGGATTTGACCTTTTAACTGGAATCTATATCCTTCTGATGCACTTCTGAATGGTTATATAGGAACTACTTACCTTTCAGAATATGGTCAAAAAGAGCCATCAAACATAGGACTGACAGCCTTAAATTTTCCTGTAAATATACTGCCTTTTTCTAAAATGCTGATCAGGTCTCATTTCTTTACTATTGTGTTCTTTTTAGTGTGTTGCTTTGGGGGAAAAAAAAAAAAAAGTGCTGTTTCAATTGCTCTATTTTCTCACAGTTTTTACCACCTACACTGGTACTAGGAAACTCTCATTTTCCTGCTCTGGGGATTCAATCACTTATCTTGTTTCTTCAAATTGTGCCCAAGGTACAGGGCTAAAGACTCTTGCAAATGAGGATATTCACTTACTCTTCTGCTTCAGCTATGTGTGTGTAAGGAGAAGAATTGAGTGGTCAGTGGACAAGGTGGGTAGCTGACCTTTGTTTAAGGGTTAGGCCAGTTGCATAGGCCAAACAAACTTGGATTCTGTTTGCCCTGTTGGGTTCCTGATCTTTCACCTGGTTTTCATTTGAATGGGCTGCAGGGAGACTTTAACTGCAGTTGCCACCACTTCCCCTAGGTTTGGTGTCTTTCCTAAGCCTGTGTGATAGACCAGCTTGATCAATAGTTTCCAAAGCATTCTCCAGAAGGTAAGCTTGGTCGTCACTGAAGGATGGAAAAAGCTGGTTGGAGCATTTGGGGGCCTTGCAACTCGAGCATGACTGATCAGATGACATCTGTGTACTACTTGTATGTCTCTCTAAGGCTATGTGCTTAGCTTTATCATACCATGCTTCTTATTAGTATCTTTTTTATTATAGTATAATTCTTAAGATTTTAGTATTTTAATATTTGATTTTCATCCCTGAAAGGAAAATCAGGCCATGAGGTTCCTGCTATACAGCCATGTGCTAATGTTAGTATAACATTAAAGTTATGAGGAGTGTCAAAGAAACAGCTGTTTCACAGCTAAATTGTAGGTACTCTAATCATGAAAGAACTTTCTAACTCATGATCGTACCATGTTTTGCTGTACTGTTTTAGTAAATTCGTAGTATTGCACAAGACCATAGTAATGCTGCATATTTTATATAATAAAGCAGTAGTAATTGCTTCATGCCATTTTTTTATTTGTGACCATTTAGAGAGGAAGACCACCTTAGAATATGAGGAGTGTGCCTTATAATGAAAAGACAAAAAATAACGACAATAAACGCTCAACAGCTGACAACTGTTTGATGCATCAATCTGTGTAGAATTTTTGTTTAGTAAAGGAGCCACATCTCTCCAACTTTTAATACATGTATCGGACAAGTGTTTTTTTTTTTTCTTTTTTTTTCATAGGAACAATTTCAATATTTATTGTGTAGCTTACAAAAAGTTAATGCTTCTTCCCAATGATTTTTCGTATTCAAATCTTGTTTTAGTTTCAAGTCTGTAAAGTACTGTTCTAACTTGTGACTCTCATGTGCAAAAGTTCTTTGCTACATTGGCAGATTTCTGCTATAAATCACTTTGATCTGAATGGATAGTCCCCAAAGTCGTTTTGCTTAGATTTGCTTATAGTCATCTGACTGGAATGATTTTCAGTTTTCATAAAAGCAGCAATCCATTGCCACTATTGTCATTATTGCTATACAGACATCCAGCACAAACACACTGATGGTACAGAGGGCTCTAGAGACCTTTCTGAAGGTTGAACAGTTTGAAAAAAAAATAACTTTTTTTTTTTTTGGTACCTCTGTGTCTATTCTTAAAAGCTAATTTGAATACTTTGAGAAACAATGTTTTATTGTCTTCTCTCATTCAAACATATAAATCCAATCCCAACATGAATCCTAAACCCAAGGTTTAGTGCAATCCTTTAGATATCATCTATGGTAGTTATGCAGTTATTATACAGATTTAATAAAAAATGCAAAAGATTGGAGGTGCAAAGTTAAGATATATTAGGAATGCATCAACATATAACATTATTATCCTATCAAATTTAAAATTCTAAGCTTGCGTTGCTAAGTATCTTAAATCTTTCTGCAAAAACTTTGAAGAATTTTCCACCAACAGCTGAGCTGATACCAAAATGACATGCTTAACAAAATTTAGATTTTCCTAAGGTATCTATTTGGAGAAATTGTATAACTTGATTTTAAATAAAATGTTTTAATTTTCCATTTGAAGTTATTTTTGGCAGCTGCAAAAAGGATCACATTATGAGTATGTAAAATTAAATGTTTAATCAGTGAAGATACTTTTAAATACCTTCCCTCATAAAGCGTTTAATAGTTGTTCTAATTTTTTTGGGGAAAAAAAAAAGTCAATAACTTTGATTCACAAAGTTCTTTGCAAAACCGATCTTTTGATGTCCATAGTTTGCTTAGGAATTCTTAGCTATTCTTAGAATTAAATATCACTTTCAGGGTTAAGGAAAATAAAATCTAAAAGATGTCTCTGAATGGCTTGCTTATGTCTTCCTTTACATAGGAATCAGAAGAAACTAGATTTCATTCAGATTTGCTTTATATTCAAACAAAAAGACAGATGAATAGTAATGTGTAAATCCATACAGCATAAACTTCACAGATCTAAAAATAAGTTTGTGATAGTTGCAGTGATTTCGTAGGGTAAGTTGCATAAAGCACGACCTACTGTCATCCACCAATTCTTCATCATAATGAACGTGATTGTGGTTAGTTTCCTTTCCAGGGTCCTAGAACTTTGAGATTTCTCCTCTGTTAAACGTCATTCACATGTGTAATGAAAAGATGATCTTTGCCTCAAACAGCATAGCATAGTCATATATAATACAACAATTGTTGAAGAAGGATGGTGGAGATACACCACAGAGAAACAGTGGGACTGTACTGGTCAGCACAGTCCTCAATATCGTCTTGGGGTAACCACTGTTATACAAGATTATAACCTTTTAAAGCACTGCTTCAAGGAGAGGAGCAATGAATGTAGGAGAAAACAAAAGTTTTTAAACTGGCATGTCTTGGTTAAAGCCAATGGTGAGCTGACAACAGAAAATTGGTGATAAATTCTACAGTATCATAGAATTCACTGTGTATGAAAAGCCTACTTTTTTCTTACAGTTTTCAATCATCATATAGTAAAACTAATCTTTTTCTGTGGCACTTCAGTACACTAAAATTGAAAAAGAAATGGGCACAAAGTAGTATAACACTAGACTTACTTCAGGTATTATCCAAGTATTTTTTTATCATTCGTCAGTAGAAGACTAAATTTTAGGGAGTTCACTTTGAGTATAGAAAACAGGAGATTTTCTAGGCAGTGGTTTTAATGTTGTAAAACTTAAAAATTTCCTGGAGAACTGAAATAGCATATGGTGGGTTTTATTGGACATCTAACTTCTACTATGATATAGTTATTTCTTTGACATACATGGCAAACAGGAGTACTACTCTTGCTATTTAATCTACTTAAGATGCTTGCATGTATAAGCAGGCATAGAGAAATTTATGACAGAAGAATTTGCATATGCAGGGAACTTTAATGATTCAAAATATAAGAGTTTGTGAGTTTTTGAGTGTCTGAAGCATCAGAATAATGGTATTTTGGAACTAAACATCCAATTGTCACCTAAATTTTGTTCCACAATTATGTCCTTTTTAGGTCTGGGCCTATTTGCTGTCTGTGAGACCTGTAAGGCTTACTTTCATCCCCTAGATCTTGGTAGAACTGCAGACCATTTTTAGCACATGATCGTTAATTTAATTGATCATCAGGGAGTTGGCTGAGCCATGTGTCACATAACAGTTACTCAAAGTTGTATCTGAGAAATCAGAGAGATGATTTAAAAGTTTATTCCTGACTCTGTTGTGACATGAATGACTCTTGTAACCAGGAGTATTTTGATGATTGAGTTTAAAGTGAAGGTGCCTAAGTAGTTGCATTGGCACAGCTGAGAAGTGATCGGCTCAAGGCAAGAAAAGAAATGGGAGTGGTTTCCAAACCATTTTTTTTATAGAACAAAACATTCATGTAATAGCTTGAGTTATTCGGTACTCCCAGGACTCGAGAATATTTTTCTTTCACACATGTACCTTATGAAAATTAAGTCTCACAGCTAGAATTTAGGCCTTGGACTTCTAAGAGAGGTAGTTACTAGCATATGAATTAATCTGAATACTTGGCAATGAATCTAAAAGAAATTTAGTCTTTCCTGTGATGAGAAATTGGTATAGTTTAGTGGAGTCTGATGCTTTGGACTCTCTAGATAGGTTTCTATCTTTTTTATATTTATTTATTTATTTATTTATTGTCTGAAATGGTCTGAGTGGTACGAGTTCTTAAAGCCATTCTCTAACCTCCATTTTTGTCAAGAATTAAAAAAACCCCAAAGAACCACCAGGTACTGTTTTGTTTTGTTTTTTTTTTTTCCCCTTTGCTATTTTCCAGACTAGAGAAAAACTCTAAGGCAATCCCCCCACTGCCACCAGCCATCTGAAGTCACGTGCTGTGACTTCTGTTTGCTTTATGATTGGAGTCCCATTAGAACTGGATAGGCTGTAATGGTTTCAGTGCTGTATCTCAAATGCTGTGTATCAGAAAAGAGCCAGGTTATTGTTGTAAGAAAATTGTTAGACAATGAGTTCTCAGGCCATGGTGAACAAGATCTCATTCTTCTCAAGTCAATGACAATTTTCTTTGAAAAAAGGAATGCACCATTTGTGCTGTGATTTTTTTTTTTTTTCTTGTAATATAGTATAGTATTTATAGATCTTTCCTGTCTCTCCAAACCCTTAAATAAATGTTGGACAAGTAAAATTAGAAAAAAACAACTTTGTAAGAAAAAGTAAGGACAATGTAACTGGGAACTGATATAACTGCAAGCAAATTCAAGACCGTAGGACAAAAAA
>VXBL01001146.1:57014-84054 GCA_013400195.1 Aramus guarauna
AAAAAAAAAGTGACTGCAAAGTGCTGCTCTGAGAGTCAGTTTCTCATCTGAAGTCAACGTGCACCATTTAAAAACTAAGATACTTCCCTGTGTAAAGAAGGCTAGGTTAGTCAATTGTTATTTTTCTATTTTGACTGTGCCTGAAACCAGACTACCATATGCTAGTTGTGAAATGATGTGTGCTGTATTCTGGTTGTGAAAAGGCTTTATTCCACACCAATTAGTCATGCCTGGTTAAAGATATGGATGCAGTAAAAATAGTAATGATTTCATAATAAAGACCCCTGTGATCATGCAAATCCGTCACCTGAATTTCAAGGAGCTACTTAGAGAAGAGGGGGAAAAAATAAAGCAAAAACTGTGTTATAATGGGTCAGTAATTATATTGGGTCTTTCTGATCTGGCTGAGACATTGTTTCAAGATAAAATAACAGAATGTCATATGTGCTATGGAGTGGAATATGCAGCTGAAAATTAATAGGAGAAAAAAAGATATATGCACTGAATGTTTGACCTGGAAATGTATGAAAGCAGAGGGTTTAAAGAGAAATAAATGCTGAAACATCTGCTGTCTTTGTAATTTAGTAGATACTTTTGTTTTGTAGATCATTCAAATTCTTTCTGATTATTGTAGTCTTCTCTAATGTATACCAGTAGCTGAAATAGTGAATAAGTATTTGTAAAATGTCAGCTTGTTTTCTATTTAAAAGAAGAATCCTTTTATGTTTCCTCAGCTGCTGCTAGATTTAATAACTCTACCAGATGTCACATTGAAATTGTATTTTGCTTTTAAGGCTTTGAAAGGCATCAGACCAGAGACAGCCTTTAGAATTTCAGTGGTTATACCACAGTTTTAGAGCTATCCAACTTCATAATTATAAAAATTCCTTAGCGGTTAAAAATATGAGGTGTAAATAAAATGTAAATATGCCACAGTATCCTAGATTAAACTATGAGACTTATTTGTTACAGATATGCAAAGGGCTGTATGTAGATGAATCTAGTTTTCTGAACAACAGAATTGCCACTTTCTCTGGCATTTTGGTAATGGAAGCAAGGTTGAGCACCATTTTAAATAAAATATATCTAGTTTAAGGCATTGGTAGTATCCAGAGTGTTCTGTACTTCCTATGGAAAGACAACATCATTAGCAGATGACTGCCATTCAAACTCCCACTAAATACAATGGGAAATGGATCAGGACACCACCCTATCCCACAAAACTGTACTGAAAAAGTCCCTGAACTTCAAATTTTAAAATTAATTAACAAATACCTGGCAAAATTAGTCTTCTTGATCTCAATTTGAGGATTTTTTAATTGACTTTCTTTTTATTTTCTTTTTATTGACTTTCTATTTGGCTAATTGCATGCATACACATGTATGAAAAATGCACAAGCACTCCTGAACTATACTACCTGTTTTATAATGGTGCAATGTTACCATTTACATATTTTTGATTACTATGTCTTTGCGTGTGCAGAGTACAAATGTGTGAAGGCTAAACTACACGGGGGGAATAGCAACAGGACTTATCAGCTGATTCATAGTTAATAAATAACATATTTATTTAGGGGTCTGTGCAAATGCTAACATCGTAAGACCCCGTCAGAAGAGTCCTTATTGTTCTGTTGTTTGTGTTACTAGAGAAAAAATATGTATTCAAACTTGTCAGAAAGAATTCTAATGATGATTTTGGTCTCTAGCTTCACTGTTAGGTTTTGGTGGTTTTTGTTTGGCTTGGCTTATCCTTAACAAGATAAAGTAAGACATATAAACAACAGTAATTATTTAGAGACATAACTAAGTAAATACATGTAAGTTGAAGGGAGGATATAGATATTCATTATATATTCACAATCACATATACTCACAATATACTCCAGTCATGCACGTGTCAGCAGTGCTGCAGTACTCTTAGAAACACAGACCTCATGCTACACAAGCCACAGTTACTAGAAAGAAATCACATAATCTTATCCTTGTAGCATACCACTTGCTAATATCCTTAGCATTCTTCTTGTTCTTGTAATGATCATCGGAAATATGCTAGGTATCTGAGTTATGCTGTTTCTGAAACTGAAGATCATTGCAATTCTATCAAGAACTTCTGAGCCACTAAATTATACAGTACTGTTTGACAGGTCTGGTGGGGTTTGCAATCCAACAAGCTGCTTAGACAGGAAATGAAGAATTGTGTCTGGGGAATTATAATCACAGCAACCACACAGTAGCTGCACCATTACACACATCTACTGAACATATCTGTAGAATACAGGTAATAAATTTGTCTGCAATATAAAGAATGAAGGAAACGTTTTTCTGACAAATAATTTTGATAGGTAGTTTGGAAAAGAACCAATTCTAAATTGCTAGCCATATGTTACAACTACATAGATAATAAGACAGATACCATTTTATATATATGCACTTATTTGGGTTTAACTGTCTCAATATACTTTATTTAGCTGCTTAGACTTAACACAGTTTGGCTTTCAGTATGTACATGTTTTTTCTTCCACACGTATGAGCAAAAAATAGTGGATTTATTTTCACCTTGGTTGTTTCATAATTCCATGCATTTAATTCCTCTTATAGGGTACATGAAATTAAAAACATGTGTAACACATTGCATAGAGTTTATACAAATTAATCAAGGTAGCTGAATAAGCTTCTCATAATCCCTTCCTAGATATTAGTACACATGATCAGATAAATGCCAGAAAACTCAAAATACTGGAGAGAGAACAACTGAAGAGCTGAGCTTTTAGAAGAAAATAAATGAAAGATGTGTTACTAATAAGCAGAAAACAGTTCAATATCTCATCTTTCTCATGATGTCCTCTGCCTAATGTCCCCATATGTTTGTTCCCTTTTGGTTGGTGGCTGAGTGATAAGTTTTCTGGACAGGAAGTATCTTCTGTGCTTAGACATTGCATATCACAACAGACTTCGTATTCATGAAGGGAACTGCTGCTATGAAATAACTTTAAGAGCTGAATAGTACAGTAAATCAACAAATCATTATTGCAACTAAAAACTGAAGGTCATAGCGGTTAGTGAAAAATAGCATATGATTTAATACCACTTTTTGCACTGGTAGTTGGTAAAGGAAGGGGAAATCCATGAAAGGAAACTTCTTGAAGGTTACCTCCACGAAATCAGATGTATATGAGGTTCTTCTTACTCAGATTCCAAATGTCTAGTAGGAACAATGGTGGAAACCTCCCACCCACCACGCTATTCAGCACAGTGACTATCCTATCCTGACATTAGCTTTTCTGTTCAGTCATTTCCATTATAATGTTGTCTGGAAAGAAGATCATGTAATTTTCTCATGCAATATTTTAGCCACTTGGGCTTTTTTTTTCCATACATGGGGACATCACAGCAAAGACAAGCACAATTGTGAAAATTAATAACCATAATTTTTTATTCTTAGGGTGAGGGGGGACTACAAAATTTAAAAAAAATATTTTTTAAAATATGTACATTTTTTCAGAATTAAGCAAAACAAGTTACAGATGCATAATTAAATTTTAGTGAATGGTATATATGTGAGCAAATATAAATAACCTTAACCAAGGTTCCTTTAATACCAAAAGGTATCCTTTAAAACCAAAGTTATTAATAAAAATGTATTCAAAGCATTATCTCAAAAGAAGCTATTCTGCAAGAGTCAGAAACCTTAAACCTAAATTAAACGCATGTTTGTCTCATCTAAGGTCTATATAGGTTTGCAATTAATGATGGAAGCTGTTCATAATGTAAATTACAACAATATCTAGGTATTCCATTTATAAAACAACAAGAAAAAAAATCCTCTGTGTGTGTCTTGTGGGTGGCAAGTTCACACAGATATCATCTTCCCTCATGACAATGATTCTTAGAGATGGCATGTTTTATAGAAACTGCCCTGAACACTTACTGATTCTTTGTGTTGTGTTTTGTCCTCTGTGTTTTTATCTGTCTGGCTGTTACTGATATGGATAAATAAAATGAATTTTAAAGCTGAATAGAATCAGAGAGACACTGTTCAATTTAGAAGCCTTTCAAAAACTTGTCATAATACCCATCTCAGGTTTAATGTATTTGAAATTTGCCAACATAACTCTATACTGAGCTAGTCTGTGTAACATTTTCATAAATATATTGTCTGCTTGGTGTGTATTCAGCTACTTACAGCAATGTTTATTCTGTGGCTGAACATTCCCAGACAGTCTCTGCAGTCAGAGTTCTTTAATCTTTCACTTTGCTAATCCACTTTCTGAAAATTGTTTCATACTTCATCTCGCATTAATAGCAATTAAAATTCTGTTGCAAGGAAGTACAAATGTTGCTTATTAAGTGATATTCTGACTCGTATTACTGTCTCTTATATTTGATGTTTAAAGACAAATTTTAAATTTGGGTAATTTTTAAAAAAGCCCACCATTATATCTCCTTTGGATAAACCATTTTTGAGTTTTGGTAAGTAAACCGTTTGGCTATTCCCAGTGCCTACTGAGATAGATATTCTGTATTGCAGCTGTATTGTTGTTTTTAATTAGTAACTAATCTAGCAACATCACTGTAATTTTACATTGTAATGTTAACGGCTAACATTAGGGAGTTATTACATTGCAAGTTTTCATTTTGATAAAATATGTACAATTACATCTTTGCCAGTTGAGAAATATTCTGTAGTTTGTATTCCTGAACTGAAAAATGAGTTGCATATGCTATGGTATCTGTAGTTTAATTAAAGCTTTTAGTAGTAATGGTGCTGTAGGCATAGCAGTGAAATACAATTAGGCTTTTGAGAAGCATAGCTAAAATCTCTGTTTCTTCATGTCTACTTTAACGAGTAATGAATGGCATCAGCATTTAAACTGTTATGCAAAACCCCACCTATTTGATAGTCTTATTTCTGTATCAAAACTAAATGTATTTTGAATGTTTTCATCTTATAAAATCATATTTAATATATAAATAAGCATGTTTACACTTAATACTGTGCATTTTGGGGGCAGGACTTGGGGAACATTCTTTGGGGTTTTTTCAGCAAGTTTCTTTCTTTTGTTTTGTTTTCCTGCCTGGACCATCCTCAGGGAGCAGCTTCTTCAGAGGTTATTTGGGCATTTGCATGGAGGAATAGGAAACTTTAATGTAGTGGTCACAGCTGATACTTAGAATTCAGTATATTAATATATATATTTTGTTCTTGACTCAAGTGAAGGTTCGTTGGGTTTTTTTTTTTTTTTGTTTGTTTTTGTTCTTTCCCTTGGAAGTTTTTAGTAGATTTTTAGCATTCAAGTACTACTAATAATGAATAAATGTCCTTGTCAGTATTTTGAAGACACCCAAGGTGCAAATCACCCCTCCAGCCTCTCTTCCTCTTGCTCTGTGATAGTGAAATAGTAGTTAATGCCTGCCATTCATCTCTCACAAGCTTCATTACAAGGTATAAAATACTTTGACAGCTTAATGGATCTTTAAAAAAATGTTAAGATAAAGGTGAAATATCCCAAATGTTTAACACTGTTACCTTGTTATGACTGATCAAAAAATGGCTATATCAACACTTCCTGACTGGATTGACGTGCTATTTCTTGTCCATATGCGTTCCAATTTGATTGTAAACTCAGTTGTAAATTCAAATTCACCTTTAAAGCACACTTCCACAAATCTTTGTCTAAGAAAACTTGGTTACTGAACTGATTATGCTTTGAATTACCCAGTTACTATATGCCTTGAATTAGTTTATTTAATTTGGGTTCATTTATCTTTTTTTTTTTCCTGTATTGTCACTTCCATTTCCTCACCTTACTTTTCCCAGCTACTGACTGTTATATTCACTTTATTCCAATGTTCTCCAAACTTCAGAATAAATGCACAATACTAAATGTGCTACAAATTCAATAAGTAAGCCCATTGATTTTTTTGTATATGCTTAAATGCAAAGAAAAGATTATTAATACTGATTATTGCGATAGGTGCACTAAGATTTAAATTGTAGACTGAAATGATCTAAATCAAGCAATAAACTAACAGATTATCTCTCTTTACTAGGGGAAGAAATATGTTGTCAACTATAGGAAATATCTGGTTCTCTTAATAATTCTATTTTAGGAAAAAACAACAACAACAACAACAAACCAAAAAACACTCTATCAAATAATAAACTGAATTTTTTATCATGGTGAAGTTACATAAATGTCAAAACAAGATTACTGCCGCATCGTGTGTCAGATGGTGCAACACAGTCGTAGTTAAATAAGGACCTGAACAAAATTGAAGTAGATGAAAGAATCAAACCACTGTGCTTTTCCAGATGGTATCTAGTATCTTGACCTAATCTCATATTTAGGAAGCTTTTCCCATAAATGTGTAACAAACCTCTATTTGCTCATAGCTCTCCCTGACACACATAGAAGAGAATAATGAAACTAGGAGCGTTTCTGTTGGTTTCTGACACAGACATTAGAGCTGTTTCTGTGCTATGAGCAAAGAAAGTAATTTAGAAAACTTCTGCATCTGCATTGCCTCTGAGCAATGTGAACAACCTGTAGGAAACTGATGAAGGGAGAAAGGATCCCTGTTTCACTTGTCATAGTGGTGGCAAGGAATCACAGCTGAAAGTAGTTGTGCTGCAGTGTTCTCAAGGCAGTGGTGTTTTGGGTTTTTTTCTGTATTTATAAGATTTTTTTTTTTAATTAGAATTTCTGTCATACAAGTTAGAGATATACTTTAATGGAATGCTCACAAAGTGAAGTTCTTTAAATAAGAATTTAAAATGTACTTACAATACAGTTCTCATGTTCAAATTATTTATCCTGGCATTAGCTGGTTTCGAGTTATGTTGCCTGTTAGCATCAAAGCAATAGTTGCTTTTCAGAATATGCTACACATTCTGTAAAATATGGATTTCTTACAACAGGTGCACCTTCTGACAGGATTCATTTACAACCAGTGCTGATCATTCACCCCGCAGCTATCCGTCTCATTATCAGAAGTTAAAAACTACAGATATTGTACTCAGAAAGGCTTTGACCCATGTTTTTACTGCCTTCTTGGATAACATCTGAGACAGCTTTTATGCTATAGATATTTTTCTTTTCTTTCAGCCACACACGGCTCCCTTTAATCTTCTTCAACTCAAATATCAAATATCCTGCTTCTGTGCTGAAGTTTTGCGGCTTAGAACCCAGCAGGGGCAGATTTCTTTCATTGCAACCAAATTGGAGGTTTCAACCCCCTCTGAGTTGAGTTTGGCAGAGTTTAGCAGCTAGAGTACCTGCTGAAGAGGCAGACGTGCCAAGCATTCACTGAATTGGAAAGCGTACCTAACTGTTTGTAAAGGAGTGGGGAAGGACATACTGGTATTATTACCCTCAAAATTAAGAACTGCAAAGAGGAATATAGTCCTGGCAGCTCACCTAGGCTTTCTTAAAGTGTCAGTGCCACTCTTTGGAGGCAGAGGTCTCAACTGGAACCAATTTTCTGACACAAATGCAGAAAACAGTCTTGCCCTTGTAATGCAGGCTGCTTCACATTTCGCTGTCCTCATCCACATGTCTGGAGAGCAGGGGATAACATGCAAAGCGATTGTGACCAAAGGCTTTGTATTCACAAGCCTGAAATAAAATTTTAAGAACATATTCAGATAATGTTTCTTGATTTATAGTGTCAAGAAACAGTGCTCATCTGCAAACTACTGCTTCTGAGCATGCTCGTCTTGTGTTTCACAAATCAGATAAACTCTAAGGTAACTTCAGTGATAATAAAGTCATTAGGGTGTTAACATTAAGGATGAATTTGACCCAGCAGAGCACAGAGCAGCCTGTGCTCAAACTGCATTCTCTGTTTCACTATCCTTGTATGTGCCTTGCTCAGTAAGTACTCCTTGTAAGCTAATGTGATCTTGCAGTTCTGTGTATTTCACAATCCTTTCCATTTGCTTGTGGAAATGAACGTGCAGTCGAAGCATTGTATGAACGTTGAAAACAAATTAATTTTCTTTGAATATTTTTCTAAACCCCACAAAACATATGGAAATATGCATATTTTATTGGAAGGAAACACATTGTAGTTACTAAGTATTAGTCAAATGTTTATGTTTGAATCAATCCAAATGTGACAGTACATTATAAGGCTAATCTAATTTTAACACTGCTGTATGCTGAAGGTAACCAGGATATTGCTAACTGCATTAACTAATTCCCCAATTTGCTTTTTAGAGGGGAAGGGCATTGGCTTAGCTTGGTTTATGTTTATGTTCTCTGCACAAAAATAAGAAACATAAAACATCAGGAGAAAAAAAAAATAGTATAAGCACTTCAAGCTTTTTCAGATTTTACATTCAATCCACCCCAAAAGGTGATACAATAGAAGTGTGTGTACGTGTAAATATTTTATTGTAGTATTCTTTAATAAGTGTATTAATCCAGTACTTCCACTAGTTACACTTTCCTCCATCTCTGTTGGTAGGGCTCTGTCAGTGTAGATGTCAACTTCGTGGAAGAATGGGGCTGCTGGTGTCTGAAATGATGCTTCTTTGATTAGTCCTGCACTGTCACTCTGCTTGGGGCTTCAGCTTACATTCAGTCCGTCACCTGAAAGTACTCCCTAAGTGGCGGCTTATACCATGGACTGAGTCTGAAGGAAGTGGGTCTGGAGTAAGTGATTTGATCAACGCATGTTCACATGGTAGGACCGGTTCATATGTGTCTCTGTTCCTTCAGACAGCATATACAGAATTGGCTTCAGCAGCTTGAGACCTAGCCAAGGGATTACCTAAAGGTATACATGCAGCTTCACAGAGGCTGAGTAATAATCCCAGTCATCCTTATTCTTCCTCTTGAAGCTCAGTCAACTCAGTAGATTTCTGGGAATGAATTGTCTTAACCACTGGATCTTTTATTTTTGTCCCTGTTCTTTACATTTTGCTTCACTGATGATTCAATACCTAAACTTCACTTAGGAGTGCTCTGTTACCTAGAATTAGTAGGGCAGGTCCTTCTGCATTTCTGCTAGTCTTTCAAATTGCTGTTTCTATTTCACAATCTACATCAGGTGCTTCTCTTAGACATTTACAGTTCTTTGTCCTTGCATGCAGTGTTTTTATAGCAATTATTCATGACTTCACCACTGTTTGCTATTGTATTTAAATTAATTGCTTTCCTTAATCTTTGCATTATTTTCTCTTAGTTTTATAAACTGAATGCACCTTGTTTCTAGAAGGTTTTTGTGTCATTAAATGAGCTACAATTTAATTTTCAGTCATGCAGATCGCATCCGGAGATAAATTTGCAATGTCTTTGATAATCTGTTTCTGCCTATTTACCAGCTGCTGCTTCCTTTTCTGGTAAACTTCCATGTTTGATTCTCTCATGTCTAGTATTGTAAGTTTTCATTGCCACATCTTGCTCGATAATTGCAACTTCATATCAGCACATAGAATTGGCCTGTTAATGCTTTATCCCAGGATTCCTTGAACAGAAATCTTCACTGTTCTTTTTAGGTTTCTCATCACTTTCTGTTTTTTAGGTCTGCTCTGGCCAGGTCCGACAGATTGTTAGCTGTATCCTGGTGGCTTTAATCAGGTTTGGATTTAGCTTAGTGGTAGATTCAGTTATAGAGAAGGGTGTTAGAAGGCATCCATTCTGCTTATTTTCCTAGTTTTTCAAGCCAGCAATGTGATTGACTTGGTACTAATGTGCTTTCTGTTTGGAGCTCTGACTTGAAAAATAAATTTATTTATCCTGAATGCAATATTATCATCATTCACCAGTGTCCATAAGACTTCATTAAACATTTACCTACTTGCTTATCAAAATGCAAAACATAAGTAATAAAATCTCAACCATTTTACAGTCAGTGTTTTATCTTTCTTCTTAGAGAGGCAACATGTTGTTCCTTAAAATATGTACCATATTAATTACATTTTCACATAAATATCTGCAGCCTACCTCTTGCTGGCATGCTTTACCTAGTAGAAGAGTTTTATTTATTCCTACCTAGTCAAGGACATATATTTTTTATTACTCTGAGGGAAAGATGTTTGATCTGTTGGTGGAACAGGGCATATAAATTACTTTGGAAGCTTTCATAACTGGTGTTCCTGATGCCCCTTTTTTTTGCCTCCTTTCTTTCCCCAATATTTGAAGTCACTGAAGGTTAAAAAGATGCACAGAAAACAATTCTTATATACCATTGTATCATTCAAATTTAAATATGTTTTTATATATCCAGCACTGAGTGTTATATATATATATATATATATATGCACACACACACATTGGCTTCTGAGTAGCGTGGATCATTGTGGGTTTTACTACAATATCATGTAATGAAGGAGTCCTACATGTATAATCTTCTTAACCAAGTTCCTTGATTGTGGGGTTCATGCAGTTTATAGTGTTCAAGTAAATAATTTGTCTAGTCAAACATAAAGTGAGGTAATAACATGTTTAAAACTACTGTGTCAACATGTGATTCTGTTTATATGTTCTATAGCATTTGGTCAATGACTAGAGTGTTATATAAAATATGAACTTTTATGAACTCTACTTACAAGTTAGTTTACTCAGTTAAGTAACCAAAATATACAGAACGTACTATTATATAAAAGATAAATTGCTTATATAAAATGATGGATTATTATAACATAGCATGTATTTCTGTGGTTACAATGCTCTGTGAACATAATGTGTCACTTGAATGGATGTCTAACATCATTAATATTTTAAGCCATCTGAAACCTTGAAAACTGTATGCAAATAAAGTTTTACTTTAAAGTATGACCTAGATTTATGTTTGCATAAAGGAAGTGAACATCTTGTTTATTCAAACAGTCTTTCCGAGGGTTTGTTTTAACTTTGTGGGTTGTTTTTTTTTCTTCTTCCACTCAACTTGGGTGATGCTGGAAATACATGCAGATTTTATGACAATTTAAAGACAGCAATGACCTGTTGATACTGATTGGTTTTTAAGTTACTTTCCATGACAGCATTTAGTAACAGAGCGTAAAGAACTGAAGAGCAAAGGAACACTTGGCTAACAGCATATGTAGTTATTTGCATAATGATTGGCATTTGTGCTAGAGTCTCTATCTCTGACTATAAATGAATCAAATACTTCAATCAAAGTAGGGAGCAAAGTCTAACATTCCCTAGCTTTATGCAAAAGAAATAAGAGACTGATGGGAACTGGAAGAAATGAGTATTAGAGTGTTATGGGCTTTACGCTACAGCGCAAAATATACCTTTGTTTTGCTTTCATACTCATCACACATTTGACCTCTTTTTCTATTTTGAATATGTTATGTCATAGTTTTCAGAATAGCAAATACTTAGTTCTTAACTTGAATGGGAATGTTTTGTCTTATGATAGCATAAATGGGAAGTGTAACAGAAAACACAAGCTTTCCTTTGTGCTTTTAAAATAGGGAAGCTTAACCTAATTTCTTGCATTGCTTACATTTCCACCTTCATGTGAGATTTTAAAGGAGGCTTACCATTTTCCTTTGTTCAAAACAAATTAGCTTATGCTCTTCTAGATTTGACATGTCCTCATTCATTTCAAGATTGATGTTCTGAAGTGCTTTAAGTAAAACCATTAGTATACTCCTCATTAAGGCTATGTTCGTGTCTGGTGCTCTGGTGGTGCAGTGCCTAGTGATGGCATAAAAAATGTAGCAGATTTCTTAGTGAAAATATTTGCCTTCACAAAGTAAAGAGCCTCTCAGAATGGTGTTGGTTGTTTTGTTTTTTTCTTTCTGTGTGTATATATTTTGTGGATCAGAATACATTGACCTTTCTCTCCAGCACATTGTACATCTTTCTGTGCTTGATCTTAAAGCAAAACTAAAAGAGAAGGAAAGAAGCCTCAAGAAAATTGCTATGGCACAGAAGTTGCTCTATTTAACGGGTTTTTCAGAAAGCTGATACTGGTGGCTTAGATACCTCTCCTGTTGCAAAAAAACAAATCTTCAAATTAGAAGCTTTTTTTTTTCTTTGTTTTGAGGTCTGTTTTTGTCCATTTTAGGTATGTGTTGTAACAAGTCGAGAGGCATTGTACTATTTTCTTTCTTATGAGAGTAAGTCTTGGTTTTCATGTTTTATTTTTCTTTTCTCTGTTTGAATGAAAGAAAAATTCAGTCCTAAAAATACTGGATTGGAAAGGATTTCCCATGTGCTGAAGCCTAGCCATGGGCTGTCATGAGAACCACCTTATGTAATCCACAGCATCGCTTTATCAAGTTCCATTTAAAAGTATGGGGGTTTATTGTACCTTTACTATCTCTGCTGTCTTTTATAACCCTGTGAGAGGTCTGTTGTCAGCTTAAATTTATTTATGGTCAATCTATACACATTTGTTTCTGTGCCAGTATTGTTGTTTAGTTAAATAGTTTATCTCCCCTGCAGCCCTTGTGTGTTCTTAGCTGATGCACTTATAAAACAGTAATCATATTCCCTCTCATTCATCTTTTTGCTGGACTAAGCAAGAAGAGCTTTTAGTACATTGAGAAGGTAGGTACCCGATTCTCCTTATCATTGTTAGCCCTGCTAACTGCTGCTTTTTAAAAGTATTTGTATAACCATATTGAAAGGCTTTTCTCTTTTTTATTGTTCATGGGATAGAGCAATAATATTGCACAGGATAGTGAACTATGAAAGTGAAAAGTGCATTTGGGTTATAACCATTATGCACAGATTTTCACCTGGGTGTTTGGGAAGAGAAGGACACGTGTTAGTCTGTTGGCATGTTCCCCTTCTCACTCTTTCCCATGCTTTTGTAGCTGGTTAGACCACAGAGATCAAACTGAACCTCTGAATGGCATCATGGCAAGTTCTATATGGATTTCACCATCCCACCCCACAAAGAACACGTTTTTTTGCCCAGTTTTCAGAAATGTGAACGCTGATGGAGCACCGGTCCACAGTCAGAAAGTGTTCCCTTTCCCTGCTTCTAAGGCATACTGAAAGCTGTTAATGGTATGTGTTGTTGCCCAGAATCATACTGTCAAATCATCATAATATTCTGAACATTTTTTTTTTTTTTTTCTAAAAAAGAAGGGTTGAGAGCAGTCAATAAGAAGATATTTCTTGGTTTGGTTTAGTGGGGGTTTTTGCTAGGTTTTGTTTGTTTGTTTGTTTTCCATTTGTGTAATAATGGAAGGCTAAAATAACTGTGAACTATCATCACATTTTATGTAAGCTTTTATTTTGAAAAGTATCTTTCTAGTTTTCACAAGCCACAAAGCTGCATCTTTGGTGAAACAAAGAATTAGATATAATGAAAGAACCTAAAAGAAAATTTTATAATTTTAGTACAATATCTTATTGAGTTATAAATAAAATGTCCTTACAGATAAGTATCACAAGCATGTGTCTTGTGAGACTTTTTTAATGGTCCCTGCTGGTTTATAATTTATACAGTCAGAAGTTAATGTAAGGAAGTGCCATAGTAGCACATTTTAACAAGGAAAGAAGGAAGTTGA
Organism: Aramus guarauna; assembly: GCA_013400195.1. Lineage (NCBI taxonomy): Eukaryota > Metazoa > Chordata > Aves > Gruiformes > Aramidae > Aramus > Aramus guarauna. Next base: position 70,498 of record VXBL01001146.1, read on the forward strand.
GCTGCAAAATATGCATAATAAAGATTTTTTTTTCCAACTGCCAGAAAATTTATATTCATGACTAAATTAGTTTCTAATAAATTATGCACAGCCTTTATGAAGTTAGTGAAAACATGAACCATACTGCTATAGATGTTAGCAGGACCAGCTGCTTTGCAACAGTTTCCACAAAACACTATATTTTTGTTTCCTTTGATACAGTTAACATAAGCATTTATTGCTATTCTAAAGGTTTTCTTTTATCAATTTTATGTTAATATTTTAATATTTTAATTTAAATGCTTTCCTTTGCGTTTTATGGTTTGTTTGGGTTTGTTTTTTTGGTTTTGCTTTCTGTTTTTAGGTTTGGTTTTTTTTTATTTGGGAGTAAGACTTTCAAATATTCAAGATCCAAGATGGTCTTTAATATGTCTTATAAATGGGGTAGATTAGCTTTTAAAAAACAAAACAAAACAAAAAAACCCACACCAAACCCTAAACTACATTATATCTTAGTTCTTAAAAAAAAAAAGGGGGGAGGAGGGGTGGAGTAAGAGGGTCAACATCTCTGTATACTATTCCAATACTAGTGTTTAATTTATTTAACCTTTAAAAAAATAAAATTGCTTTCTCTTCAGAGTTGTCTAAGTATTTCTTAATTAATTAGAAACTGGTGACTATCCTTTAGATGACTAAATTAGGACATATCTGTCTCCTCTAATTATCTTAATGGCATTGAAAAACTCAATTACACTCTGCACAGATATCCTCTGAAAGACCAAAAAGTTTTTTTTGGGAAATACTGGCAGCTGGGATGGAGTTGATTTTCTTCCTAGCAGCTGGAATAGTGCTGTGTTTTGGATTTAGGATGAGAATAATGTTGATAACAGACTGATGTTTTAGTTGTTGCTGAGCAGTACGTACACAAAGTCAGGGACTTTTCAGCTTCTCATACTGCCCTGCCAGTGAGGAGGCTGGGAGTGCACAAGAAGCTGGGAGAGCACGCAGCCAGGAGATGTGGCCAAATGGGCCAAAGAGATATTCCATACCATGTGATGTCATGCTGAACAAAATAATAGGGGGAGTGGGCCAGAAGGGATGGGGTGGGAGCCACTGCTTGGGAACTGGCTGAGTGTCGGTCAGTGGGTAGTGAGCAATTGTCTTGTTATAACACTTTTAACTTTCTTTTTTTTCCCGATTTTCTCCCCCATCCCACTGGAGGGGGGAGTGAGCAAACGGCTGTGTGGTGTTTAGCTGCCTGCTTGGTTGAACCACAACAAATAGTCATGGCTTTACTCACTAGTGGCTGTTCACCTTTACAATGTGACCACCTCTTGAGTAATGATAATGGCTCCAAGTCCTATGTTCGTCTTTCTTTAAAATTTTTAAAAAGCCTTTCTTATAGTTTTAGCCATGCTAGCAAGATATTATTGTCCTTCATCTGCTTTTCCTTTTCAAAAAATCTTTTTTATATAACTATTTCATCAATAGAGAAATAACATATTCTTGACTGTGATAATTCAGCTTTGAATAACTTGTCTCAAGCAGAAGTAATAGTTATTGTTCAGAGAGTTTTGGTGGTTTTTTTTAGTTTCTTCTTCAGGTTGGAATGGACGATTTTGCATTTCAAAAGTGGTTCTTCCACAGTTCACTTCACTGGTTAAAGTTTCCAGGACAGAAGCCATCCCTCTCGAGTTCAGCTTTGATTGCTGAAACTGAAGACAGAGAATTCTCTTATGCAACAAACCAGCTCGTGCTGGTTTCTGGAGATGACACCGATGCATGTGGAACATATGCACAGAAGGGTAGAAAATTATTCTAATAATGACACCAAGCAGTGTCCTCTGTTCTGAACTTCTGTTTATTTCTGTTATTGTTAACTAGTACTGAACTAATGTTCCTAATCTTGAGATGTTCCTAACACAAGGATGATGTTCCTAACATTGTAACTTCATTATTATTTAAAAGACATGTGAAATAGATCTTTACAATAAGATAGATGTTATTTGTCATCAGAGAAGAAAAAAGGTTACATTTTTTTGTCATTTTTAAAAAGCAGTGCTTATTTTATGCTGGAGAGGAGCACTAATCTAGATACTAAATTGAAGGAGGTTGGCTCATCCACTATTGAAAGATGATGATTCATTCTGTACTAATACTTGTGTATTTAAAAAAAAAAAGTCTGAGAAGTGTATGGATTCTAGGGATAAAATTATTGTCTATTCAGAATTTTATTTTTAATTATATATCAACAGCAAAAGGGAGTTAATGCTGCACTTTCATTTAAAATACAAATAAACATAAAAATGAGAGATGTACTGAACAATAACTTTGGATAAACATTGCTAGGGAAAATAGCAGAAGGGACTTGGGGAGAGGAAGAAAAGACTTACCAGTCGGGATTTTCAGGGAATTTTTGACCAATATTTCACACTAAGAAAAATATCTGTGATGAGGAGAGCACTGCCAATGTCTGTCACTCTGAGGGGACTGTAGAATGTGTACTCTGATTTTTCAGCTCTTTTTTTCACCAAGACTTTAGAACAGAACACTATGCAGCACATAACTGTGTCTTTGTTTCAATCACACTTTCAGTGATTATGTTGGTAGCTCAAAATAGGCATACTGCACTGCCTGCTCTAACAACAGTTCTGGTGGATTATAGAGCATTTCTCATGTAATAAACAGAAGCATGATTTCCCCCTGAATAGAAACAAGTACTGTGATTTGTGTGTGCTGGGGGTGGGGGGTGGGGGGTTGGGTTTGGTGGTGATCTGGGGTTTTTTTTGGGGGTTGCTTTGGGTTTTTTTTTAAGTACTTGCAGGCAACTACCTTTTGTAGGTAGTTTTTGAGGATATTCTGTTAATACCTGGTTTTGCTTTCACTCCATTATTTGAAATGATGTTAAGAAAAAAGTATGTAAGATGTATTATTCTCTGCAACTAGACAACCAGCGAGGCAAAGTCAGTCAGATCTTAGGAATTTAAGGTCTGGGAAGGGTAAAATATTCTACTGTAATTTTGGTGGAAGGAGGAAGGGACTTAAGTAGTATCATAGAGAATCAGCATAAAAATAGGTATGCTTTTTCCAATGTAATGTGATTTAAAGCAAAAGTAGGAATAAATACCATGGTGTTTTCAAGACGGTATTTAGCAATGTGGTTTTTTAGGTGGGGTTTTTTGGTTGATTTTTTGGTTTTGTTTTTTTTTGGTTTGGTTTTTTTTTTTATTATTTATTTAAATCTTTTACACTTCTACTGCCTCCAGAGAACCTTCATGTTCTATTTGTAAAATGGGATCTTCAAGTATGAAAGCAAAAGTCTCAGACTATCAAAGTCAGAAATTTGATTCTGTATATTTTAATGTTTTGGTGGGAAGGGAAAAAAAAAAAGTTTAGCTTCAAAGCAGTTCTTCTGGTGTCTGAGCATAAGTGAGATTATATCTTTCTACTGAAATAGGACTCACACTAGAACAATTTAAGAATTTTCAGTTTCTGAAACTTGTGTGATACTGACTAGCAGGAAAATGATGCAAAGGAAGTTATCTGTGCAAATGAGTGGGTTATGGTAAAGTAAACATAATCCCTTTGGAATGATGAACATGGGCATGTCTGAGTTCAGACAGTATTTACTATTGGAGGCATGAGAAAAGTTACAGAGGCATGAGACAAGTCACATAACATGGCTTCATCTTGCAAATCAACATACTGCATTGATTCTAAACCAGCAGGCTATTGTGGTGAATATGCAGATGAGATCAAAAGGGAAAGCTATGAAGCAGGGACCAGTTTTCCCCCTTATTTCTATTCTTCCCTAATAGCTATGCTTGAACAAATAAGATTGATTTCCGTGACTGGCATTGTTCATGGGGTTGTTTTTGTTTTGTTTTGTTTTAAGTTTTAATTCTTGATGCAGAGATTTTTCTAGTGCATGGATTGAAGAAAAAAAACCCAACCAACCAAAAAACCCCAAACAAAACAACAACAAAAACCAGGAACAGCAAGTGAAGACACAGTCTCTTACTAGAGTAATGCACAACCTCAAGTGAACAGACATTAAGAACTAGACCAGATTTAATATGTAAAAGAACGACTAAGGCAAAGATGAGAACAATATTAATATTGGTAAGACAGTTACATACTTTCACAGTTGGACTTTGTTGTTGTCTGTTTATGTATTGGTACCTGCCTATGTGCTAGTTTTTTCTTTTACCTGTCATAAACAAGGAGGCAGTAGTATTTGGAAGGAGTTTATTCTGGACAGCATAAGGATGAACACGTTTTACTTAGTTCAGCCAGTCACCTGAAGGTTTCTGCATCTAGAAATCACTTCAGATACAGAGGACACTGGGTACTGTGTTTGACACAAAACTATTCTCATCTCATATTTTTCATACTGTATGTCTCAATGGATACTGAAATATGTTTTTTCATAAGAGGAATCATAATTCCTCTCCTTGTCAGAAGATTAGTTCTAATGTGGGTCCATTATTTCTCTTTTCCTAAGTTTTCTCCTCATAGAGGGAGAAGTTAGTCTAGTTTATGGGAAATACAAACTCAAATCTAATTCTGTCATGAGCATCCTAGGAATGGAAAGTTAGAATATTACATAATTTTGAAAAGTGCTTAAGCGTTGAAGATGAACATCTGACTCGGACCTGATTAAGGAAAAATGCCTTCAGGAGCCAAGTAACTAAGTACTTACTGTTGAAAAACTCTCCATATTTCTTTCTCAGTTCCTCAGATCTCATCTGAGAAATGAATATAACAACATTTCTGAGTTATTAGGAGGAAAAAGTAAATAAAGAAGAAGATGCAATGCCATGTATAAGGTTTGGGGTTTTTTTTGTGGGTTGTTTTTTTTTTTTTTCCTCCTGAAGACCCTTTTACTATTCCATTCTGCACTGGCCCTGGGAATTATCTGAATTAATGCAAAGCATGCTCCTTATGTAGACTGAAGCATCTGTAACAAGCCTTCCAGCTATGTGTCTTAAAGCTTGTATTGCATTTGCTTAAAATGAGTTAGTGCAATACAAGAATTGCTGTCATGCAGGAGGTGTGGATTGGTGCTCCTATACACACAACTGGGTACTTGCAATGAAATGTGGCTTTAAGTTGTTGTTATTTAATAGTCTGGACTTCTACAAACAAAAGTAAATTAAGCTGAAGATAGAAATGAATGCTCCCCAGCTGAATCTAGTCTACCCTTATTTATACTGTTTGAACTAAAAGTAACTTCACTAAAGAGTAAATTTACACCAGTATGAAACTCATGTCAGTAAACTCAGGATAATCAGCTAAATATGTATGCCTGAGTGGAAAGCTCAGTATGCTTCCAAATGAAGAGCAGCCTGCTAAAGAAAAGGGAATGTAGAGGAGAATATCTTCCTTCAAAATTGCTTCTTTCTCCCTGCTAATTGTAATCATTAGTTGGTTATAGCTTGTGAAAAACACTAAGTCTTCAAAAAGTTAAGGTGACTTTAAAAGTGTTTTGGTTTTGGGGGTTTCTTTTTTGGGGGGTGGGCTGTAGGGTTTTTTTGTTAGCTGTGAGTTTTTTCACACGCTGAAGATTGCCTTGTAGTTTTCCTGCCACGACAAGGAGACTAGTCTCCGAGTTGACCTTCTCCTGAGTAGACTGAAGAAGGAGTATAAATTTTATGACTGGAATCTTCAAGTGACCCGTTATGATATACCTGGTAATGTAGTTAAATTGTAGCCTGTCACCTAAAACTCAGTCTTACTTGTCTGTAGTCACCTATTTACCTGGATCAATCTGTTTGAGGGATTTAAAGTAGTATCTTTCAAAGATGTTGAGTGCCAATGTGGTGGGTTCACCCTAGCTAGAGGCCAGATGCCCACCAGAGCCACTCTGTCACTCCCCACCTTAATGAGTTAGACAGAGGAGAAAAGGTATAACAAAATGCTTGTGGGAGATAAGGACAGGGAGAGATCACTCACTGATTATCGTCACGGGCAAAACAGACGGAACTTAGAGAAAAATTCATCTAATTTATTACCAAACAGAACGAGTAGAGCAATGAGAAATAAACCTAAATCTTAAAACACATTCCCCCACCCCTCCCTTCTTCTCAGGCTTAACTTCACTCCCAATTTCTACCTCCTCCCCCGCAGCGGCACAGGGAATGAGGGTTGTGGTCAGTTCATCACATGTTGTCTCTGCTGCTCCTTCCTCCTCAGGAGGAGGACTCTTCACACTCTTCCCCTGCCTCCAGCGTGGGGTCCCTCTCATGGCAGACGGTCCTTCCCAAACTTCTCCAACGTGAGTCCTTCCCATGGGCTACAGTCCTTCACGAACTGCTCCAGTGTGGGTCTCTCCCACGGGTGCAGACCTTCAGGATCAGACTGCTCCAGTGTGGGTCCCCCACAGGGTCACAAGTCCTGCCAGCAAACCTGCTCTGGTATGGGCTTCTCTCTCCACGGCTCCACAGGTCCTGCCAGGAGCTTACTCCAGTGTTGGCTTCCCACAGGACCACACCCTACAACTGCTCTGGCATGGGGTCCTCCATGGGCTGCAGGTGGAATCTCTACACCCCCTCATCCTTCCTCCATGGGCTGCAGGGGGACAGCCTGCTTCACCATGGTCTTCACCACGAGCTGCAGGGGGGGATCTCTGCTCCGGTGCCTGGAGCATCTCCTCCTCCTCCTTCTGCACTGACCTTGGTGTCTGCAGAGTTTCTTACATCTTCTCACTCCTCTCTCCAGCTGCAAAAGCTCACTAGGTGGCTTGTTTTTGTTTTGTTTTTGTTTTGTTTGTGGTTTTTTTGTTGTTGTTGTGGGTTTTTTTCCTTCTTAAATATCTTATTCCTGAGGCGGTACCACTGTTCCTGATGGGCTTGGCCTTGGCCAGCGGTGGGGTCTGTCTTGGAGCCTTGGAGCTCTATCAGACACAGGGGAAGCTTCTAGCAGCTTCTCACAGAAGCCACCTCTGTAGCCCCCCGCTATCAAAACCTTGTCATGCAAACCCAATACAGCCAAGTAATCAAAAATATAGATAGCAAGAGAATGATACCTAGGATTAAATATATTTACATGTGATTGTTAATCATAAACAATGATTAGTAGATTTTCATTATACTAGTTCTAGAATATTTAAAATTAGGTTACTGATTACTGTTTGTTAAGGTAGTAATCCTCATAATCTAGCATAGTATTTGGCAAGCAGTGATAAATACCACAAGAAGGAAACAGTTGGATTTTTTTTTTAAACTAAAAAATAGAACTTGTTGCATAAATTGTATTCAATTTTATTAGTTAAACTAATAAAAGCACCCAAGTTCTCCAAAAGATGGCCAATTAGATGCACTGTTTAAAAAGAATGAACAAGGGAATAATGCATCACTGAAACACCAATTTACTGTGAAATTCTTGAGCCTAAAATATAATTAAAGCAAGGCTTGATTTACTGTCTTAAAAAATTTAAGATAATGGAAATGAGTACCTTCAATAAATAATGACAATCAGCAGCATGGTATTCAGTTACCTAAAACATTACAAACTTCTCATAGGAATAGGATATTTTTTTTGTTATGCTAGTTGAGCATTTTTAATATTATACAGTAGCAATAGTAAAAAATGTAAATACTGTGAATGTGACTGATATTTAAATTCAAATTCATGATAGTTATCTCAAGTGAGAAAAGGTTTTTTTTTTACTCAACTGATAAATTTTACTGTCTCAAGAAAATAGTATATGCGAACTCAAGTCATGCAATTACAATTGATTATGCAATTACACAATGCTTAGACTTTTAAAGTTACTGCAATAAAAACATCAAAGACTTTTTTATAAAAAGAAAAACAATACAAAATATTGGTCAATGAAGGGTAAGAAAACAGTTTTGTTGTGTATAAAGCTGAATCGTATGTTTTGAAACAAACTAGTGATCAATCTTAAGAAATGTGTAATTTCTATTAATTTGTCTAAGAAAATCTCAGAGAAGACTTCCAGTGACAGAATATTGAAGAAGACTTAAACCATAAAAGAAACTACAAATCAAAATTACATGAAGAGTAAGGCTGTTAGTATATAAGAGAGAGACTAAATATTGACACTAAATTTTAATTAAAGTTATGTTAAAGGTATTGATTCAGAATTCCTTTTTTTTTTGTTCAATTTTCAATTGAATAAAAAATGGTATAGCAAACTATCTAGTATTTATCACACACATGCAGAGTGAAATAAATTGTAAGGACTAATATAATTTTTAAGTTTCAGAGACCATTTACCACCACTCCCACAAAAAAAATAATAATTTCTTTCTTCAAATGAAATACTTCAAGCTGTTGTGAAGATCTGTATCTGGTAAGTCATAAAGATGATAACAAATTGAGTCTGCAATGTTCAATGTTTATCTGAAGGTCATTTAGACTTTCATTCACTAAATATATATATAACTCAAAATTATTTCTTAATGCATTAACTTGATAATTTCTAAGTTAAAAATCAAAATGACATATTTGGGGATCAAATTGACTGTTGGATACCATAGTACGAAAGATCCAGAATAATCCACAGAAGGAATTATTTTTTATATATATATATATATGTGTGTATATATATATAAAAACTGAAAATTTGTTTAACTGACACTTTTGTGGTTAAATTTGGTATGTGCTTGGTGACAAAGAGAAATGCACTCCACTAGACTGGAGACTCAGTCAGATGGAAGATATTTGTCTTGCAAAGTTTCACCTGGGTTTTCTATAGCATTTGTAATGCTCTGTCACATAATGCAAGCTCCTTTGGGATTTGCTGTAAATTATGAATGCCTGTATACGGATTGATAGTGAGCTCTTACAAAGGAGAATGGAAGTGATTATGACAAAACTACTTGCTTTTTTCGTTGTGAACAAAATCCTGGGGCACTGTCTCATTTTTGGCATTTGATTTTATTTTTTTTTCCACTGCTGTAGTAGCAGAAAAACAAGCACTTTCCCTTCTTATATTTCTTTCTTAGGTGCTTTAGTATATGATAATGAAGGAACTTTAGGTAATGAAATGACTTCACATAAACTCCACAACTTCATTATTTGGAGTTTGTGCCCAAACAGGTAGACTGCTGACTACTGTGATGCTGGAAAATTACATTTTCTCTGTAAACTGTGAGTTGTCAGCATTACACTGCATGAGTGCTATGAAACCTTCTTGCTGAGAACTTAATTGCAAAGCTATGAAACAGAATGACAATGGTAACCTTATCTGAAATTCTTGAAGGACCACCTTATAACAGTATGATTACTAAAGACAGATATATCATTAGGAACAGAAAAAACAATATCATTGTAGCAGAGAGTAAGAATATTATTATTGATAGTAAATTACAAGGTTGTGGTGCATGCTTCTTCTAGTGATGTTATATTTTTGTTATCATTCTCAGTACAATAAAGTACGGAAGTATGTTTTCCAAGCAAATGCTTGTAGTCTGTGATGGGTTGACCCCAGACAGCAGATAAACTCCCCCACACGGCTGTTCACTCACGCCCCGCAGGAGCAGGATGGAGGAGACAATAGAAGGAGGAAAAGCAAGAAAATTTTATGGGTCAGGGTCTGTTATCAACGCTGTTTTAGCCACAAATCCAAAACACAGCACCATACAGGCTGCCATGAAGAAAATTAACATGATCCCAGTCACACCTAGTACATAATCTAAGAACCTAAATATTTAAATATTAGTGGTGGAAGGGTCCTATTCATAGTCACCCTTGTTTGGAATGATAAACAATAATTTTCCAAATAACAGAAAATAACTTTTGCTAATTACAAACAAGCATCTGATACAGTTAATGGGGTAACAAAATTGATATGACCTCAAAAGATTAAGAAGCAAAGAAGGAGGAAGAAGACAATGCTTTTGGGTAAAAGTGGAAGGGTGGTTCTTCTGGTATGAGAATCGTAGCTTATAACATCAAAATCTTAATATAAATATCTTCTGTCCTGAACTCATGCCTAAGGTTGCAGGGCAATGGTCTGCAGGGGTGTTTTAAATTCTTTCTAAGGAAAATGCAGATTTGCTTTGGGAAAGTGTGAATTTGTGTATTGGATTCCAAGGGAAATGGGAAAGTCTCCCAGGAGCTGGGGAGGAAAGTGGTTTCTGACTTTAAGGAAATAATCATACCAAGCCTTCTAATGCAGACTGACAAGCAACATGAGTGCTGTCTTAGTGGTAGTCTTCCCTAAATACACTTTTTAAAATTAGTCATACTCTGCTTCCAGGAAGCTGACTCTGGTTCCCCGTCATTTCCCAAGGAGGAAGGTTGCCTTTTCAGCACCTCCTGAGGTAGTGGTGGCTCTCACGTAGAGACTAAAGAAGGGGTTAATTGTGGGAATGAAAGTGTTGCAAGACATATGTAGAAACTTCATGACGCTACTTCAAGCCAGAAGAGACTGTCTGAAGGAACTGAAAATACTAATTTATGATGACTATCTGATCTTTCACTGGATAATTTTGTAATTATTCTGTCTTAAATCCAACATATCAGTATCTCTGAAAATGGTATATTTGGTTGCTACTATTTTTACACGACTTCAGATCAAACAGATGTACTTGAGTAATTTTCAGTAGTGGTTTAAGCTCAGTTTGCCCTAAAGTAACTTCTACAGAATTGTGCCCAAGCTGGTTTGTGATGGATTTACCATATAAATTGTAAGTTAGTTGCCTTTCTCTTGCCTTGATTATCTAGATTAGGAAAACAGAATACTGTTTCAGTGATACCAATTGGGAATGAATTTACTATTGACTGTTCTGGAAAGCATTTGAGCTTGCATTCAATTTGGTGAGCTGCCCTCTCTTTTTTCTATCTTTATTTTTAAAACAGATGGGTGCTTGGAATGAGTAACTTATTTTAGAGCATTAAAAAAACAAAACAAAAAAAAAAAAACCAAACAAAGCAACCTATTTCTCTGAGATACATTTTCACATATTGATGTAGCTTTTACTTTTTTCTATCCTTTTATTTTCACTTAGACAATTTTTTTAAGTGTTCAAAAATGTCATTTTTCTTTGTTTCTGCTGCTTTAGTTTAATTATTTAAAAGCTAAATTTTAATTGAAGTGTTAGAAGCCTCCAGAGGTTGGATTTTCAGCTACTAGCATGCTTTGTGTTAATGGGATGGTAGTGGAGAATCAGTTTTCAGTTTCATTTAAATATTCTATTCTTGTTTGCACCCTGTTGCTCCTTTTGAGATAGCCATAATTTAAATAATTGATTCAATGAAAAAAATCCAGCAGTGTAAAGCTTAACAGTCTATTCCAAAAAGGTCAGATACCAATTACTGTAATTTTGCATAAAATGAAATAAGAAAGCCTGCCCCTTTCACTCCCAGCAAAAAATGTTAGGATAATCAGAATTCTCATGGGGCTTTTTCAATCAATAAATGTTTCAGTGAATGATTGCAGCACCAAAATTGAAAAGTGTTGTTCTTGCTCCTGCAATTAGACTAATAAACGCTCCCTGGATCTGATTGGGAGGGAAAGGGTGGAAGAAGGGTTGGTCAGTATAAGAGGAGGAGAAAGAGGAAGAATGCAATACCTAGCCTGTCCCTTACAAAGATTGTTTTTCTTTGTTGTGAACAATACTAGTGATTTTATTTGTTTTTAATATTGTATTATAGCTGCTTTGTGCCTTTTTTTTTAGTTCTTTTCTCTTATTTACATTTGTCATTTCATTTTTCTAAAATATTTTTATATAGTTTGACAGGCAGTATCTACCTAGTTCTGGTGTCTGAAACATAAACAGCAGATAATGTTTCATACATTTTAATTTAGTCCTTCATGCCATTCAAGTCCAACTGCACATCACAGGGCAGTGCCATCTGGCGATAGCAGAGCAAGCTCTGAGCCAAGTCATTTCAGTGTCAGAAGTAGTCTCATCATGCTAGTATGGCATTCTGCCTGGGTTTGTTAGCCTGCTGAACAGTTAGATATGTTATTCAGGTAGAGTACTATGCCAACATAACTACAGTACTTCCAACATGCAAACCGTTTTCAGCATCTCTGTGCAGTGCAGGATTATGGCATTGAACATGTTTTGTGTTGACCCCTTAGGTGAGGATAGCCTCCATCAGGTCATATCACAAGGTGTGACTTCTGTTCTTGCATCATCCAGAAATCCTATCAGGTAGGAAGCTGAATTTGGTCATCTTTCAGTTTGGTTCGTTCAGAGCACCTAGAATTTATCTGCATCCTGCAGGCCTCCAGCACAAGCAGCTTACTTGTTGAATCACTGTTCCTTCTTCCTGCCATCTCCTCTGCTTCCGCTCTCTTTGCAGAACCCTGAACAAAAGTTTGGGTAATTAATGCACAGGTCTATTTGCTTTGCAAATAAGAAGCAGATACGTAGACAGATTTATCAGAGACAGCGAAATAAAATATAGCTAAAGCAATACCCCTTATACGGTTTTGGGCTAGCAGAGAGTAACCGGTATATCTAAATAGTCCTTCTCTTTGTCCAACCTATTCTGCCTACTTGCCTTTGAGTGCTGTTTTTTAAGTCAGTCTTTTTGATTGTCTTACATGCTGCACAGTATTTGTTGCAGAGACCTACCAGGAACTGTGATACTAGTATGCAAAAGTGGGTGGAACATTTTCTGGACAGTTGCTTTTCAACTGTAGATTGCATAAGAAATGCATATGCACTTAAACAAAAGCCCTCCGTAAGGCCAAAGAATACCTATCAATAGCTAGTATGTTGCAGAACGGTTTGCTCAGATGCACTACAGTATTACAATTCATACTGCCTTATGAAAATAGTGATTTATTTTTTTTTTTTAAATCCTTCAAAATACATGATTCTTCATCACTTTCTCTCTCTGGGGCCACTGTTATAGAATGTCTCAAATTGGAAGGGACTCCTAAAGATCATAGCGTCCAACTCTCTGCTCCTTGCAGGACTACTGTGTTAGGTTTGCATGGCAAGGTTTTGGTAGCGGGGGGGCTACAGGGGTGGCTTCTGTGAGAAGCTGCCAGAAGCTTCCCCTGTGTCTGACAGAGCCAATGCCAGACGGCTCCAAGATGGACCCACCGCTGGCCAAGGCTGCACCCATCAGGGCCTCTGTGATAACATATTTAAGAAGGAAAAAAAAAACCAGCTAGAAGGAGCTTTTGCTTTTGCAGCTGGAGAGAGGAGTGAGAAGATGTAAGAAACTCTGCAGACACCCAGGTCAGTGCAGAAGGAGGGGGAGGAGGTGCTCCAGGCACCGGAGCAGAGATCCCCCTGCAGCTCGTGGTGAAGACCATGGTGAAGCAGGCTGCCCCCTGCAGCCCATGGAGGAAGGATGAGGGGGTGTAGAGATTCCACCTGCAGCCCCTGGAGGACCCCACGCTGGAGCAGGAGGAGGCACCTGAAGGAGGCTGTGGTCCCGTGGGAAGCCCACACTGGAGCAAGCTCCTGGCAGGACCTGTGGAGCCATGGAGAGAGAAGCCCACACCAGAGCAGGTTTGCTGGCAGGACTTGTGACCCTGTGGGGGACCCACACTGGAGCGGTCTGATCCTGAAGGTCTGCACCCCGTGGGAGAGACCCACACTGGAGCAGTTCGTGAAGGACTGTAGCCCATGGGAAGGA
>VXBL01001146.1:87346-120035 GCA_013400195.1 Aramus guarauna
TCTCAAATTAAAATTTTTGAGTCTTTTTGTTTGCAGGGTAGCCTTTGGGAGGAAAAAAAGCAAGCATTTATTGTTGGAGATGGGGTATATTATGTCTCTGGTCATCTAAGCCAATCTACATTAGATACCTGTTTAAATTCTGAAAATTTATTTGCAAAATAGCATTTAGCTATTTCAAAGATGTTTTAAAAAAATTCTTCTTTTTTTTTTTCCTTACAGAAAATAATAATATTGTCCTTTCTATTTTCTTCTCCAGAAGTACAAACTTTCATTAGTAAGGATATTATGAGTGATTCCAGTCTCCCTTTTCATCGCTTCTATGTCAAACCTTCCTTCTCCCTGTCCCTTTTTGTCGTCGTTGTTGTTGTTTAAAGCACCCTTGAGTAAAAGTTACGTTTAAAAGGATTTCACAGTGAACAGGACAGATACAACTAGGGACAATTCAGCATAAAATTGAAACACATCCCTCTGAATGAGCAGTTTTGAATACCTTATAAGCCTCTTTACATTACCTGGAGCAGAGCTATTTTGTCTTGTAAGGTACACAGTTCTTCATCAGCAATAAGTTGTATTACAGGAAAAAGAATCAAGAAACTTCTAGGAAACAAAGATATGTTGGGCCCGATCAAAGATCAGCTCCATGCTTTGAACCAATTTGCCCTTTTCCTGAAGTCTGAATCATGTCACAATTCCTTACTGATGTTATAAATTAATCCCTGAAATCTGATCCTCTGAAATGTTAATGTTCTCTTACAATTCTCTTTCAAGAAGGAGATCAGGGTGTTACAGAAATTTCAAAGAAGTGGGGAGTGGGAGGGGAATATTTACTATTCAGGAATATGTTACATTACAATACATTACAATATGTAATTACCCATGGATAAAATCTGGCAAACTCTACAGTGAAGTTTTATGAATACTTAGATATTAAATAATGTGTAACATCAGTAGGTTCCACAGGGTCTTGTTTGTTTTATTGGTGTCGTTGTACTGCTAAGAAAGACTGAGCCCCAAGGAAATGGTAGTGTCTAAATATGCATTTTCATGTGCCAAGTGTGTATCTCAAGTTTTCCTGGCAGTACAGCTAGCTCTAAAAGAAGTCAGAATATTTCCAATGATCAGACTTTACATCTCATATCTTTTATGCAAATAGAGGCAAGGGATGATCAATCTATGCTGCTAAGCAAGTTCACTCTTCATTAGATAGGAGATGGACATTCCTTCATTCACTCTTGAATACATCTCAAGACAGTTTGTTGTCAAGAATGTTGTCTATCTATACCTTCATTTTTGGAAGAGAACAAGAAGGGTAACTTTATAATTTAATTTTCGTACAGCGCATGCATCAGAAGTCAGGTGGCAAAAGAAGGTGCCAGAATTGCAGGTGTTGTATTTAAATCAAACCAAAGGTGGAACAACAGAAATTCCCTGATGGAACTAAGTTTTCTCTTTTCCCTAGTTTGAGAGAGGCATGTGTCATCTCTGTGCTTATGTGGTCTGTGTGAGTTATGGAAATGGTTGATTAAGTAATTAATTCCTTAGTTTTTGAGGCAGTCTTATTAACATGATTAAACTACTCAGATGACCTAAAGCAATATATTTACTTGCTGTTTTGTCATAATGCAGAGATTTATGAATGTCTCTGTGGATGCCTTGGAGATCCTTGCTTTGTATTTCAGTGAGGCATACCTCAGCCTTGCAAGTTGTGAAGACTAGTCATGTTATAGATACTCATAAGTATTAGGTGTTAAGTATATTAGGAGCCAGGCATCTGGTGATTTTGAAAATGATATGTGACACTGCAGAAAGTTGGGATGACATGCACAGTAACTTTGCAATCATTGGATGTAGTTGCTGTCCTTGAATTTCTTAATCTTGCTTTTTTTAAAAAATGTTACTACATATCATGAGGATGTACATAATACTCCCCCCCGCCAATAAAAAAAAAACAAAACCAAAAACAAACAAACAAACAAAAAAACCCAACCCAAAGCAAACCAGCCAGAGCAGCCCTGCCAGGATCAAATGCTGCTCCTGCCTATGCATGTGGGTAGGGACAAAAGATACTCTGTGTAAGATACAGAGCTAGCTACCTTCAGAAACTCCTTCCTTCTGACATCCAGAAAATTTCTAGCTACCATGTAAGAAAATGTGTTGCCAGATAATTAACATCACAATACATGATGGATTGCAGCCATATGGATTGTAGGGGTTATGATTTTCCCCAGAACCATGAAGCTTGCTGCTTCTCAAAGAAAGAGCTATAAAAGCTCTCTGCAGTGCAATTGCAGGTGAATTGCCAGGTAGAATTCTATCTGCTACAAAAGTAAAAGTGTTTTTCTTTAGTTGCTTGTTTTTTTCAGTCCTAGAAATGCCTCTTGGTCTCTATCCACTGTGTAGTTGTTCCCAGACAGGTTGTACAGGTTTATGCACTATAACTGATGCAATTATCTGCTGTTGTGGTTTAACTTCAGCCGGTGGCTGAGCACCACACAGCCGCTCACTCACTCGCCCCACAGTGGGACGGGGCAGAGAATCAGAAGAGTGAAAGTGAGAAAACTCATGGGTTGAGATAAAGACAGTTTAATAGGTAAAGCAAAAGCTGTGCACACAAGCAAAGCAAAACAAGGAATTCATTCCCCACTTCCCATGGGCAGGCAGGTGTTCAGCCATCTCCAGGAAAGCAGGGCTCCATCATGCGTAATGGTTATGCAGGAAGACAAACACCATTGCTCCAAATGTCCCCCTCTTCCTTCTTCTTTCCCCAGCTTTATACACTGAGCGTGATATCATATGGTATGGAATATCCCTTTGGTCAGTTGGGGTCAGCTGTCCCAGCTGTGTCCCCTCCCAACTCCTTGTGCACCCCCAGCCTACTCGCTGGTGGGGTGGTGTGAGGAGCAGCAAAGGCCTTGGCTCTGTGTAAGCACTGCTCAGCAGTAACGCAAACATCCCTGTGTTATTAACACTGTTTTCAGCACAAATCCAAAACATAGCCCCATATGAGCTACTGTGAAGAAAATTAACTCTATCTCAGCAAAACCAGCACATCTAGGAGAATAGAATCATAGGTTGGGATATGTCTTCATTCATAAAGTGGGTGATTAGTCTTTTTCTAAAAGAATAGACAGACAGAATAACAAGTAACACCTATTTTATTCAATTTTCATTCAGGATAAGGAGATTCTGCATCTTGCTGTTTACATCGGTAATTTTGGCGTCTTTGAAGATTCTACTTTTACTTATATGTAAGTGAGGGATAGTATATAGCATGCAGTGCTGCAGTCATAATTAACTGTAAAAATGTCTTTTTGCTTCTTGTGACCATTTGAAATCTGAAAGAAAAAGTATCAAACTATATTCCAGAATTCTCTGCTTTTATAGTTTGAAAGGAACACAAAAGTCTATGAAGTCACTTCTATTCCAACGAGAAAACAGCACTTTCACTGAAAGCAAATAGCACTTTCGTCCTCTAAAAATATCGGGTGTTCAGGATTCTGAGCTCTGCTTTTTGTGATTCAGCAGGACCTGCAGAATCATGATGGATGGCTGAAGCACTGTCCACTCTTTCCTCCATATGTCTTGTTGATTGCATTGAGGTTCAGTTAGCACAGTCAAGGACTAGATGTATAATACACTAGCATACAACTGAATATATAGCTATGATGATGAATAGTGTTTTTTAACTTCACTTAGTAAGACAAATGAGTGAAATCTTCCTGGCTTGTACCTATTAATTGACACTTACTGATCCAGTACAAAAGACTACATTGCATGTGGTCTTTTCAACAACAGTCTGATATGTCTTATTGTTCAGAAAAGTGATACAGTGAACTCCTACAATGCAGAAGAATGACTGGCCAGGAATGAACTACTTGCACACAAGTTTTGATATATGGATGAAATGGTATCCAAGTGCAATGGGAACTATACTCCAGTTTAATCAAAAAAATGTGAATAGTAACAATGCTCTTCTGCTTAGATTGTAATTATTATTTTTGTTAATCAGAATAGTCCAAGTTAATGAAAGTATTGTTGATGATTGACAACGAGGCAGTCACTCAACACTATATTTTTTTAACCTTTCAAATTTACATGAGAAATGAAATTTATAATTTTTTTCTTTTTTTTTTTTTTTTTTTCTTAATTCTACTATGATAAAACTCAGGAGCTTCATTCATGGCCAAGACTAAACAGCTGCAATTCGATCCATTGAATTGACTGTGCAGGAGTTGATGATTGCTAATCTGCAAGTTGTAGACTTGTCAGCTGAACAGCCCTTAAATTATTTTTCATGACTTCTTCTTGTGAGTAGCTACAAATCCTTGGCCTTGTCCTTGAGGTAGAGAGGTCAGCACCCCATGTCTTGTCTGGTTTGGTCTTGTCTTATCTGCTTCTCTGTGAGTAAAAGGAAAAACAAAATCAACAAAAAGTGTGTGGGGCAATTCCTTTGACTGAGGGGGAAAAGAACTTAAAGATTCCTTTCCTTCCCAACTCCTCTAAGCCCAAAAGGTCACATCATGTTTTAAAAGCTCTTATATTTTGAAAGGGGCAGCTGCTTGTGTCTTAGCCCACTAGTAAATCAGGTAAAATGGTTGAGATTGAGTGAAAGTTCTGAAGTCAAAACTCTACTCCTGGCTAAATGGGTTATTAGCATTAACTACTCATCTGCTGAGTCTTCACAGCCATCCTCCTTCTTTTTCCCTGACTCATTGAAGCTTGTGCTCTTTTCTGCACAGTTGCTCGGTTTCCATAGGGGCAATGGAGCATGACTTACTCAAATTAGGCTTGATGGTTAGGGAGCTGTTGTGAAAGGCATGAAGCATCTTAGATGAAAAAGGATTTGAAACAGACCTGATCACCTCTGGGAAAAAGGTTCTGACAAATAGGTCCAGTCCTGCATGTTTTCATGACATATTTGGAAGTGAAAAAAATTGGCTGATGACTCAGAGTTGTCTTATATCACTGTTAAGTCTGGAAGACAATTTTCTTCTTATTTTTATTTTCTTCTGTGTGTTAGGGGCCCAGCTCTAGTACCACTGTAGTGTGAAATACTCTCCACATAGAAAGGTGTTACAGTTCTGCAGTTTGTGTTTGTACCCTCCTGAAACACACTGAAAGATAGAGGCTTACACCAAAGATTGCATCAATCCTAGATGTATCTCTTGATTTCTACCCACACAATATAATAATTCATAAAGTTATTATCAAGTTTATTTCTAATGGGGACTATACAAAAATGGTAAGAATTGTGTAACTTCTAGAACTTGTACTTTCCAATAGTAGATGAAGATTCGTGTTAAGTCAGAGAAATTAATTCAGTCAAATACATATACAAAGGCAACACTATGTTGTAAATCTGATTTTATAATTATAATTATAATCCCTTTGAAGTAAATTAGGCTTAATTATGATTTCAGCTCAAAATTGCTGCAACAATATTGCTTCTTTAAAAAGTTTGTTTACTATAATGCTGCTTGTTTTGTAAATTAAGTTGTAGATGACATAGGCTCCATTAAAATCACTTTAAGAGTTACTGTCAGACTGCTTGTTAGTGTGAAGAATTTTGACACTGGTTTTACAGTGACAATAGAGATTTGCTCTGAAATTATGTTCAATTCATTTGAAGATGGGGGGGGTTTAATTTTTTTCATTAAACTGTAATTGAAAAATGTATTTTTCTAATACTTTTAGTCAAGGTTAAAATTAATTCTATATGAAAAGCCACATTTCAACTGAAGCTTAAGAGGATTTTTAAAATTTCAGATCCTGATTTTTAAAGGCTGAAACCCAAAAGATTTGACAGCAAAATTACAGCAACAAATATGAATCATATTATTTAAACTCTTTGAAGAGTCTGGCAAATTTTATATTGGAAACATATTTCCTGTGAAGATGAGAATTCTAAAGCCACAATGAATCTATAAGTGCTTGTGAAAGTGAGCGTTAAATATTAGTATTAGATTCTGCCACTCTCATGCAAAATCTTATCCAAACGGTATTTAAATAACTGGAGAAGACAGTCTTCTATGGATTTAAATGTTGTGGGGTTTGTTTTTGGACTGAAACTGGGATTTTTTGGCTTTATTATTTGTGAGAGCTTTGTGAGTTTATTTCCCCAAAAAGACATCTGCACATCCAGCTACTTAAGTAGTATTTAGTTTTAACTGTGGGAGGGGAGAGTGGGTAGGTATGATGTGGAATGTGTGGAAATCAGATGTCTTGAGCTGACTTATTCTGAAATTTTTCAAAAGCCTTTTCTAATTTGTATGTGAGGTTCTGTTTAGCATCTTGGTATTTTCCCTTATATGTTTCAGCTCAGTAGTTAACACACTAGAGGATGGGACAGGAAGTGCAGGTCCATGGCATGTGTTCATATGTTCAAACATGTTTTTTGTGTTCATTTTTCCTCTGAGGTTCAGACTGAGGGTTTGAGTTGCAAAGTGCAGATCTCATCCACTGAATTCGGGATCCATGGAACCTCTCTAAGCTTTTCAAATTGTGGATATATGATTTGCTTTTCATTAGACTGGCTTGAAACCCAGATACAAATCTGTACTTTATGGTCTCATAGAACATAACTGATTGATGCTGACAGGCTAAGTGAGTCCTTTTTTGTGCTGAAAAATAGATTGTGGAATCATTTAAATTGCTACAAAAATGGATGTCAGCAGAGCTGGCTTAAGAGAAAGCATTCTGAATGGATAAACATGATCCTGATACTTTTCACGTGTACTGAATTCAGAGAGAGGATGTCATGAAAGGTGAAATGGAGAGCAGTTCCCTTTTTCTGTTGATGTGAATGAAGTAAAATTGCATTAAATACTTGCTAATGTATTGTTACAGGATGCTGAAACAAAGAAGTGCACTTGAGTGATTTCTCTTATGGTAAGGAATATTTATGCTCAGTCAAAATGTTAGAATTGCTGCAGTGCAACTTGATTGCCTTTCTGGATCTCCAGAAAGCTGAAGAAGAAGATAGAACAAAGGACACTGCATTAGTTTGCTTAACTGCCAGCTAATTCCTTCCTAGGGGTGATTAGACACAGCAAATGTGTCTATAACATCTGTTGAGGCTGTCCCAAAATCAGTGCGAAGACCACATATCCCATGTTCTGTGCTGTATGCTTGAGGTGCGACCTGATCCAATGGTCAAATTGGATCAGATTTTGTGCAGACCAGTACACGTGTGCAGCAGCCCTGACAGGTTCAAGATATTTCAGGGTAACTCAGCCAAACTGGCTGGAGGGCAGCCAGGGGCCAGGCTATGGCACCTTGAATACACCTGGTGTATTTGCACGTAAGCAAGCAAGGATGTGAGTGAAACCAAAGCCATGGGAAGACGCAGCCTCTTCTCTGCCTTGAGGTGGTAACAGTTTGATGGAGATCATGTGAAGCAATGCTTCAGAGGAATATCTTTTCATTAGGATGGCATTACATGCTTTGGCAGGCAGTGAAGAAAACTCTTCAAACTAGTAGCCTCGTCACTCATCAACTGTGAATGAGTAAGGGGCTTAAGCTATTGCCAAGTTTGTAACTTTTCCACTACTAAAATGACTCAGGAGATGCCTAAAAGAGGTCTAACAGTGCAGGCAGGAATAAAAATAACTTTTAAACAATTTTATGACATGATGAAAACCTTATGAGGCAAAATACATCAAACTCCAGCCAAAATGGGGGATATGCCATAATGGTAGTGTTGTTTAATTTACCTTTTTTTTGTTTGTTTTCTTTAGATTTTTATTTTACAAAAGTCTTTTAGCTCTCTCTGCTGCTCTGGTCTAAATATGGTCATGAGAAGGGAACAGGAACTTTTTGCACAATTAAATTACAGTGACTTCTGGGCATATGCATCTATCTATTTTTACTTAGATTTACTATTTTTTGTTGGCCTGAAGAAGTATTTTCAGTGCTTTTGAATCACTGACAGATATGATAATCTTTTTGCTTTGATGTTTAAAAAAAAAAAAATAGAAGTAAGTATAACTGTAAAGTTTTCTTAGGAGCTTTAACAGGAAATCAAGCAGTTTGTTGTAGTCAAAAGAACCTCTACAAATCCAAAGGAGAGGTAAAATACCATTTAAAATACCTCTTGGAGAAAATGTGCGTGTTTTGTGGTTTGGGTTTTTTTTTGGTGAGTTTTGGTTTGGGTGGGGGTTTTTGTGTGTGTGTGTGGTTTGGATTTTTGTTGTTGGTGGTGATGGTGGTTGTTTTGGTTTTTTTCCTGTAGAGAAGTTCCTTGCTTAGGGTTAGGAAACTAAGTAGCTCTTAATGATGAAGAGATGTAAATGAACTCAGTAAGTACTTGAATACCAGTCAGTTATTTGGTGTTTTATTTCATTACTTTTTTCATTGAGTCATCTTCTTTGCTAAGTCTTTTACAGTGAAATTGAATTTTTAATAGCATAGCATCAATAACTCAGTACTTTTAAAAGGGGGAAAATAGTCTAAACAAATCCCACGGTAAATGTTAGTCTTTCTTAATGCCTTTTTCCCCCCTGGGATTGTAAGACACAATTAATGGCAACATTGTCTCCTTGTTATTTATAAGGAGAAAACAGTGCATCACTGACAAGTCCCCAGTCATCTCTGAGAGATGGTTTGAATTTTGTGAGTAGATAGAAACTATGCAACATGGAATTATTGCCAACATCTTGGCCTGTAAACTGCACAAGCTGTTGAGAGTGAGGAGTACAAACAAGATCCTAATACCTCCAAGTGTAAACAAGAAAACAGATCTATCTAGATTTAAAAAAAAAAAAAAAGAAAAAAATCTACCCAGCATTCCAAATAATAGTCTGAAGAAACATCCTGCCTGGGTGCAGTAGGTGAGGCAGTTTGGGGGAGTTTAGTGATTCAGGTTGCATTGTAATTTTGGATATCTGGACCAAAACTCTCATTGTTGAGTGGAATTTGCATAATTTCAGTCAATAACAATAAGAAAGAAGCATTGTATAATGTGAATATATTTGTATTAACAAAGAAATGTAGTATTTAGAAAAAATACTCTTCCTAACAAAGTATTCTTTGAAGAAGCTGTTTTCAGTCTTTTGGAAGTGATACATTAACACTTTCTGAATGACAGTGTGAGCAGATTACTTTTTGTGGGTGTTAACCTGGTGAATGCTTCCCCAAACTAATTAATCCATAGGTACCTTGAACGGCTGTGGGAGCAAAGTTAATTACCCAGTTTGAATTGATGGGTTTGACACCAAAAGATTTGAATCATACTGTCATGATCAGTGGAGCAGCTGATACCATCATCTTACATCTCTACGAATTCTCTGTCAGCTTTTTCTAAGGAGAAAAATAAATGAGAAAAGATTTTATAATTGTTTCTCCTTCTCTTAGTGGCAGAGACAGTTTATGTTAGTGTAGAATGTATAGGAAACTACGGTCTAGATCACTGTGCTTACAGTAGTATGGACAGTACTTTGCATTAGCAGTGTTGAATATAAAATGGAATTTTCACCAGAGATTGTAGATATGATTACTATAAGCAATGACAGAGGTAGAGGACAATATGAATATCTGATAAAAGTTTATAATTACTAATATTATTTTGACTGTATTTGAAACTCAACAGTTTTCCAATGCATTTTTTGAACCCTAGGCCTTCAATAGTTAACTTCAGGTACTGATTCAATTTGTGGTGTCCTAATTGCCCTTCATCACTTTCCCCATATGAATTTCTTCATTACTTTTCATAATTGTAACATGAGTTTAAAAAAACAAAAAAACAAAAAAACAAAAAAAAAAAACAAACCCCACACCCCAAAAAACCTTGAAACCAGGATTTTGAAGCATTTGGAGTGCAAATTCTGAAAGACTTCTGAGAGCATATAATGTACTTATGCAGATTAAGCCAGTTCTCAGAGGGATTCTTGCAAGTTAAAAGACGTGTCGAGATAAAATTTAAAAGACTCCACAGTCCGTTTCAAATTAAATCTGAATTGCTTTCAAACTTTTAAACCTCCTCCTTTGTTTCACTTTCTAGAAGTCTAGTTATCTCATATGCTATCTAAATTGCATGTTTTTCCTTCAAGATGCAGTACATTAGGAATTAGGCTTTTGCAGGTGAAATGGCCTTTGGATTTGCATTGCCTGAGCGGATGAATGACCTTTGCTACTTGCTTTCATCAACTCATTCTAACTGCGGTGTGACTGGGTATTCACCTATTACCGCTGCAAATCTCTCTATCAGTTTCCATACTAATCTAATAATGTGGCGGGAGGCCTACGCTGCAGTAAAATATTGAAATAAAGTGTTACTGTTTCTGTAGCAAAAAGGAAGGTGAAACTTTTTGCCCTTGACTGCGCAAAGTAAATAGAAATATTGAACAGAAGTCAGTTTTTGAGAGTGTTGCGCACTGACTTGATTTTATACAAATATTTATTATGAAATGAGGAGAAAAATAAGGACAACTTTTACAGAACTGGTTTATTCTGGTTTTGTTTGTGTTTTTTTTTGTTTGTTTGTTTGTTTGTTTTAATTATTATTGGTAGTACACAGTGTTTTACAATTGTTAAAATATAGTACCTGAGTGCCTTAGAGGATGTACAAAACAAAGTTCCTTCATAGAAGACCAGTTCTGTTCCTATTTACGTATATGAAGGTTGAAATCTTAAAATATTTTGGTTTATTCATATTTGGAAATTGACAGTCACGTAATTTTCTTCATATCTTAGCTTGTACAAGGCTCTTTTCCCAATATGTCTTTTCTACAAGAGTGTTTTCTAGTCCAATAATAAGAATTTTTCTTGAGACATATAACTATATATCCCTATAACTACTCAAATTTTCTGGTAGTATAGCAATTGCCAGTGTAACAGCTGAAAGAATTCAAGAAAATGTTGAATGGTTAGAAGAAACTTATTTTATTTTTTGCAAGTAGAGGATGTCGTAATGGGATTAGTACTTGTAATGATGACAGACACAGGATATTTTCCTCTGTAATGGTATCTTAATAGAGCCTTCATATATGAATGTCATAGGTAGGTTTACCCACTTATCCACATATTATATTCACTGGGAGATGGGAACTCACGTGTCTGGTAGATCTTTTGTTTTATTCTCCCAGTGACAGAGTTTATGTAGCTGACAAGGGTCTGGTTTCTTTAAGTCTGTAGGAGAAAAAGAAAAATCTAGTTGTGTTGAAGAATCTCTACACAGATGAAGAATTGGACCAAAAAACTTAGAAACAAAATCTGGATGATGTTTTAAGATTTCCAAAGATTAATTAATAATAATTGAGTGAGGGGGTTTTTTTTAGGAAAATTATTCCTGGCGTTATAAACAGAATGACAAAAAGAAAGGTCTTTATTTTGAAACAAAAAACCAAAAAAATTACAGATATACTAGTACCGTATTTGTAATGTCAAATCAGAAGATGATTTTAACATGAAATAATTTCCATTCTTACCCAGGTAATCTTGCAAAAAATAAGGAAAACTTGGAAAACTACTTTCTGATAATTTGAAGTTACTGTTCTTTTTTTTTTTTTTAAATAAAGAATGACAGATTTTCTTGACTATATGAAGATTTAAAAAGAAATATATGACCTTTTCATATGTGGTCAGATGGTGCTAAATTCAGCGTGATATAATCCTGTGCAATCCGAGGTTTTCTGAGCTAGATTAAAAAATGGCAAAAAATCTCACAGGTTTTCTGAAGACTAGAATTTTCCAGTAGCCATATTTTGAATTTCCTATGGAAACAGATGAATTTTAATTATTTATTCTTATCTCCTCATAAAAAAAAAAATTTTTCCTAATCACTTTAATTTTATAGTTATGACCTTTATTAATGTGCTTTATAATGCTCAATATTATTATAAAATTAATGGATTAAATGTATCTGTCAGAGGTGCAAGCATATACACAACATTAATTACTAACTTTCTAAAAATTATAGTAAAGTCTTCTTGTAAACCACTGAAAAGAATCCAAGCACAGTCAGAAATTATATTATATTGTAATATACTATAATTATTTTTTCCTTTTTTATTGACAATGAGTAGGATGTAACTGAAAAGAAGTCTGCAACATTTAACAGATAATTAGAGGAGAGTGGATTTTATAATTTATTTTTTTTCCCCACCCACTCAGTCACCCAGGATTTGAATATGTTCTGTGGTTTCAGAAAATCAGCAATATTAAATTATCTTTAATTAAAAAAAAAAATGGCAGCAGTTATTTAAAGATACCACCCTCAATTAAAAACAACAACAACAACAACAACAACAAAAAGTGGTTAAGAAATTAGCTGATGTTTGCCTGAGGTTATCAACCATCATCAACACTGAAGTACATGGTTCTGCACTACATTAAATTGCTTTGTCTCCTCTAAGAAATAAAATCAGCACCCAAACCAGCATCTTAGGTATCTACAGTCACAAAGAAAAGAAAGGTAAAAGTCGATCAATTAGAAATCTCCCCCAAGAACAATAAAAAGTAATTATCTAATAATTGAATATAAAAGTTCCCCACCCATCTGAGAGACCAAAATGTTCATGTATTCCAGCTTCTCCATACAGACAGCTAAAGCAAATGCTGCAAGTTTGCACTCACAGAACTGAGAGAGATGGCAGAAATCAGAACCACCTTGTGGTGATGATATGTGATGGAGACTTTACTACAAGAGGTTTCCTTTTACTGCTGCACTAATGTACTGTCAACAAAACAAAACAAAAAAACACCCAAAAACAAACCATAAGGGGTATGGGATGGCTGTTATCAGTTTAATACTTGTCATATTACTTACTTATCACATAACACACAGCATAAAGACATTCTTGCAGCTACAGAGGACAAGATGTATTGTGTAGAGCTTCCACTTCTGTTTCAGAAGTTCTGAAAAGAAAGCATAAGGAAAACCTAACAGGGAAAAGATATTCCTTATTATGAATGTCAAATGTAAACATTTGACTTAAAAGTTCTTCTTGACTAGAATGCTTTTCCTGCTGATTCTGCTTACCTTGTTTAGGGTAATGCTGAGGTCACCTTGCTGGAATAACTCACAGCCTGGTGCCAGCTTACGCTCACTGATTGGTGCAATCATGCACTATGTACTGTCATTATTAATAATTTTTTTTTTGTGAGTTGCTCATTGCCTTTTTCTTTTGCAGATGAAGCATGTAGCAAAAGTTTTAGGCAGCTGAAAAAGATGTGCAGAATAATAGATACTAATGTGAAAAATGAGCTTACTGCACTGAGAATCTAACCAGGAAAGATGAAAAAGAAACTACAGACCTTTGATTCTAAATCTGTTTCTTTCAGAAATAAGTAAAGAAGTCAATTCTTAACCTAAGGTGTTGTTTTTGTCCAATTCTTTTCATTTTTTATTAAAAATTTTTTTTTACTCATTCCTTATACTCTCATTATTCAGTTCAATGCTGTTTTCACATTACTCAGTCTCGGTGAGTTGTCTTACACCCTTCTTAACCCCCTTAAACTCTTTCAGATTTATATGGATTGCATATATATGAGTGACTTTTGTATGCAAGACCTTGTCTATTTTTTTCATGGAATTGCAATAAATTGCTTTGAAGAAAAGAGTAGGCACTGAAGTGATGATTCTCTTGGTTTCAACTCCATACACTATCTGCATTAACCCACTGTGAGACGTGTTTAGTTCTCCGAGGTAGAATATGGAGCACATCTCCTGTCTCAGAAGATATGCTGAAAGCATGTATAATTTGTATTCCACTACACTTCACTTTAGAGCATGTATTATGCTTTTGTTAATCTATGATGTTATTTCTTCTTCAAGAAGAAAAAAAGAAAAAAAAAATAATCCCTGTGGTGTATTCCTTAGCTGTGAAGCTCTTCTGTGTAAGTATGTGTCAATGCATTTTATATAGCTGTACTCATTCTTCTTGGAAAGAATATAAGTTTCCATATAAGAAGGGTGTAATTTACTACCCTTTCTATAATGGGTGAGAAGTTTCCATGTGTTTGTTTACTGTATTCTTAATGCTTCAAGATGGGTTGCAAGCAATTTAGAGTTGATAAAAGCTTTGGAGATCCATGCTTTAGTTAAAGTTATCACTGGAGGAAAAATAATTTCATACACCAAACAAACAGTAAAACAATTATTTCTGGGGTCATATTGGTAGAACGAAGTGACTTATACCAGCTGAGGGTCTGGCTTCTTTGTCCCTGATTTCACTTACTTTGACTATATTTTGAGAGCACATTTTTTCTGTTTATATACAAAATGCTTGCATGGATGAGAATTGAGGTGACCCTGAAGTTTTATACATACATATATGTTGCTGTGAAGGGTGGCACTCAAATATGACAATTACTGGAATTCTGCAGTCATGCTTCCATAAGAGTTGGGACAATGATCAATCATCCTGAAATGCATTAACTGAAGAAAGTTTGTATGGGGTAACAAGAACTGGTGCTGCACCACAGGAGACTTAACAATGGAGTATTAATAGTCACCAGGAATCAGAGTGTTGAAATAGTATTTTATTTATACTGAACCCCGTAGGGAAAGTACGTTAATGTTATCACAGGTAACTCTTTGTTACAGTAAACTCTTTGTTTACCCTTACCCTGGTCTGTCTTCTAAAATACCTAGATGAGTGTGAGACAAGCATTATATAAAGTGTCATTCAAGACTCCAAAAATCATCTATGGTCTGTGACCTGAGTCAATAATCACTGGCAGCTTATTTTTAGATATGGGAATTTCCCCTTGAACATTTCTTAAGCCTTCAAAGTCTTCAATAGGATTTCTAGTTACCTAAAAGTTCTGTCCAATTATAATTCCATTGATTGCAGTACTTCGATCAATATAAAGATGTATTGGACCTAATGCTAGTTGCTGACCTTGGCTTCGCTTAGTGTGTAACTTTTAGCCCAGCAAATCAGAACAATTAAGAAGGATTTTGCCTCTGTAGAGTCTTAAGAAAATTTATGAGCATTTTTGGTTAAAGGAAAGTCTCTTTCTACTGCCTGGGTCTGATCTTGGAAGATCTAAAAGAGGCAAAAGTGAATAGTTATTTGTGGAAGAAATAATGCAGAATATCTTTACTTTTATTTCACACTTTAAATAAGTCTAAATGTCAACCAGCAAGGAAAACTTTGAATCTTAGAAACATTATCGTACTACAATGGCAAGATTCAGGTGGTCTGTTTTTATGGGTCAAGGAGAAGAGAGGTTATCCACAGCATAAACTGATCCGTTTGGCAATTGTCCAAGACGTGAAAATCCACTTCTCCTTAGAATTAGTAAGAGAACTGTGACCTCATTTCATTTATTGCATTCTGTGCATCTTCACTCTTTCTCTCTGATCAAGCACAGGTCAGCTGTTTGACTGAAGGTAAGAATAGCTAGTGAGAGGCATATTATCCACCTTTGCTCATGCAACTGAGTAAGAGTTTTCTGAAATTCCAGCTTTCTGAAAGGAGTTCTTTTTGTCACTGATTTTTTTCTCAAAAGAGTGGATGAATAAACAGATTTTTATTTTTTTTTTAGGTTTGGGAATAAAGCTGGCATTGTTGAACCTGCAGCAACTGTGACCAGCCATAGCTTTTGACACTGAACAAGTATTTTGTAAAGGAAGAATATGAGAAAAGGGAGACAGTCAAGCCACAATAGAAAACATCTACTGGATTCTCTGTACAGGTTTGTCTGCCATTAAGTCCCTGTAATAAATGTTTAAAAAGTATTATCACCTTTTTATAAAGAATTTTCAGAGTGTATGACAGAATATGATTTTTTTCCCTTTACAGTAAATACTATCAAAGCACTCACAGAAGCATTAATTCCCAGTACTAAGCTTTCAATTTGAAATTTCTGATCACTTTTAGGTATTGCTTTATGATGTACTGCATATGACTTTCTCTAGAGAATTCTCCATTCTGAATCAACAGCAATATGCTGGCTGAAACTCCAGTAGATATGTATGACAACAGTAGCAATTGGTGGCGCAGATTTGTAGCAGACAGAAATCTAACCTCTGCTATGCTATGTACTATGAAATAAGCAACATAACAAAAAAGATCCCAGGTTCTTTCAAAGTGAGTCCAGATGGAGGGGTGGTGGTAAAATTGTGTGTGTGTGTGTGTGCGCGCGCGTGTGTGTGCGCGCGCATATGTGATAGAACCAGAGGAGAAAACTAGGCAGTGACAAATGAATCTAATTTCCTTCCATGAGAAGGAGAAGGGCTTATGGATTAAAGACTGACAGAAGATACAGAATGTTTTGACTCAGCTGCTTGATACTCTGTCTTGATTTTCTCAAGAACCAGTTAGGGGAAATATAGTCTAGAAAAAAAGTGTTACAAAGTAAATTTACAACCAGTTGGAAAACTGTACCAGGAGAGAAGTAATGATTGATTTGCTGTCAAAATGAAGACTAGCAGTATATAACCACTTGTGATTCTGCAGGCATCTGGTCTAAACTTCCTTTTATCTTTTTCTTTTAATTGTTGGTATTTTCATGGATGATATGTTTTCTTGATGAATAGCAAACACTCTACCTAAATTGTTGACATAGATGAAGAAGGGCAGCAGCCATGCTGGCTAATAAACATATTGAATAAGTGTAAATAGCACATTGAATAACTATAATCCTTCTACTGGACTAGATTGATTATAGAAATAAATGTACAGTTCTGCATATATGTAAGAATAACCTAACATATAAGTAAAAAGATGAGAAACAGTTGGCCTGGATGCAGCCCTTGGAAAAGAATATAGGAGGTAAAGTAATTAATAAATTTTATTTTAGTCATTAGTATGTAACAACATTGATGCTGTTGCTATGAAGGCAAACGTTGTTCTGGGCTGTATAAATAGGTGTAGAAATTATCTTACATCTGAATTTGTAATGCTAATACTTATCTGTAATATTGCGACCAATTTAAGACACCTGCACCTCAAGAAAGTTGTGGACCAGTTAGAGGCCCAAGGAGCCAAGTAAGAATGACTGAAAATCTGGAAATAATGATCCAAAAAGAGAGACTGAAATAACTGATGATATCGAGAGAAGAGGTGCTTAACAAAAAGAACAGGATAATACATTTTTATACACAAAGAATTCTGCAGGAAGATAGGAAGTAATCTGCCCTTTGTGTTGTCTTTATCTATCGTACAAAACTACAAGGTTTAAATGACAATGAAGAATGATGCATTTTGTTCGCACAGAAAAAGCTTCTAATGCTAGAGTAGATGGATTGGGTGAGCTGTTTTTTCAGGTTCTTAAAATGAATTTAAATGGCATGACCTTGGAAAGAATGGGAAATTTAGAGGGCATTTTTTTAGATCTAGTTTTCTAGAATTCTATGATTATATTTATCATTATCTCAAAACAACAGTTCTGGACACTATGAACATGACTTTCTAGGCCCTCTGTCATACCTGAAAGCTTAGGAAGTAAACAACGAGCGTTGGCAATAGCTAATTCAAGGGATCAATGCAAACTTATTTTACAGTAGCTTCCTGGAAACCAGTTTCTACCTTTTTATACTTAAATGCTTAAAGATCTCAGAGTACAAGTCTAAAAATATCCAGATCCCTGTAATAACTTCCATGCATTTTTATTTTGTTGAAAAAGAAAGTTTACAATTAACATACCCTACTTGACTAAGGGCTGAGCTTTGAAGTTTAGGGAGAAATTACATTTTCCCCTTTTATTATCTAAAAATACCTTGCCTTTACAAAACTTCAGCCAGTTCTAAAATGTTTTTTTCATTGTGGATATTCATACCCCAATGTTAACTCTTACTTAAAGGGCAGTATCATAGCTGGTTTATTACTCAGGGATTTATTTAATTATCTGTTATATATTGAGAACGTTGTCCCATCTAATTTGTATTTCTATTTCTTCTGACTTGAAAAAATATATTTCTTTGCTCATGACATTCATTCCACTTCTGCTCAGTGTGGGGCTAACTTTATATTTTTGAATGTATTTTGTCATAATTTCTTCCATTAATTTGAAAATGCAGTTATTATATGTAATTAGACCACACATGAGAAGAGTCAGAGCTCAAAATCTATAGATTGTTCATTTAAATTGCAAAATATTTGTTCATAAGACCAAAGCAAAACGCCTCCTCCCCCCCCGCCAAACTTGCTACCTAAGAGCTGTAATTTCAATTCTAGCGTATGATATTGAGTCTCTTCATTCTGTAGTTACTTTGATTGAAGCACATGATCATTGTTTACACTAAATAGTACAAAAATGGAGAAGTCTCATTCTCTAATTTCCTTATTGTGTTTATTGATTTATCCCAAGGATATTCTACCAGAAAGCAGGTTGGACACATGAACTCATGGCCAATCCTCCTCATCCCATTATTCTTTCTTTTGTAACTACAACCAGACACCTGAAATAGCCCAATGGAGACAAGGAACAGACATTTTCATTTGGGTTATCTCAGTGTAAAACTGAAGTTCAAAAAATGTATTCTTTACCTTATATTAATCTTGGCAGTTTCTAGTAGTAGTGCCTTGTTTATAATTAATACTTTACTTGAAAATAGCCAACTTCCAAACCAAACTCTTTTATGGTCAAGGTAATCTAGTTATGAATTTAAGGTTTTTGGTATAAGTCTTGTGTTCTGTTGCAAATATCAAGGCAATGAAAAGCAGGCTGATAAAAGCTTTGTGTCATACATTGCTGCAAGTTGCTTCTTTAAACTTCTCATCAATTTGTTCTTATAAATGTGTGCACTGCAGGTATGTAATTAGTAATGCTTCAAGTGGTGATGAAACCAAATAGTTTCAAAACAATCATATTGTGACATATAACCACTGCACTTTTTATGCAAACATCTAAAATTAATTATTTGCTGTCCTGGTTTAATTTGCATTTAATTTCTATTGATTAATACAGGAAA
Organism: Aramus guarauna; assembly: GCA_013400195.1. Taxonomy (NCBI): domain Eukaryota; kingdom Metazoa; phylum Chordata; class Aves; order Gruiformes; family Aramidae; genus Aramus; species Aramus guarauna. The sequence continues at coordinate 106,206 of VXBL01001146.1, forward strand.
AAGGGTTCAGGTGCAGGCTGGTCAATCTCTATTTATTTTATCCATTTAAATTTTGAATAAAAATATATAACCTTTTTGGAACGCAATCTTACTAGCAATGTCAAATAGTAGCAGTTCTTGTAATTAGGTATTATACAACTTCTGAAGATATTAAAATAATTCCAAGGTCACATGACTCTATATTTAGGATAATCTAGTTTGTGAAGGAATAAAAAAACTCACCTGTGACTTGTACCAGTGCAAAGGGGCTAAAGTATGTATTTTGCCCATTTTGATATTTATGCAATTAGCTTACACATTCCCTCACTAGAAGGATACAGAACTAAGTTACACTTATTTACCTTTTTTCCCTTTTTTTTTTTTCATTTTCCTATGCTAATATTGTTTTTATTGTAATTTTTATCAATGTTGGCACATTGGCCTGTGTCTAGCTTAATGGAAATATGCCCTTATACTTTTCAGAATGACAATTTTTACTTCTGTACTGCTGCTATGAAGATTTATTCTATACAGAGTAATTTCTTACCATTAAGCATAAGAGATGATAACTGTTGTTATCCTCTTCATTTTCTCTTTATGTATTGTGCTGGTACTCTCAAAAATCATGTAATTTTCAAAATATTTTTAATCTTTTCCCAGACACTAAGAAGTTTTTGGTCTTTCATTTTCTGTATTTTTTTGTGAAGTCTTTGTCTTTTCTTGTAGTATTATTTTTTTTTATTGTCCCAATTTAAGGCTACTGTCCACACCCTAAGCTTTATTCTGGATAATTACTTGCATAAATTAAAAAAATCCCCACAACTATTTTATTTATTAGTGTAGGGGTTTTTTTTAGATATGTCTCCAAATACATTGTTCTAGATACTTTTCTGGAACTCATCTGGTCTCATCTGATTTTTAATATCATATTTATTTTATAATCTTATTGTGAAGAATCATTCATACACTTCTTTACATAAAGTATGGTACTCCTCAAATTGTGGTAAAAATTAGATCATAAACTTTCCAGAAAAAAATAAATTTCTTTCTTTTGAAAAGTTCTGGAATACATATTTGAAGTGTTTGCACAACATACCGCCATCATTAAGCCTGTTTTGTCCACTGATGATTTCACAGTTGACCTTGATTGCCTGGATAACTAAATATTGTTCAATGTCACACAAATCTCTAGTTCTGACAATAGATTCCTATTGTCAGCAGTGTGCCCTGGCAGCCCTGAGGGCAAACCGTATCCCGGGGTGCATCAAGCACCGGATAACCAGCTGGTCAAGAGAGGTGATTATCCTGCTGTATTCATCATTGGTGCAGCCTCACCTTGAGTGCTGTCTGCAGTTCTGGGCCCCACAATATGAGAAGGATGTGAAGGTCCTTGATTGAGTCCAGAGGAGGGCAACAAAGCTGGTGCAAGGGCTGGAAGGCATGTATTGTAAGGAGCGGCTAAGGACTCTGGGCTTGTCTGGTTTGAAGAAGAGGAGGCTGAGGGGTGACCCCGTTGCTCTCTACAGCTTCTTGAGGAGGGTAAATGGAAAGGGAGGTGCTGAGCTCTTCTTCCTGGTACCCAGTGACAGCATATGTGAGAATGGCTCAAAGCTGCACCAGGAGAGGTTTAGACTGGACATGAGGAAGCATTTCTTTACCCAGAGGGTGTTCAAACACCAGAAGAGGCTTCCTACAGAGGTGGTTGATGCCCCAAGCCTGTCAGTGTTTAACAGGCATTCGGACAATGCCTTTAATAACATAATGTAAATTTTGGCCTGCCCTGAAGTGGTCAGACAGTTGGACTAGTTGAACTAGGTCCTTTCCAACTGAACTGTTCCATTCCATTCCATGCCTCAGTACTATACAATGAGTCTTTGGTACAATGAGTCTTCTTTACTCCCTCCCATGAGGTATTTATATATGTATTGATAAGATCCCGAGAGCCTTTCCTTCTCCAGGCTGAACAGTTCTGGCTTTCGAGAACCTGGCCCTGTTATTAGATTGATGTTTATCTAATAACAGTACAATTTAATGGTAAATTAACATCAAACAACATCTGCCTATTCATAGGGTATTCCAAGTGCACACGGCATTAATTAAAATTAAATATTCATTAAATATTTTTAAATGTGAGAATATGTTTTGAAACATCAAATACAGAAATTGAGGAGTTCGCAAAAAATCTGAAATGAAAAATCTGTGTCTTTCTGTTATTTTGTTTTTCCATTTTGGTGACTGGTAACTCTAAGTCAGTTCGTTATTTTCCAGAAGTGGTTTTATGTTTATGACAATTGTCCGTATACACCCTTTCTTCCTCCAGGACTTTGATCCTATGTACTTAATTGGGGGGGGATTTTTTTTTTCAGTTTGATTTGATTTTGGCCTGATTTTTCCCTTTAGTTTTGTGTCGCATTTTAGATTTACCATACATCTGTAATTTTGCTGGCATGACTTTCTCCTCTGGTTGAATGAGGTCGTATTCTCTGGATAGATGTGTTTATTGACTGCATTTTATGAAGCATGTTGTATTCTATCTCTGCTGTTTTATTTTTAAGTTTATTTTTTTACTTCAAAGCAAATTTGCTTTCTGGGCTGACTTGCTGAGTTTGCTGCTGCCAAACATTGCAGTCTTGTTTTGTTCATTACTGAATTCTCTGAGGCTGCAAAGTTGTATTTACATCTCAGTATAAGGTCTTTTGTTGCTAGTTTCTTGGATCATTTGCCAGGAACTTCATTCAAATAAAGCCTTGATACTGAGACCAAGATATTTTTCAGAATAACCTCACTCTTACTGCCGAATCTACTTTCAAAGAAGAATTTTCTGCAAGGTTTTGTATTGTTGGTATGCAACTGGTCATTATAATTTTATTTTTGAAATAGAACCTATCCTTTACATTTTTTGTTTTGTTTGAAAGTATGAGTTATCTGACCACTTCACCATTACAAGTAGGGCATCAAAATAAGAAGATATAGAGTTGTTCTGGTTGGTACAGTATTATGGGTGAAGTTTTGCTTTCAGGTAAGGCTATTATATTTTTTTACTGACAAGACTGTATTTTCTTCAGGATTTGTGACTATTATATTAGTGAAAATTTCACTAGAATTTTGCAATTTTACTAAGTTTATGTTTACATACAGTATTTTCTCTTGTGTACTATCAAGTAATCTCTAGCTCATAACATTCAACATATGTGGATTCAATACATATTTTTTTTTTTTAACCTGTGGATAAAAATAGTCATTCAAAATTTGAATATTATTTATAGGGTAGCTACACCATCTTAGAATGCCAGTAGGCTAATTTGACTACTTTTTCCTCATGGGAGGCAACGGCATTATGATTAAATTGTCTGCAGTGCATAAGCTGCTTTATTTAAGGCTTTGTCAGGCATTTATATCCTTCACCATTTTATTTATTTAGGGCATCCTATGAAATGTTATTTGGTGAAACACACAATTATTAATTTTAGATACACTTTAAGTCTACCTTTTTTCTTTTTTCCCTTGAAGAAATTTTTCCAACCAGACTTCTTTCTCTCCCTTACCCTTGAATAAAAGCTGCGATTGCTGAGTTGTTATCGTGAGATGTGAATCAGAAGTCCAAATACCTACATGAGTTAAAGAACAGTTTTCTCAACTGTTGGTGACTGGAGCCTTTTCTGTGTTAGTGCGGCATTTGCTGAGGAGGTGTGCTGGATCTAGCTCCAGCAAGAATTAAGTAGTCTTCTGCCTGTCCTGCAGCTCAATATGCTTGGCTGTGAGGTCTGGACTCACGGTGCAGAAAGAAGTGAAGCAGCTCTCAGCAGACTCTAGACTTGACCAGGCCTAACACTGAACTGATGAATTAAAGATATTTAGGTTCAGGCTGTAGGCAAATGCAGAATTTTTGGCTACCAGCAACAGAATTCAGTTGAATTGTGCTCCCCACTTTTGTGTGTTTCATGTTTATGCTTTCATTTCAGAGTAAGTATAAAATGAATTTATATAAACTCAAGATATAAAGATAGTGATTGAGTCCCGATTCATTCTTCTACTGTTATGAAAAAATACATGCAGAAGGTTTTCCTATACTTTCACTGGGTGAGATGGGGTATATATGCTCACTTGAATGCTTGGAGAAATTTCATATTTTAATAAGGACGAGCTGCAGAAAACAGCTTCTTCCTCAGCCAAGTACTTCCTATGACCAAAACTAATGTTATGGAGAGAAGAAATGGAAACTGTGATATAGGCAGTTTTTACAGATTATTTTGAAGGGAACTGGTGATGCTGTAATCACTGTGATGCCTGTAATACCTACCTAATGTGATGTCATCTGTTGATCCTACCTGATATTCTAATTTAGCTGCAGTTTCTGCAGGCATGTTGTATTTCCCCTCTGATGTGAAACGTTAATCACGAGTGAACTTGAAGTAAAACGCCCATGTATCTGTCTTTTTGCATGAAAAAGAAGGGGGAAAAAAGGCAAAAAAAACCAGATTATGTGTCTCTCAACTGCTATATACAGCATTCTAGGAAGATGGATACCACCAATCACTGTGATATTTCAAAGCATTGTTGCTTATTTCTGTAAACTTGTTTCACTCCCTGCCCGAGACTGTAAATGGAAAGTTATTTATTTTCTCAGTAGGTGTATGTTCAGATAGCTCTGTATTTCTAGAGGTTGGTAAGAAGACAACTCTACAATGAGAAAAAAAATACTATTATTTTTTTTAATCTAGAATGGAAATGTTTTGACAAGCTTCAAAGTGGGATGCTTTAACTGAGACAACTGATGAAACTTGCACATGACTGTCAAAAGATTTATGAATTCACTTTAAAATATCTCCCTTCATAAAGTCTAAAATCAAATGCCATTTCCACTAACACATTTTTTTGGAATAGCTGTCTGAGCCCTCCATATTGTTTCAAATACAAAATAACTGTTTTAATCTTGTTATCAGTCTGAAAGTTTCATGTAGAGGTCTAAACACCCTTTATGGCTTTAATACAAGTAGGAAAAGTGCTCATTTTTAATTATTACATGCATAATTTTTCATACAGATCTGTTAGTCTTAGAACGGTAGTTCTCCAGATGGCTGTCTGTTGTGCATGGCAATTTTATTTTCATCCTGTCTTTTTGCAGTAAGTTTTTACTGTGGTTATGTATTGGGTTCACATGGCAAGGTTTTGGTAGTGGGGGAGTTTTCAGGGGTAGCTTCTGGAGAAGACACCAGCAGCTGCCCTCATACGCAACAGAGTCAGTTCCAGTCAGCTCCAAAATGGACCCACCACAGGCCAATGTTGAGCCCATCAATGTTATTGCTGGTGCTCCTGTGAGAACATATTTAAGAAGGGGGAAAAAATGCTGTGCAGCAATTGGAGGAGTGGAAAAAAATGTAAGAAAAATAGCTCTGCAGACACCAAAGTCAGTGCAGAAGGAGGGGGAGGAGGTGCTCCAGGCACCAGAGCAGAGATTCCCCTGCAGCTTGTGGAGAAGACCATGGTGAGGCAGGCTTTTCCCCTGCAGCCCATGGAGGTTAACAGCGGAGCAGAAATCCCCCTGCAGCCCGTGGACGACCCCGCGCCAGAACAGATGAGTGTGCCTTAAAGGAAGCTGTGACTCTGTGGAGAGCTCATGCCAAAGCAGGCTTCTGGGACAGTGGTTCCATGGAGAGCATCCCATGCAGAAACAGGTTTTCTGGCATGATCTGTGGCCCCACAGGGGGACTAATGCCGTAGCAGTCAATTCCTGAAGGACTACACCCCATGGAAAGGACCCACGCTGGAGGAACTTGTGAAGAACTGCAGCCTGTGGGAAGGACCCACATTGGAGAAGTTTGTGGAGGACTGTCTCCTATGGGAGGGACCCCCAGTTCAAGACAGGCAGGAAACTACTGTAGAGGGTCCAGTGGAGGGCTACAAGGGTGAATAGGGGACTGAAGCATCTCTTTTATGAGGAAATGCTGAGAGAGCTGGGTCTTTTTAGCCTGGAGACAGCTGAAAAGGTGTCTTGTCAATGCTGGTAAATATGTAAAGAGTGGATGTCAAGAGGATGAGGCCAGAGGAAACTCTTTTCAGTGGTGCCAAGCAATAGCAGACGGAGCAATGGGCACAAACTGGAACAGAGGAAGTTCCATCTCAATATAAGGAAAAACTTCTTCGCTCTGAGGGTGACCAAGCACTGGCACAGGCTGCCCAGAGAGGCTGTGGAGTCTCCTCTGGGGATATTCAAAACCAGCCTGGATGCGATCCTGTGCGACCTGCTCTAGGTGATCCTGCTTTAGCAGGAGATTTGGACTAGATGATCTGCAGAGGTCCCTTCCAACCCCTACTTGTCTGTGATTCTGTGACCCCACACTGGAGCAAGGGAAGAGCATGAGGAAGAAGGAGCAGCAGAGATGAAACATTATGAACTGATCACAGCCTCCTTTCCCCATTCTCCCACCCTGCTTGGGGGAAGGAAGCAGAAGAGTTGGGAGTGAATCTGAGCCTGAGAAAAAAAGGAAGAGTAGAAGGAAGGTGGTTTTATTTTTGTTTTATTTCTCACTATCCTGCTCTGCTATTAATTGGCAATAAGTTAAATTAATCTTCCCCAAACTGAAACTGTTTTGCCCATGACAGTAATTAGTAAGTGATCTCCCCTGTCCTTATCTCGACCCACAAGCTCTTTCATCTTATTTTCTCCCCTGTCCTGTAGAGGAGCAGTGACAGAGCAGTGTGTGGGCACCTGGTGACCAGCCAGGGTCAACCCACCATACTGGTAGCTATCTTAACTTCAACAAGTTTGTCACCATTCCTCAGTGACTATTGTATAAATATCGGCAGGAGCATGTGTAGGAGGAAACAGAATAGGAGCTGTTGCATAAGACAGAGTAGATCTAATGGTTGCTGTAGCAATTGTCCTGTGCCCAGGAGGTGGGGATCCAGAAGGTGCAGATCACTTCATGCCAAGAGAAGTTATGATAAAGGTGGTGCCTTCCTCCTTCACTGCCACATGGCTAGGGTGAAACCTGAAGAGAGAAACCAGTGGAACGAAAGGAAGTTGCTAAATCACTGACCTATGGACATTCAGGGTACCATGCAAGCAAACTAAGCAATCCTGCGGAGCCTTCCTGGGCTCAGTTGTAGCTGCTGTAAGTTTGTAGGATTGTTTCCAATAGGGCCAGCTTGCACTTTCCCAGACAGTTGTTTAGCCTTGCTTAGGAGCTGACATATGTTTTAGTGGTTAATTTTAAAAAATTTTCTTTTTAATATTTAATTTGGTCTCAATGTCAACCTCTGCTTCATGCCTACCTGGATATCTTTCTGTTACATTACTTTTCTCTCTTCTTTTCCTGAATATCTTGCCCCGCCACCTTTTTACATACCTTGTCTCTTAAGTATTTCACTAAATTTTTGAAGTAGCTTCAAAAAATGAATAAACATGAGCTAGCAAGATATTTGGTGTTCTAACAGTGTCGCGTGTAATGTCTCTTTCTTCACCTTGTGTTATGTAGCTTGTAAACTCTTTGCAAAGCCTATGTTTGCATAATGGGACTTCAGTCTGGTCTGAAGGCACCTGTGTAATAAATATGATTAATATAGTGCATCATTGCTAATTTCTAATTATGCAGAATAATAACAAAGGTGCTTTTTGCAAGTCCAGATTCCTTCACTGGATTTGTTTAAATTTAGTAAGCATTATAAAAGCTGTAAAGTGTTCTTCATTTGCATTTCAGAATGGTGAGAAAGCATAACAATGGGTTTTTAGAAGTGCAAATTTCTTTAGTGTCTTTCTTTATCAGGGGATGTTCTTGGATTACAGAATCAAACTTGATTCACCAAAGAAATAACACAGAACTCAGAGCAATTTACATCCTTACATAAGTCTCAGATTAGAAGAAGAAAGAAAAATTTTATTTTTTCTTAGCCACCATTCAAGTACAATATTGCAGACCTATTTTGCCTTTCAACCTAATGTGATACCTCAGAACTTTTAAACTGTATTTAATACCAGAAAGCTCCAACTCATTCATATTACAAATAAATCTTTTCAGTATTGTATTCATGTAATTTATGGCTATGTATGTAATATGAGAAGTAATATCTGCCGCTATATTTTATTACTACTTTTGTAACTGTATTTCTCCATTCCTGTTAACATTATTTCATTATTTTGTTTAAGGCTGCAATGATTATTTTTTTTTCTGTATCTGGTCTGAAATTATTTTTTCCTAAAAAAATTATGGCTACTTTGTTATGTGATTTCACAAATTATGTTTTTTGAATGAAGTGTTGCTGACCTTGACAGATGACAAAATATTTTTTACCTGTATTAGATGCTGGTTTTTTATTCACATGAAATGCTTTGTAGGATTATTTTTTTCATTTGTCCTTTGGTCTCTAATTTTATCCCATTTGTTGTTGTTTTGTTTTGTTTTGTTTTGTTTTTTACTCGAAGATTAAAACTTTCTTAAGGGGTCATAGCAGTTTTGTTCTTGATTCTGCAACCAGAACACAATGTAGTTGAACTAGTGTATCAAAGTTGAGTACATACTTATTTCTATGAGGAATAAACACTCTGAAGTTCTTGTGGAAGATTGATTCTAAATTAACCTGTGATATCAGGAGAAAAAAAAAAAGTTGCTTGTATGCCCACAAAAATTCTTTTCTATTAAATAGATTAGAGCTAGTTTTCCTCACTTTTAAAAAATCTCTAAACATTAATTTTCAGTATTAATTCAGAAATAAACTCTCAAATGGGTTCTCTCTCTCTGTAGCAGAACTCAGTCACTTCTGCAATCTAATATCCCATTCCTACTGCATTAGAAATTGGTTTTTAGACAAGAAACACTCATTCATTGCTGATAGTATGCAGTACAAATAGACTGCTCAAGATTGAATTCATATTCAATACATATCCAAGACTAAAGCTAACACTTTTTGTAAAAGTCTGCATGTGTGGCTTGAAAATGATGACTGCTGTGATGTATCCAGGGTTTCAATTTAACTTTATGGATTATATAGCGATGAGACAAGTGGAGGTGGAATGTAAGGAAATAAATGTTTCTCTTTTTTCTAATTTGTAGTAGGTGTTTGAATTTCTGATGTTTTTAGTTGTCATTTGCATCTTATGAAATAATGCAAATGGATGATTGATGTAAAATCAATAAGTTCCCTCATACATTTTTTTCCACGCAACTCTTGTGACTTGTTTAAGGGCTTCACCTCTTAAACGTAAGAGTTATGTCAGGACATCACCTTTGGGCACTTTCTTATTTTCAGAGACAGCAGTTACAACCTTGTGCTTCCATTAGTGCCATTTCTTCTGAGAAGGATAGTTGATAAAATCGACACTGGGAGGGGAGTTCAGTTTTACTGCTAAATTTAGCATTTGTTATATGGTTTGGTAGCAATTTTCAGTTTGTGTGTTTCATTGCTGTGGAGGCATGCAGCGTTCACCTGCAAAAAATCTGGTGGCAGAAGGTCTGACAGCTGATCACCATGTTAGTGTTTGCTTTTCAGATGACTCTGCTTAATTCAAGAATTATATGATTTCTAGTCCCATCCCCATTCCCTGCCCCATGCCTGGTGGCTCTCTTTGTAGTTAATGGAGATCATACGGTTACATTAATGAGTACTGGAATTCATTGCCAAAAAGGATAAGCAACGGACATTTCTTTGTCATGCTTTTTTGCAGTTCCCATTGGTTTACATTTGACTTTGGAAATAGTGGTGGTGAGAAAAAGGATACCTATTTATTCAGATTACTATAACTAGATTGATATTAAAATGTGCTGTCATATAGTAAATAGCTTCAGCTGAAAAGTTCTACACAATTTTATTTGAGCATTAGATATAAGGAACAGTCTGAAGCATCAGTCTATTGGGCTGTAGCACAAATATTTGAGACATCTTTTGTGCTATATTTTTTCGCATTCTGTTTGACTAAGACCTGTTGTTAACAGGATGTTTGTTTGCTGTGGGGCAACCTACAGATGAGATATCGCTTATACTTGTTCTTTAGTGCTTTTGTTTGTTTGTTTGTTAGTTTTGTTGGGTTTTTTTCCTGCCTATTTACTTGCCAAAGTGTCTGAACACAAATTTAATAGCTTTTGTTATTGCTTGAATTGAAGTGCAACATTGGTTCACAAGCCTGTTCATCAATACTTTATTATAAATCACTAGCAGGGTTTTGTAAGAAGTGAAAACAGACTTGGTTTTGTAAGATCAGGAACACTTCTGTGTTGAAATATATCAGCTTGAGATGGATAGATAGATTTAGTATGGTAATTAAACTAATTAAGCCACAGCCAATTAAGAAATATTATTCATTTTTATTTCAGCAAATTAGCATGTTTTTTGACTTTTTTATAAATGTCATTACATAAAAGCATAATTAATGATCTGATTACAGGGCAATTATTTTGATTGAAATCCTCTTTCCATAAGTCCCTATCTTGAGGCAGAGCAACTCTAAATCAAACAGAGCATCTCTTCATTAAGCAGAGCAAAACCTTAGCAGAATTCTCAAGACCTGTAACACATAAGTGCCATAAACAGGACGAGACCTCTGTTCAGATGACAATTAAATTTTGCTAACACTGGCTGCTTAAACAGTTTAACAGTTTTGCAGTGTAACAGAAAATTAGTTTCCAGAATTTGTCAGGTATCTTACATCTCTGATCAAGTGTTGATGGTAATGAGTTGAGTGCAACAGAACAGGGAACAGAGCGGTGTTTCTTCCTCTAGAACCTGACTGATCTGGCATTTAATTCTATGAGGGTGCCTGTAATTCTTCATTATAATTGAAATGGCTCATTCTCCCTCTCTTCCTTTCCGCTTACCCCTGTCCCTCAGAAATCTCTGTGATCATGCTGTTCTTCAGGCGTTGAGAGCTGAAGAGTAGTAATTGTATTTGTAGTTCAGTGTTCACCAATGACAAATTGTAACCTTTAAGAGTTCTTGTTTATTGTGATAGGTGAGTTGTGTTTTAAATACATAGAAGCAGCAGAGTCATTTACCTCTCAAAGAGGATAGAGGCATTTTGCAACATGCACTTCGTTCTTGACGTCTTTTATAGCCTTATTGTCTACTCCACTATAGAAGCAAGCTGATTTTCCCCAGTCTGCAAATCAATCCTAAAAGAACATCCTCTTTGCAAGTCATTTCCTGAATTTGCAAACTTGAATGCTAATCGTCTACCTACCAATGGTAACGTGTGTGATTGCTTATGTAGAAATAGAATGCAAGGACTGACATGCTACAAATAAATTATCTTCACTGCAGTTGCATTCACTGCCTTAATGACCTGTTATCTATATTATTTCTTACCTTTCAAAGACTGCAAGACTAGGTTACATTTACTTATTTATCTTTGTAATGAAAATTGTTCTGGACTTCATGTAGTCCATTTCTAGAGAATCGCTGGGGCAGAATAATGAATAACATAATTCAGAAGATGGAGTCAAACTGGATGTCAGCAAGAATGTTTCTTGCATAAAAGCAGAAAGATTATTCATCCTTCATACACAATCATATTTGTCTTTGGAAAGGGTGATATATTTGATTTTCATTATTTTCCTCAGGATGTAATATGACATAACTCTAAGAACAAGTCTGCAGGTAGCACTTGCTGGTGTAACAATCCAGGTGATGAGAAGATGAAACAGAATATTTTACTTGCTGCAATTTGATCTGAATTTGTCCTACTGACTGTTCTAAGAAAAAAAACAAACCACAAAAACAAACAAACAAACAAAACCCAACCAAAAACCCCCTCAGAATATTCTTCAACTACTTCTAAGATAAGTATGCTATAATTTTGTAGGCATTTTTGCAATAAGAAAACTCACAATACTTCCTTCACCTACTATAATGCAAGTAATTAAACATCCATTGTACAATGGTGAACACGTACGCTCTTTTAGCAACACTGAGGGTATGCATCGTGTTTCATGAAATAAATACCAATTGAGTTTGCTCAGAAATAGTTGATTCTGTCTGGAATCTCAAGAGAATGCCCCAGCAACGCTTCTTCTTTTAGAATGATTCTAGTGTCCTCCAGCTCTTTCAGCTCTTGCCATGCTGGCTTATATCAAATTAACATCAATTTAAAGACTCTTTATTTAACAGTGCAAAAATCAGTGACACCAGAATACATAAAGTATGGTTTATGGACTTGATTACTGTTAATATTGCTAAGATTGGTATATGTGCAATTTGAGAGATGTAATTTTTAATTTTTGCAGAAATATAAATAAATTTATAATTACCCAGATGGTCTCTGTGGGGCATACTTTTCCTAAATGTCAAAGAAATGTCTAAATGACTGAATTGCAGTTTGTCAGAAGAGCACTTCAGAAAAAAGAAATAAGATGCTGAAAGGCTGGGCTTGATGAGTAAGCATTGTATTTGTTGGATTTTACTGCCACAGAAAAAAAATATGGGAAACTAGCACTTCAAAGCAAACAGTTTTCACTAAAAAGATTATTTAAATGACTAAAATCTAAAGAACATTGCTGTTTAAAGGTTCAAAGAATCTTTTTCAAAGTTGTTTGTCCTAGAGAAAAATGTATTTGTAACAAAAGGAGAGGAGAGAGACAGGCTTAAAATATTAAAATATTTGTCTTATACAGCTGGATTCTTGCTAGTTTTATAGATACATAATGAGAATGAAATTAAAATCTTAAACTGAATTTTGTGAACTCAGGAATATTTCTTGATTGCACTGAACACATCATAGAGATTTTGGCCCATAATGGTGACTGCTAGGCACTGTATGAATGCGTACAAACAATAACATACTGTCATATTTTCTGTGTAATAGATAGTTATTTCAGACCATTGTAATCCAGAATTAGCTCAATATCATTGTCTGGAATCCTCGGGGGATAAAAAAAATATATTAAGGAGCTATTATTATTATAATCATACAAGCTATAAGGTATGATTCTGACACTTTCTGATTTCTGAACTCTTGACTTTCTGATCTTTTAACTTCCTTTTCACCTTAACATTAACATTACCATTGTGGTAAGGAAATAACTTTTAGATATGAATAATTTCCAGGTGTTTATACTATATCTGTCAGTATGTTCAATGAGTGCTGACAAGTTATTTAGTCTCAACTCCCCTTTTCCTTAAGTACTTATTTAAAAGGTGAATTTAATGTTCTTGAAATTTATCTTTTTTATTAATTGTTATTTAATCTGCTTTTGGTAGAGAAAGCGGATTTAGGTGTTACCTTAGGACAACCATGTTTCAGACTCAAAAAAGTATGTTTTTAAAGGAAATCAGAATGTCTAGAAAATTATTGTACAGACAGATTATGTAGACAAATTTGTTCACACATGTATCTGTAAACTTAAAATAAAGTTTAGCAAAAAACAGATGTTCTTCATCCATTTGTTGTTATTGTTTAGGAAAAAAAGGACAGCTGTTGTTTATATCTGAAGTGAGATAGAAAGAGCTGGCAAACGTCCATGAACTCTTGGCATTTACAACCTTAGCATCACAGAGTCATTGATCATATATTGAATGATATGGAAGAGAAGCTGCCACTTTCCAGAACTGTACAATTGAGTAAAAAATGAGTTTACTCATCCAGAGCTTTTGGTATTAATGTGAACAGAATTTTCTTTATCTCTTTTTTTATATTCTCTTAAAATTCTGAGTTTTTTTGCCAACATTTTCTTTCATACAATAAGCCATGTGTTGTGTAGCGTAGTAAACCTGTTTTAGACAGTACAGTGGTTTTTAATTTTTGATGAGACCTTCTTTCTGTACTTCCAGTGGCAGTCCTGGAAAAGTACTGGCAGTAGTTTACTAGTAGAATATACATACATGGACCTGTGGTCACTGATAATGTGTTTGTTGTTGCTTTTTTTT
>VXBL01001146.1:120060-131869 GCA_013400195.1 Aramus guarauna
TTTTTTTAATATAGTCACTAATGTAGTCTAGGCTTATGCTATCTACCATTATTCTAGAAAATTATCAGGCATTGTTTGGGATTTGTAGACATCAATACAGGGTAGTATGATAAAATAACCTTGTTTTAAAGAGGAAAAAAATCACCTTAATGCTTCATAAATAATTAATTTTACATCCCTGTGATGGCTTCAATCATGTTTTATGGTTAAGCTGACAGAAGAGCAGTGCACATATATCTGTAAGTTTGTACAAAGCAGCCATCATGTTTGTGATATTGAGCAGCAACTAATAACACATGCTTTAACCACCTCATCGTAGCTTTTTTTTTTTAGTAAGGGGGGATTTTAGCATCATGGCACAAGGTCTGCTTACAGATGTGTTTTATGTAAGCACAATTTCCATGTATATACCGATATTAATCTTAGAACCAGATTTGATTTCTAATTCATGCATTTCTTATGGTGAAACACAGGTTTTGTGGCATTTAAGTGACTGATATGATACTCCATAGGAGGCAGAAATTATACTGCAAATTGTAACCAAAACCAAACAAATAAATTGGTTTGTAAAACCTTGTAAATTAAAAAAAACCCCACAAACATATCAGTAATGAAATGGTTGTTTCTTGTGAAATAGATGTAAGACTGAAGCTGAATAATAATGGAATATTTACTAATTTTTCCAATATATTCTGGAAAAGTTTTCTTTATAGGTGTTATTATAATTAGGGGGTTTTTTATACATCTTTGAAACAGAAGAATGAAACAATGACTCATCTGAAATCAGGAGAACAATGCCATGTGCATACCTTGACTATTCAGTGGACTTTGAGTATATCCCTCTAACAACATGACAAAGTGAATTGTCTCTTTTATTAAAATATCTATTATTTTTGCACAAATAGTTTCAATTCCATTCTGGTACTGTATAAAAAAAAAAGCAGAATATTTAGACTTTTCATTTGGTTGTTGTTGTTTGGTCCTTGTTACTCCTCGAGGAGCATAGGGCTGCAACAACGCTATGCCACCGAACCCGGTGGGATAGTGTTGTTGCAGTTTCTGTAACAGATTTTGTTTTTTACATGATTGGGTTGTTAGCCCAAAACAAAACCCCCAACCTGGAGGGCCAGGGTGCGACATTTTAGTCTGGCCCAACAAGGCACGCAAGCCGCCACACCACGACAAGGTAAGTTGTACCAACTAGTGGTGGTTTCATTTGGTTAGGGGGATAATTTTTTTTTTTTTTTTCTTCCCCCTGACAGAGGCTGTATAATCTGGAATTTAAGAGCAGAAGTGGTGCACTTTGCCTACTCAGTTGCTTATCAGAAGTATTCATTTTAAGAGGGAAACATATCAAAAGTTCCATCCAAATAATTTTGTAGTCTCAGTTTACATTACAGTAGCTGTGAATGCAGTAAGCTCTTCACGGAACATATCTATCTTCTCAGATTTTCAGACTAAGATTTTTGATTATGGTGATGAATTAGGAAGCAATTAGGAAGATGAGCCCTGAAGTTTTCACGACTCCTTCTTTTGTCTTTTTAAGGGACAGATTGTGCCATGCCAGGCAATTGCAGAGCTGCATTAGCATAGGAGCAAGGCTAAAGGCAGTGCTGCATCTCCTCTGAAGAATACAATTTAAAGTACAGTCTTTGTATCTAAGCAACAATCCTGCCTGATGCTGAAGGAGAACATCATCTCTCATGCCTAACTATTTGTTTAACATGAATGAACCCCTGGAGGCACTGGGATGAAGACTCGTCTTTGCTCAGGGGCTGCCGTACTGCAAAGTTTCAAATGTAGTAGCTTATTCCCTTAGTTTAACACAATTTTCCAAACAATCACAGGAGAATTGAGCTAGCTAAATGAATGACTGCATTCTCATCAGCTGTTTAGATTAATACTATGTCAATGCCTACTTCAGTCAAAACAGTTAGGCGTCCTTCCAAAGTCAGCACAGAAATCATGACAGCCAGGTATGATTACTGCCATACAGAGTTCTCTGCCGAGAACCAAAACTAATTCAGTCTGAAGGATATTGACAGCCCTACAACTCTGCAGATGTTGACAGACTAATGCAGTGGATTCTTCCCCAACAACAATACTGTACATTTTGATAAATTATTGAGATTTCTTCAGGAGGAATAACAATAAAACCATACCATTGAGAATGAGAAGTCATCTTTGTAATGTTTCCATCTTTCATAATTTTGAAGAGCAAGAAGATGGTGCATCAGTGCATCTTCTAATTAGCATTTTCACTGTTCCTGTGAGCTTGAGTGGTATGAAATATGGTTCTTTATGATATAAGAATCATGGAATGGAGATAAAACTGTTTAAGACATGCTAGAAGTATTGCCATGGACTCATAAAGGGATATTTTTGGAAAAAAAAATAATAATGAAGTGGAAATTGGCTTAATAGTTACAAACTGAAAGAGTGAGCACACAATTGTGTTATGTGGATTTATGCATTGACAGAATGCTCTTTGAGGGTAAAATGCTTTTAATCCTAAAAGTGGTAGTCATTGTGCTCTTTCATGCTGACTTTTCAAAGTTATAAAAACCTATTTTGGAAAGCACATTTTGTATTAAAATCCAACTTTCTTTTAGATTATAATCAGACTGCAAATTAGTGAAACTGGTGTTAGTTTTGCTCACTAAGGAAAGATAGAGCCTTACTGGCACAAACAGGGAAAAATGTTCTCATTGGCAAACTTTCTAGCTTTACTTTGGGCCCTGGCCATAACTGCAGGGCTCATATAAGAATGTAATTGATAGTGTAGGCAGGTACTTGGCATTTTCCTTCTTTGAGTTTTGAGAGGGCAGGATACTAGAATCTCTCATTCTCATTGATCAAAAACATGGTTAACTAGCCTATATATTATGTTGAGGACGTTTTACTAATTCCTAGAATGTAGATTTATCTGATTTTTGCTTTAATATCTGAAGAGTAGCTTAATGTAAGAACTCTCTGTAAGTGAGTAATTACATTCAGTGCTATGCTCTTGAAGTGAGAAAGGTGTCTGCATCCAAACCACTATCTGAAATGAGAACAAGCTAAGGAGCAGATGTCTTATTTGTATATCCATTTCCCCAGCAACAAGTTGCATGTAGTACTGTTAATTAAACCACAAATGTCTGTAATTTTCGAAGAGCTAATGGATCTATCTTTACAAGCTATATAATCAAGGATAAAATCAAGATCTGTAAGATGTACTAATCTTCCTTTCATTTTTCTACTATAACAATATCTCTTGGGAGAGCAGCAGCCTTGAAAGATAAGTCTGAAAGATAAGGAGTCAGTTCGCTTTCTGTGGTTGCTGAGCCAGTCTGAACACCTGCTCTTCTCTTGTGTAATTTCTCTGCACACAGCTTCAAATAGTGTTTAATGATCTCCTGCAGCATTTGTAATAAAAACTGAATAAGAGCTCAATGCAGAGAAAATAAATGCATCTCTAGTGAGCTTGAGTGTTGACTTGAAAAATAGAAGAAAACGTAGTTCTTCAATATTAAATAAGACTTTCTTACTGACCTAGAGGTAGACAATTGATCTTCAGTTCTGCAGCCAAAGAAGAAATACAGGGAAGACTGTTTTTATTTTGCTGGGACTCACAAAGGAAATCTAATTCAGGAATGAACAGCAGCCACGGAAAAAAAACAAACAACAACAACAAAACAAACAAAAAAACCAAGCTAAAACCCCACAAACCACCAAAACCAAAACACACACACAAAGAACCCAAACAAACAAGCAAACAAGCAAAAAAGTAAACCCAAGAAAAATCTTTTTTTCCAGGAGTTCATTTGGCAAAAAGACTGCGTCATCTTCTTCTGAATGGGGACCTTGCACAGGTTATCTGGGCTTTGCAGACCCTGAGCTCTAAAGTCACAATGGCCAGGCTTGAAAACTGGCTAAGTCCTGATCTGGAAAGACCAAGAGGAAGAGCACCAGCACGGACAGGGTGACCTGCTCTACCTTGTGCCAGGTTGCGCACCTGTGTAAAACTGCAAGATTGCACTGATTTCAATGCAGCAATGCCATTCACAGCTTTGAGACCCTGTGCTTTATTTGCACTGTCAGTCAGTTCCTGTAATCAATTCAAAGTTTTTGTTTGAGCCTGATGTTTACTTCAAAATCACTTGAGAAAATGGATGACTTGTTTCACAGTGAATAGCAACGGGTCAGAGCTAGGGAGTGCTTCTCCAGTAAGTAGTTCACCTGTGAGGGAAGATTATTGTTGTATTATAATTCTCTTCAAAATCCTTTTAGCCTGTTGAGTTTGACTGTCTTGGTTTTGTATCACAAAACATTTGCCCAGATATGTCATAAACATTTAGATTGCTTAGATGTAGTTTGAGTAAAATATTTTTAAATCTAAATGTCTCATGTCCTGTAGTTAAAATCAGTTTAATTTCTAAATTTGAAAGCTATGATAATACTGTGCTACTAGTATTTAAAGATATTTAGCCCTAACAACTAAATACCTGCTGATATAAATAATGGATGATATACTGAAAAACAGATATGAAAGGAGACTCCATTTCTATATCAAATTCAATTAAATGGCATCTGAAAGCTTTAAGTTTCTTACTTTCTTTAGCAAAAGAATCCGTTTTTTTCTTCAGTCAGAATTTGCTGAACACAATTTTTGTCTTAAATAAAAGGACTATCTTCAAACGACCATGTTTGATTTTTGCTGATGACCTTTATAAGGCACCCACCACCATAAAAACCCCAACAAAAAACCCTGAAAGATTCTGTTCTTAGTCAAAAACGAAGGTTGTTATAAATCTCTGCTGGGTCTGGTAATATGTATTTCAAATCCCATTAATTAAATGCCTTCAGCAAAACCAATTTGCCTTGTTGGAGTTTCTGCTAGTCTATCTTAAATGTCATCAACATACAGAAGAGACCTCTGGGCTTTTTGTGCTGCTGCAGCACGCAGATTGTGCAGTGTATCGTGGAAGGGCACTGTCTCACCACAGTACCATCTGCTTGAAAGTGCAGGGGGAAACGCTGAACACTTTCCTGAGTTTCATGCCATAAAAACAGTGAATAGAAGCTCATTAGCCTACAGCAGTTCCCATTGTAATCACATTATATTCATGCAGAGAAAATTGCCAGCCTGAGCAGTAAGTCCTTCATATTGTTTAACACTGGTTGGTTGCTTCCTGCCATTTCTGCAGCACAGATCTCTTCAATTGTTTTCGCTACAGGAGAAATATTTTGTGGATTTTTGACTCAAAATTCTGCAGTGTCTAATAGAAGTTAGCACTTCAGAGAAACAGTCTAAAATGGAGTACAGTTTCTTTGCTTTCTCACATTATCACATTTTTTGTTTACTGAAATAATTTTCTTCAATGAAAAGGTAAATGATCTTGGTAAAAAGAGAAAAGCAGTAGTTCAGATATCAAAAAGATGATCTTAAATTTTGTAAGGGTTAATTATGTAGATTACAAACTCTCTGAAAAATTACTCCAGTACTTTTTTTTTTTTTACCATCGATTTGCATAATTCCTGTAATTTAAAAAATTGTTTGGCTTTGATAATTTGTGTAAAAAGAGGTAAGCAGATTATACTCTACATTTGAGTTTCATCCTGATGAAGGCTAAAGAGAAGTGGTGGAGGGACAGAACCTTTTAAGGTTCAAAGTGGAATCCACTATTGTCCATAGAGCTGTGCTGGTTTGTTCTAGTTATAAGTCTGAAACAGAATTATGCTGCTTGTACAGGGTTAAGTCGGAAAAGGCCCCCAATCTATTGCCCTACTAGCAGCAAATATCAATGAATGAGAGGTTGAAAAAGTCTAATATAATCAAATTGTTCATTTCTTTTTCTGTTTAAAACCTTAGCCTTCCTATTTATTTTGCTGTGCTGTGTGTGAGCTAAGGATAGGCACTGTGAAGCATAATTTGCTGTGCTGTGTTTGGCTGCATGTACTCTGATATGTTGCAGGGAGGTAAGTTTGGTTGTGGATTTCTTGTACATCAGCTATTCTGTACTAACTCTCCTTCTGTATACTCTTTTGTAAATTCAGCTAGTACAAACAGTGGTTTGTATATTTTGTTTAACAGAGGTCATCAAGATGCACAGCCTCTGAGCTCTTTCACATTTGTAATGAAAAATAATTACCATGTAACCATAATTACCAGGGTTATCAAATGGGAAGATTAATGTTTTTCGTTGTTTTATATTTTTCCCCTCCCTCTTTGTATCTCAATTTAGCCATAAAAAGCTCTTCTGTAACCTTGCAGAATCAAATGTTGTGATGGTGATATCAAATGGGATGGTTGTGGTAATTATATATAAAAGAAAAAACAAATACTTTAATTTTGTTTCCTGATATGCTCATCCTCAACATCATGCTCAAGTATGTTTAATGTAATGTCTTTGCTTGAAAGGGTTTTTATTTTATTTCTATGCTTTATCAGTGAAACTAGTTACGCAGAGAGAATTTCTGGCCTTACTAGGGTGAAAGGGACTTTTTATAGCTTTTCATTTGAGACAGAGATTGAACATCAGTAATCTGATTATTATGCAGCTTTGCTTACGTTTAGTTTTTGGTATAACCTGAAGAATATGAAGAGGTAGAAAATATTTAGAACAGCCTTTGGGCTAGATATTGTACTTCACCTTAGCTACACGTGAAGTCCAAAACTTTATCCTTTTCTTGTGGTGCTATGAGAAACAGGGGGAACACTCTGACCTATGTATTTTTTCTCCTTTGTGCCCTGATTTGCTTGCTTTTAATCTGCTTTCCCAGCATTTCCTTTTGAGTCCCTGCTATATCCATCCAGTTCCTCCTGAGAAACGTTTCACGTGGGCTGGAAACAACCTTGGAACTTCATTTGGAAGAATTGCCCCCATCTGGACACTGGGTACATCTAAGGATCCCATGCCTCTCTTACCTGGAGCACTGGGGCAGAGCTGGAAAACCTTTTATTTCCATTAAAAGCTACTGTGATATTTATATATATTTATATATATATATGTATGTATAATTATTTTGAGTAATACCCAATGAAACTCATCTGCTCCTTGAAATTGGACATTACATGCAAGTTTGGTATCTAAAGTACAAGTTTAATGGAAAGACCTGTTCTCTTATTACATCCCCCAATTTTGTGACGCATTAAGAAAATGAACCTGTTCTAGCCTATGTTTTCTGTGGGGACAAACTCTTAGAGATTCCTCGATATTTTAAGATTTTTTTTAAAAGCTTTTCAAAATCCATTTCACCTCAGTGATATGATTAAACCACAAAGCCCAAGTTCATGCTTTTCCAATTTGTATTTGAAAGCAGAATTCTGGACTATTAGAGGTTATTTATGAGTAATTTTAGCTGTTAAAAAATACTTTTATCAGTTAATTTCTTATTTGTTTTCAAGGAAAATAACTGTAGTCTTTGATTAGATAAGCTTAATCTGAGTTGTTATTACTGTAACAAACTAAAGGTAAAAAACATGTTGTAATTCCTAAGTGCTCATACCCGATCCTATTTGTGTTATTTCAGCAGATGTGCTGCTTTTCACAGCACTTTGTGCATCAGAATTGTTTATAGTCCCAGTTTGGCTAAGTATAATATAAAAATATTATCGGTTGTGGGTAAGGACAAAGAAATGTACAAATACTTAAATGTTTGGGATAAATATGCCATTTCCTTTAATGCTTAAATACTTATTCTAATCTCCTCTCTACCTTCATTAAATCTGTGAAATTGCTGTAGTCATCATTTGTGGGCATACGTGTTAATCTTGATTATATGATAAATGGGGATGTGGTTTTTAATCACCATATAATTAAGGAAACAATCATAATCTCATGAAAGATAGTAAATACAAATTAAACTGAAGAAGTCTTAATTGTAAGTGCTAATATAATGAAAAGTGATTTAAGCACGGTCCAAAGAAAAACTGAATATTTCTGAGACTCTATTTTTGAAGGTTGAGAGTTTTCCTTGTACAGACTCAATACAACCCGTTTCTTCAGTCATTCAACAAACACTGGGCCAATTTCTCCCAATGTTTTGGTGGTGTTCCCGTGGACTTTTTAGGGAAATCTGTGGAATAGATATATTGAGGGAGGATAGATATATGAAAAGATAGCTCTTATTTGAGATAAATCTCACAATTATGCTATCAGATAAAATGAACAAATGTCAGGAAGGAAGAGGGCTCCTCCTCCCTCCAAAACACAGTAAACTGTCTTTTGTTTCCCATAATTTTCCACGCATACTTCTGCCAGAAGTTTGGATTTGTAACAATACATGGAAAGATTGCTCTGAGGATCTCAAAGATTTATTCACCATCGAAGTCTGCAACTACTTCAGTTTCATGCTGACTTTTGAGATATCATTGTTTCATCAATAAAATTTACAATTCTGCTCTCGTTCACCACACTGCTTTCACTTCTTTTTATCTTGGTCTCCTCAGAAAACTTTCCGTGTATTCCTTATTCTGTCATCTGCACCATCAACGTGTGAGACAGCTCTGGCAACTGGGGTTGCTAAGGTTGACCTTCTGCAGACCTCTCTTGGAATGACAGCCCAATTGACAATTCAAGTTTGTTAATTACTTTCAGAAGGTTTTGAGTTGTTTTGGTTTTGCTTTGTGAAACATCTTTGCATTGTCTTTATGATGAATTAGCTAGATGCATCTTTAGTGATTACCTCGAGCATGCTACTGAGACAGTGTCAAAGTATTATAGAAGAAAGATATATGAAGGTACTGGCTGGTAGGATCTCTCTCCTTCTTTCTCGTAGCTAGCTCTTGGTATATTTATCTGCAAGAATTCTGAAGTGCAAATGTATTGTCTTTTTCCTTAAGTATCAGGTTTTCAGATTTATTTTCTTGTTTTTTATCTTGTCTATTAAACTAATTTTTTATTTTAGAAATCAAAAAGTGATCTTCTTATTTAATTTTCTTCAGTCCTCACTCTTCAAACACTCTCATACAGGGATTTTTTTGTGTGTTTATTTTGTTTTACAGAAAAAAAAATTATTTGCTCTAAGCAAGTCAGTTCATGGATAGAAAACTGAAACCTTATTCTGCCTCTAGCAAGGAATTAGTTTTGCACTGCGATCTCTAAATTGAATTAGTTTGCAGATGGTTCTCTTATCTGTATGCTTTAGAGAGATTAAAACCTCAGGGTCTGGAGTACTGACTGACCTCTGCAACTTTAATTTTTTTATTCTTCTTCTTTGTTTTAAAGCAATTTATTTATCAGTTCTTATGTCCAGGGCTTTATCCATGAAGCTTTTAAGCTTATTAGGAACCTGCCATCTGGAACAGTATATTAGCAAAAGCTTCTCAGAGGAATCTGTTATAATTATAACATATTTGTTTAGATGTGTGTACTTAAAAATATATTTATTCTCATCAAGGTTTAGAAGTCAACTTGGATTTCATTCCTTTCAACTATGATTTTCTACTTCTAATATTAGAATTTTCCTCCCTTTTTCTTTTAATAAATCTTTGCTTTGTTTTCATGTTGAATTAAATAATCCTGAAATAATCTGATTATGAATATATAATTTAAAGCAGAAATTGATCTTTCAGTCAAATGTGCATATACAGTGAACTAAAAACTGAGGAGGCAGGATATGTAATCTAAATGAGAGCAGATGATACATTTGGAGGGTAAATGTTGATCTTGATTTCTATGGCACTAACGGACAGATAGCAAACCACAAGATCATGAAGTCTCATCAGTTCCTATTATGTAAACGACATACTTCACATTGCTACTACATATTTTTCCATTGGGTATAACTTTGATAAATATTAAGCATAAGTGATGAAGCTTAATAAACCTGTACTATTCTTCAGACTAAATTTATTCTTATTTATTATAATTGATATAACATTGCTACCTGTCATATTATTCATCCAAATAATTTTTTTAATGATAGAGTTAGTATTAGCAATTTTCTAAATTTAAAAGAAAAAATACAAGCATAATATTTTATAATTCTTAATTTTCCCAATTATTTCTGCAAAAGAAGAATGTTGGCTTGTTCAAAATGCATTTATTAAAACAGTTACATCACAAATATCAAACAAAGACTAGCACAAAGTTATTAAAAGGAAATGGTAAATCAAGTTTATTTGAACTATTTCATTTCCTGAACTCAGTGAAAATCTTTCTTTTTTTTTTTTTTTGTTTCTAGTAATTATATTTTTTTCCTTTATAATATCATCATTACTCACAAGATTGTAAAAGCATTTCTTATCTGAGAATGCTATTTGCAAATGACATAGGATGGAAACTGAGAGGCCATGATTTTGAAACAAATCTGTTTAAAATTTCCTTCCACATGATGCAATAACACGCAGAAATACCCAAATTTGCTTGGAGCAAATTTGCTTGGTACACCTACGCATCCTAGGGCTGCATGGCTCAGATATGATAACCGCGCAGCTGGGAAACCAAGTAGCTCTGTTAATGTGGAATTGGACCCAGATATGTTGACACTGATTATTCTGGCTCTGGAACGGCTTTGAAAGGCTTTGTGCTGTGTAGAGTAGGCGTATCATTTACACCTTCAAACTACAGAGTCACCTGCGGTCAGTGTGGCTTGTTGCTCTTTCTCCCCCGAGTCTGCCCACAACTCAGTCCTGAGAAAGTTGATTCTGGGCTGCTGGGAGTCTGCCACCTTAAAACTTTTCATTTTCAAGACCATGTTGTCATCACGACTGGAGGATTTCAAAACGCACAGTTCTTATTAGTGGCTTCATTCTTTTTTGTTCGGGATTGCAGCAAGACCATGTTATGTTTATGTCTAAGTATTTTATCAAAAGCTTGGCTTTATATTAAAAAAATAATAATAAAAATCATCTAGTCTTTGTATATGCAGCCCTTGAGAAGAAAACCCAGAAGTTAAGCAGCTGAGAAAAACCTTTTTATATCCAGACTCAACTTATAAATTAACTATTTCAAACATGATGCTTAATCTTTAGTGATATTGTGAGTTAAGCAGGAATTTAATCATTATTTGAGTACTGTCTATGTGATTTATTTATAAGAGCATTTTGGGAATATTCTATTAATCATTTTTATAGCTTGGTTTATGATGGTAAATATCACATATTCATCTTTTAATCATTTGCTAGTTATGGTATTATGGAGCTGAGATACCTGTTTCTTGGCTAACGATTGCATTACTTTTCTGTTGGGAACCTTGTTTTCAAAACCTTCCATTTGGTAGTTTCTCAACATGAAGTGATCACTGGTTCATTGAAACTGCATGCTGCATTTCGGCTCTCAATAGAGCTGGTTTTAACTGTTTCAGAACAAAGTCTGGTGAATTTGATAAAAATCTGGAACTGTTTCAAAGCTCAGGGGTCCCTTTTTTGGTCTGGCTGGAAAGCTGTTAGTATAAATTTAGAAGATCATGAGGTAGCGGGAAGCTAGTTTCTAGTGATGTCTGAAGTAGTGCCCAGAATTATTGGACTTATGTTAAAGACAGCTTCTAGAAATTCTTCCAGTTTCTGGCAAACTTGGAAGCTCCTGCCAGCCCTCTCTAGATAACATGAGAGAGAATACAGAAACTATAGCACTGGGCTCTGTGTTACTTCAGGATTTCTCCATCCCTGAGGAAGTATCCACAGAAAATTCAGTATAATTGATGCCAGTACTCTAGTCGATAAAAGCCATAGCATTCAGATTATTTCAGTTATTTAGATTATTATTAGATTATTAGGTATTATTAAATATTACTTATCTTACAGATAGAGGTGATGCTAAAATATCTCGAGTATAAGAAAAAAGTAACATTTTTTTTCAATGATAAATAATGATTTCCCCCC
>VXBL01001146.1:135832-154453 GCA_013400195.1 Aramus guarauna
CATCTTCTCACTCCTCTCTCCGGCTGCAAAAGCTCTCTCTAACTGTGTTTTTCTCCCATCTTAAATATGTTATCACAGAGGCGCTGATGGGCTTAGGCTTGGCCTTGGCCAGCGGCAGGTCCATCTTGGAGCCGGCTGGCATTGGCTCTGTCAGACACAGGGGAAGCTTCTAGCAGCTTCTCACAGAAGTCACCCCTGTAGCCTCCCCCACTACCAAAACCTTGCCATGCAAACCAAACACATTTATGTCCAGATTTCTTTTCAAAATGCAGCTGAAGGTAACACCTATGTTATTTATGGCCAAAGAAGAGGGGAGAGAGGGAATTCTTTTACCTCATTGTTGTTCCTTGTATGCTACTTGTACTGAATAGTACATATCATTGCTTTATTCCACTCCTCACTAACAACTGTATTAGCAAAATTTGCAAGGTCTGAGCTGTTGTGTAGCGGCTTGCTGCAAAGGTCTTTGCATAGCACACTAAAACAGTACACTAAGCTTGTGAGTTTAGCATCATATAGAAAAACTTTTATGTTTAAACTCTTGAAGTATTAACTCTTGAAGCTATTAATTTAAAATTTCCAATATGGACCTTATATCTCTAACGCAGTATGTAGTACAATGTAATATTGTTATACTGACCATTTTCATAATCTAGGGCAGCACACGTTGTGTCACCAGTAAGATTTTTAAGCTACAATTCTGCATTAGAAGTCTACCAACTTGTTTAGAGCTTTCTGCCAACAGTCAAAAAACTATGGCAATGACCAAGGTCACCTCCAGGAGAGAGAAGACTAAGTGAATCCCATGAGGTCCGAAGGGGTGTGTGTTTCCGGCAGTGCAGGAGCCCTGAACACCAGCTTGTGCCTTTGTAGTGATTTGAACTTTCTCTCGCCATATAAATTCAGGTAGCCATCATCTAAGGCATCCAACCTGGTGGGAAAACTGTTTGTGGACAGCTGGACAGAAATACACATGCAGCAGTGAACTGCGAAGACTGTAAAGAGAAGACCTGAAGGGACAATGTCCTTTGGCTTTAGGGTAAGGCTCACGTTCCTACATGTAATTACAGCTTGTCTGATTCCCTTATCGCATGAGGTAGGAGCACATGTGGAAATTGAAAAGAAAAGAAAAATTGGGACACCTTGTCAGGCAAACAGTACTTCACAATTTTTGCGTATCTGTGTTCTGTTATCAATTCTGTTTAACTACATATTCAAGGGCCTTTTGAAACTACTCTTTGATAGCTGGATTTCTTTTTTTTTTCTTTTTTTTAAATTCCATACCAAGTCTGATAAACTACCATTAGTTTATTATTAGCATTTTTACTTGGATCCAGAAGTAGCCACAAAATACATATTTCTTTATATTGACTGTATACAGTGTGATCTGGTGTTTTATCTTTGTTTTTCTGAACAAAATTTCAAATCGTGGATTATCTGCTCTCTTGGGAAAACTTATGATCTGGAAATAAGTCCAACCTCAAAGCTCTAGTAAATAAATAAAACCATAATGTTAATAAAAATAATATCAAAGTTCTCAGTCCAGCCAAAAATTATACTGTAGCTTATATTTTTGATGGAAGAGAAATAAAAATTACATACAAAACCACACCAGTTTGATACCTCTTGCTTTTAATGGACTATAAAATTTAATTTATGTAGTTTTAAAGGGAGTTTCCCCTATTATATTGAAAATAATCTGAACATTGAGATGACTGTCCATTTATTCTAGAGGTTAAACGAAGTTCAGATTCACCATTCATTTAGAACATCTCATTCAATAACAATGTTTCTCTTTTCCCATGGAGTTATGGTGATTTATGTGTAGTACTTTTCTGGAAAAAACTACTGTTCAGTAGAGACTTGGGTGAACTCAAAAAAAATACATTTAATTTAGGACTGCAGGTTTCACTTGAATAAGATTGATGTAGCCCAATGTCCACTAGATATGAACTGGGAGAATGAAACTTATTTTCTTCAGAAGTATTAGGAGCACACCTAGGAACATTAGACACAGGACTGTAAATCCAGTCCTATCACAAAAGATAATATTCCCTAGCAGAAGGGAAAATACAGAAGTTGTCTTACTGTATGCACAAATGCATCCTCAATAGTGGCATATTCACATATAGCAGGTCAATTTGAACATTCAGTTTACCATGTTGTTTCAGCACTAATTACCTTCAGAAAATGTATATTTTTGTCCCTTAGAAAGAATTGTAGTGGAGATGGGATGCCAATGAAAAGCTTGCCTTGAGTAGCCTATGAAGCTTAAGATGCCTCTTCCAAAGTTAACATATGAGAGCTTCTATTTGGAAATAGTTCCTCTATCTGTGGACTCCTACTTTCTTTTCAGATAAGTTATGTCTCTGGCAAACACAGATCATACAGTGATGTCCATCTGAAATGTCTGTAGCAAGCACATTTCCTCGCTGCAGAGAACAGGGAAGGGAAGGCGGGGGCAAAAATCCTTTTGAGGCTTTGGTAAGGAGACCGAAAACCATGGGAGAGCGCACTATGATGTAAAAGCTAATTTTTAAGTTCCTATTCATTGTGTATGTTCCTATTAATATTCCTTCATGCTTTGACTTAGCACTGCTCCAGGAGTATAACTAAAGGTGAAGTAAAGAAGAGAACAATTTGTTTATGTCTGGTAGGGCCATCCCATCTCCATGCCCTCATCCAGTATCCTGCCCATGTGTGTGCAGTAAGCTGTCTTCACAAATATCAGTTCTGCTGCGGCCAAAGGGTCCTTTATTGGCTTTTTTTGCCCATAGATGCATTGCAGATGCATCCTATGTATTTTTGTAATTCCCAAAGTAAAACTGTCAGGGTTTTATTGGGGAAGAGATAAGCATCTTAGTCTGCAACCTGCTGTGAAAATCACTAGATATACTTTCCTAGATGTAAATTAACCTCCATCTCAATAAGATAATTTCTCTGTCTGTTAACTGGGTCTCTGCAACAAGCACAAAATAATAAAATATAAAATTATCATGAATAATCTTAAACCACACTGTATTAAATGGATGCTGCATATATTTTGAGGTATTTGGGTTGATGTTAACAAATTCCAGCTCCATTTGCCACAGGACATTGCTGTAAAAACAAGAATCTTGATTTTCGTTGCAAAGAATTCTGTTAAATATAAGTACGAATTTCCATTTGTTTTGGAGCTCGTGTAGCAAAAAGCACAATCAATGAGAGTCATTAACAGCTCTGTAAATACACAGTACAGAATTGGATGGTTGGAATTTGTGTTCAAATGGATTCAGAAGATGAGAAATTGTGATGGTTCAGAATTTCACAGTTGAATTCAACCAGTATATCTTGAAAGAGCCTTTGCTTTTGATAAGAAGCATAACATTAAAGAGTTGCTTCAAGCATTTTACAGGGGTTTTTTTAAATGTATGAAGTTGAAAACAGACATGCAATACTTTTTTCAGCTGCTGAGTTCTTGGATAAAATAGGGCCAGCAATGCTGAACAGCAATTTATATTTAAGGACTATAAAAAACATCGGGGCGGGGAGCCGGGGGAAGGCTTTACACATGGCTAACCCTTCAGGTGACTTAATATGGATCCCAATTTGAAGGAGAAATTACTTTCCAGACCAGAGTAAATCGTAAACATCTTAATTTACTTTGTTTCATAACATCTTTTTCTCAGGCACGTCTGCTGCTCCACTCCCTGCTCAGTGCGATCCTTTCTGTTTGATGCTGTAAACTCCTCCTTTGCATTGCGCACAGTCTGGATGCCCCTTCGGGAAGCTGGTACTGTGACTGGAGACCGCGTGCTTGGGGGCACGCTGAGGTCCCTTCAGTTATTCTTAGCAGTCAGGATACCAGCCTTTAGGTTCAGTATGCTGTGCACACATCCTCCCCGAGTCAGAGCTGAGACTTGGTGCTCCCCTGCATCCCCTTCTTCCCAAAGAGAGCTGTGGCTCCATGCTGCCAGCTGCCTGCTCGGCAGGGTTGTGATCGGAGGCTGTAAGGCATTCAGCTGAAGGCAGCAGCCCATAGCCTGTACGCAGTTTTGCGGGTCTAGCTGCTTCTAGCCATTTCAGCTCACAAATGAAACAAGCAGGCGTTGCTGTGTTGCTTCATGTCAGCAGTAAATCAGGACCGATCGGTATATCCTCCCCCCTAGCAATGAATCTAAGCTTTCTAAAACATTTTTAAGCTTTTTATAAAAATATGCAAGTTTTGAATAGCTTTCCAAGTATTTCACAGTTATCTAATTAGTCAGATGGATTGTTTTGTTGTTTTGTTTTTCAGTCTGTTATTGTATCTGGCTGGTTTTCTCAGAACCTGGCTTCCAGCAGCTTTCACTCCAGATTGGTGGTGCTGCTGCTGTAGCCAGGTGCTGGCTGCTGTTGCCAACAGAAGCATCTCAGGGATAAAGCTATGCTTTTCAGAAGTGCTCTCTTAATTTTGACTTCTGAGAATGTTCCCTTGGAGGCTTTGGCACTGCTGGTTTCTATATGAATCTTCTGGCCTGGATACAAATTCTCCCATTCTTCGGTCAGTGCGATCTCAGAAACAGCATTTTCATTGTACTCTCCTCCCTTATCTGTGTGTAATGACTTGGGCATTGTAGTTTTCCCCAGTCAGCTTGCTGGATACATGATTGTGGCATTGCTGTGGTGTGATGACTTTTATGGGTTTCCAGCTGTTACAGTTTTTGAGATAAATTAAATAGTTGTCAGTACAAATTGCTGTTTTTCGTGTTTGTGCTTGATGCTTTTTTCTTCTGCATACAACAGTAGATTATTAACTAAGCATTACTTTGCCGTGCTTTTAGCATTTCAAGTTTGATATGTAAGATAGGCAAGTATATCGCTATAGCTTAGCAGATCAAGCTCTCTTTTTTAATGAAATAGCTTGTTCTGGGAGTTAATCTCTCTTCCGTAAATACTGAAATAAATTATGACCTACTTATTGAGAGTAGCTAATGAGCTTTTGGCCTTTCATATCTTATTATCTGCATATCTCCTTTTAGGTGCACTTTACATAGTGTGCTGAACTTTTCAAACACTGATTTGAATTTTTGCTATAAACCAGAAAGCAGTTTTGTCTTCTTAGCTTTTTTTAAATAAAAATAACTACAGGGGAAAAACACGTGCAACCTCAAGCTCAGTCTTCTCATGTTCTCTGAAAACTGAACTAAGCTGTTTATTGTGATACATAAGGTCTCTCTTGCTTAGTTAAAACATTATTTGTATGGCATATTTCAGTGTTTTGTAATTCCTCTCTTTCTGTGAAATAGTTCAGATATAGAACAGTAGCTTAAGAATACAGTATAATACTGATATCACAGATCTGACATTAGATTTCTGCACGGGCATCTCCCATCACACAAATGGTAACAGATCGCATCACACATCAAATCTGTGTTTGAATCAAGAAACCTAGCACCCTACCCTTGCCTTATTCTTCCTGTATCTTCAAAGTGCATTAGTCCCATTTACTAGTTCATCCCTGCTGAGCAAGTTGAACTGAACTTCATATTCTGCAGCAGACTGACTTTCAGATTATACTAGCTTAGCAAATCAAGATTCTATTCGATCTGGCTACAAAACATAAATAGCAAACAAAAATAAAAACTCATTAGACATATAAATATTTTGTATTTACTAATGACTTTTGGTAGGTTTGATTCAAAGTGTCTCTCCTGAAAAAGCTCTCCAGATCCCCTTCTATCACAGAACTGCAAGAGTGTGGACAAGAAAATACCATATTCTCTAGCTTTCCAAGGCAGGATCAAGCATAACCAACTAGCTCTAGCAAATGTTTGTTAAACTTCATCAGAAGATTAAAGCCATTTAATCAAATCATTGAACCATTCCATGTCCACCTCAAGTAACCTATGTCACTATTCCAGCAGTATGAGAAATTTTCTTCTTCCAGTTTGTGAAATCCTGTTCTCTAAGATTCTATCTGTCTGCAGTATTTTCAAAATGGTTTTAGCAAAGATTACATGAGATTTACTATTGGTAGAGAGGTGGATTGGTCTTCTCAAACTCCCAGACTTAGGGCTTTAAGCAATATTTTCTCTACAAGATGCTTTCATCAGAGAGCTGAAAGGGGCTGTGATAGATTCTAAGTGCACAAGATAAATTATATTTTCAGTTATTGAATTGTTACTGTATTATTTTCATATTAAAACTAAAGCAGTTCCTGTGGTTCAAGGGGAAGAAAATAAAGAATAGTTTTTGTAATTTGTATCTGTATGTATGAAAATAAATCATCATTTTTCATGGTAAATTTATGGAGTCATATATTTTATCTAGAACTAAGGGCTCTTTCCCTTAAATGCACTTTCAGATACTGTTTCTTATTGTTTTTCTGCTATCTTACTATTTACCAATTTATACTGTCTTTAGCAGTGTCTGAATATAGTGTTGTCTATAAATGTCACAAATTTGTTGAAGAAAGCTCAGATGTTTAACTTCCTATTTGTGGTAATATTATTGGAATCAATTTTGCTTTGTAAGCGTTTTCTAAATTGCCTGATTCAGAGGGACACAGAGTCTTCAAACTATCTGTGATAATGTTGGCTTAGATGTACACTTCTAATATAGTCTCTTTTCTAAGAGTGACTTGATTGAATCTAATTATAATATTATTCCACTTTTAACTGATGTTCTATGAAAATTCAAGTGTATAACAATCAGATGTGCAGATGCTAAAAATGTCCAACCTATAGATAATCTTCCTAGCTCCTCACATCAGGTTAGCTGTAGATATGGTAATCTTTTTAGGGTAATCATGTTCTTATGTTTCCAATAACATTGTGCTGTGGAATTATTTTTGTGGCTGCCATAATTTACAGACTTGGTCATGACTGATAGTATGGTTCCTTCTAGCAAAATAAAGGAGCAATGAAGAATCATTGCTCAGCGAAGCAACGGAAGTCACCACCATGCATGAAAGTCTGAGTAGAAATTAGTGAACCTACATGAGCTGATGGGCAGCAAATGCAATTGGACGAAATAAGACTTTGCAAGTCTGCAGCAATGTATATGTGTGCATTAATGCCAGAAAGCCAGTAGGCACAGAAAGGAGCAATCCCCAGCAATATGCAGCCAGCCGGCAATGTAGCAGACTATGGGCTTTGATTGTGGCCTCCCTTTTTTTTTCTCAGCTGTCCAGCTTCATAAACACAAAATAGAGATATTGAATGTGGGGTTTTGTCACATTACTTGCTCACCTTCAAAGCCACATCTCATGCTGTGGTTGAATAAATAATTGTATTCAGTTTGGGTAGCGGCGGGGCTACAGGGGTGGCTTCTGTGAGAAGCTGCTAGAAGCTTCCCCTGTGTCTGACAGAGCCAATGCCAGCCGGCTCCAAGACGGACATGCTGCTGGCCAAGGCTGAGCCCATCAGTGACGGTGGTAGAGCCGCTGTGACAACATAGTTAGGAATGGGAAAAGGTGTGGCAATTGGAGCTAGAGAGAGAAGTGAGTATATGTGAGAGGAACAGCCCTGCAGACACCAAGGTCAGTGCAGAAGGAGAGGAAGGAGCTGCTCCAGGCACCAGAGCAGAGATGCCTCTGCAGCCCATGAAGAAGTCCATGGTGAGACAGGCTGCAGCCCATGGAGGACGCCATGCTAGAGCAGGTGGAGGCACCTGAAAAAGGCTGTGAACTTGTGAGAAACCCATGCTGGAGCAAGCTCTTGGCAGGACCTGTTGACCCATGCATAGAGGAGCCCAGGCTGGAACAGGTTTCCTGGCAGGACTTGTGACCCTGTGGGGGGACCCATGCTGGAGCAGTCTGCTCCTGAAGGTCTGCACCCCATGGGAAAGACCCACGCTGGAGAAGTTCATGAAGGACTGCAGCCTGTGGGAGGGACCCCACGCTGGAACGGGGAAGAGTGTGAGGAGTCCTCCCCCTGAGGAGGAAGGAGCAGCAGAGACAACATACGATGAACTGACCGCAACCCCCATTCCCTGTCCCCCTCTGCTGCTGTTGGGGAGAAGTCAGGAGTGAAGTTGGGCTCAGGAAGAAGAGAGGGGTGAGGGTAAGGTGTTTTAAGATTTGGTTTTATTTCTTATTACCCTTCTCTGATTTTGATTGTTAACAAATTAATTTTCCCGAGTTTGTTTTGCCCGTGACAGTGATTGGTGAGTGATCTCTCCCTGTCCTTATTCCGACCCGCGAACCTTTTGTTATATTTCCTCTCCCCTGTCCAGATGAGGAGGGGAGTGATAGAGCGGCTCTGGTGGGCACCTGGCCTCCAGCCAGTGTCAACCCACCATAGTAATACTCTGAAAATGTGCCAGAGCTTGTAGTGAGGAAGGCCATTGCCAGAAAATTGTTGTTCGGTCTGTTCAGAAATATCACGTAGTGCATTTAAGAAACTCTTGTGGCCATGATGGTTGACCACTGCCTGGATTCTGTGACTATGAATGTACTGTGCGGTGCTAGGAAAATTACATAAATGAGATGCCTGCAGCAAGTCACTGATGTCTTCCACATATCTGGTTATGGAACTTGGGACCTGGAATGCATGAATAATTAAACTATTTTAGGATCTGTGCTATGAATGTGAAAAGACTTTTATGTCACTGAGAACTTTAAAAAAGTCAGATGGCTCAAATGTGTAGACGTGTTCAACAATTTCAGCATTAGTTTCTCTATGTCGACTCCTGGTACATTAAATAGGGCTAATAATGATCACAAGTAGTTTTTATCTCAGATGGGAATTGTGGTGATAAATGCAGTGGTAGGAGAACTATAGAAAGCCCCATGACAAAATTAGTAACTCTGCATTCAGTACAGAGTTTGGATAATGTGCAGTAAATAGTGCATGGATCCACACAGTGAATGATAGAAAAAAAGAAAAACATTAACAAAACCCCAAAACCTCAAAGCTGAATAGGCCCACAGTCAGTGAATACCATCCCTCTCAGGAACTGAACAAATTAGGGGCAGTATGTTGGTGACAGTATTCAATTGTTGAAGTGAAACTTGCACCATAAATGGTAGACTTGCACTAAATGGTAGACTATAATGCCGGCATTTTCTGGCTCTTGACTTTTCAGAGTTAATTGTGATTTTTAACAGAGTTTTTCATGTGCATATAAAAAGAATATAATTTTGTTCTAGTTATATTCAATTACATATTTGGGAATGAGAGCACATTACTTGCAGTAACCAAACATGCATTCCATTTCTCAAAAGAGATAATACAGTATGTTTTTAACTCCATGGATCACAGCTAACGCTACAGCAAGACTTTCCAAATAGATTTATAGTTAAGAAAATTAGGTGAGGCATCAAGATACTCTGAATCATTAAAAACGCTTTATGATTCAGTATTCTTATTCTCAGAGATTGCTTTGAAACAATGAAACATCCTTTCAAATGATACAACAAAGCAGTTCTTTTGGATTTTTATTTTAAACAATAACTCACTTAGCATGCACATTTTCATCGACAAAGATGTTATTAGGCAGAATTTTGTATAGCAATGACAAGCTTTTGTGTATGTGAAAATTTTTACTTTCTGTGGAAATATAAATTGAGTACTGCATCTGAAGAACATAAGTATATTCACTTTTTGTTTGACTGCTTTTCATTCATTGGGAATAAAATAGGGATCCTGCTAATGAAGAAGTCCCTCAATACTTGAATGAGGATGGAGGAGAGATGAAGTCTGTGAGGCTAGTCATGAGCCCCCTTTGGAGCTGGTGGAGCACCTGAAAGGAGAAAATAAATTTTAATAAACAAGTAACTGTGTCCAGGAAAGCTTGGTGCAGGTCCAAGTTTGACATACTGCCTCTCAACTCTTGTCCTTCGCAACCATTACTTATGCTAGTAGATTATGCCTGGTATATTATTACATGTTATGACTGTTACTACCTCTGTAATAGTGTGGGCATTTTGGTGGTGGTTTTTTAGCCTAAGCAGTTTTGAGACACAGGCATAACCAAC
This sequence comes from Aramus guarauna, assembly GCA_013400195.1. Lineage (NCBI taxonomy): Eukaryota > Metazoa > Chordata > Aves > Gruiformes > Aramidae > Aramus > Aramus guarauna. The sequence continues at coordinate 145,773 of VXBL01001146.1, forward strand.
AGAGGTGTCTCCACATCAGGCCTTTCAGATGCAAATAAAAATTTTCAAGCAGTTTCCTGATATTTGTTTTCCTGTAACAGCTAAAAATTTTTTTAATGTAGAATAGTTTTTAATTTTCCACACACTTTTTGGATACTATGAGCATTACATGTTCTGTACTTCCTATGTTGCATGTGGTGCTAATGGTTATTCCTATATTCTATTTAATGTCTTCTTTAAATGTCAGGGCATTTTTCAGCGATGAGAAATTTTGCAGATATTTTAAATACAAATTACATATTTGGATATTGTTTGGTCCTAAGGAGCTCTTTTCCCTTCTGGTAGTATTTTTAAAGAAAAACTGAGCACTTTCAATGCATATAAATTGATGAATTACATTTTTGACATTTCTAATTTACAGCAGTTCAGATATAAAGACATGGAATTTGAATGTCTCTTTCTTCCTCCTCTTGAATCTACATAGAGATTAATCTCCTACCTAAGTAATGCTAAGTTATCAATCATTCATGCTGCTAAATGTCAAAGGCAAAGAACACACTGTGCAGTAAGATTTAACTCTTGTTTTAAAGAAAAAAAATATTCTATTTCTCAAAGAGAAGGGAAAAACTATTTTAGTTGTTTAATCATATTTACTTGAAAACCGCTAAGGCTGGAAATTTCCCTCGAGAGTTAAAATCCATGCTGTGTTGTTGAGAAAGCTTATTTTAAGAAAGACTGAACAAATTTCAGTTGTACTCTTAGTTTGACAAAGAAGAAAAGAGTCTGCTGCCTAATGAGAGAAGGGCATTAAAACAGGAGACTACTAAGAGTGATGACTCAAAGAGGTTGTCAGTGAGATAATAGATGAAGAGGCAGTAGGGTGTAAGGCCAGAGGATAAAACACTTCAAGGTTTCTTTATCTGTAACACATTCAAAGATGTTGGAAACTTTCATTCCCTCCTTCCACCTCCCTCTCCTCACTCTGGTGTGCCTGGTTAATGCAGTTAATACGGTGTTTAAAGTGAAAAATAAGTACTCTCAGGCACTTGCACTTCCTGTTGGCCAGGAAATGAGATCAGAGCTAGTGGAAACATTAAGTGAATTATATATAGAGCTGAGATGAGAAGGAAGAATCTGAAAAGCATAGTGCTTTCTTGGTACCACTGAGAAAATACTGCTGTTTTTGTTTTGTTTTTCTGTTTGTGGTGGTTTTTTTTGTGGTCTTGTGGTTGTTTTTGTTTTCCTCCATCTACTGTGTCTTATTACTGCTACAACCTCTGTGAGAGAGCTCAGAATAACAGGAAAATACTTTCAAGTATGGAAAGTTCAGGTAATATTATGATCCCTCTATGGGATGCCTATGATCAGATACTTTTATAGTTCAGAACTAAGAGAAAAATACATCTTCCTTTAGTCCAAAAAGTAAGGTAATTTTAAGGTAATGACATTACAATTTTGAATCTTTTAATGAAATATTAAAAATATTTTTGTCCCAAATATCCTTTTTTTTTTTTTTTTTTTTCCAATGCACCACATGACAAAGCTTTTTCTTGCAGTGCTTGGAGATAGTCCTTGATTGGTATTGTTCTCTCTACTATATTCCTCAAAATTTGAGTGCATCTGAAATAAAAAAAGTATTGTGGGGCCATGTCAAGAGAAAAATAATTCATTCCTTTCAAAATTTCAAGATGGGTAATACTTTAACATTGTTCACTGTCAGTGTTTGAAGACAGAGTTACTTTTGTTTGCTGTTTAGTCATTTCTCTGATTACCTTTGGCCCTACAAAGCAAGCAAATTCAGTTTTCAAATTTTTGTTTGAAAGAAGGTTGACATATCTATTAACTTGAATGAATGAGGCTTGGAACTGGAATAGCAAGTTGAATTTGAGGGGCGTTTACTGGTGTTAGAGCTTTTAAGCCTTTTTTAACAGCCCTGTTAGATTGCATGCAGGGAGAGATACTATGTATAAAATGCATAGTAGATGTATGTTTTTCCCAAATGTTCATCACTGGTTGGCATTTTTTTAACAGAAGTTTATCTGAAGAGGCAAATAGTATGTATTTAATATGTCGGGGTTTTTTGTTACTGCTGAACACTTTGAGACCTATTAGCCTTGGATATTTTATTTCCCGAAGCAAATAGGAAGGACGGGAAACAAAAGGAGGAGAGAAATGTCTTTCATTAATAATATTTACACTAGCTGTAAAATAGAAGCAAGATTTAAAGGATTTTGTTATTATTATTATAAATACAGAAAAGGTTAAACATTTCAAAAGGACAACTGGAAGTTTAAATATTAATTCTGAAACTAATTTTATATAGCAGAACACAGTAATCAGAAAATGTATATTAGTCACTTTCTGTTTGCATATACATCCTTCAATTTTGTGTTCAGCTGTGACAAGCAGACATGCAGGTGCAGCTATAAGCTTTCTTACTTTCAGAAATACAAAATTATTTACCTTAATTCTTATAACAATAACAAAGTGCTTACCAGATTTATTTTTTTTTTTCAAGAAACATACCTTATTCTGCAGAAAGTACATCTGAACACTATTATTCTATAAATCCAAACTTTTTGAGTGTGTTGGGGGTGTTAGGTAGGAACAGGCATTAAGGTGTTCCTCGGAGTCATCAGAATGAATTGGTCTGTGTTACGTGATGTTAGAAGCGCAGCCCCCCCATATATGACGCTCTCCAGGTTCACAAGCACACACACACACTTGTGGATCCCTCCAGTACCAGCACGACTGCTCTGTCCGCCCGGCACACCTGCCTGGATCCTGGCCCCCTTACCTGCTTCATGATCCCCGGCTCACCAACTGGTCCAGTTCAATGCTCGCTGGCAAACACCCAGCACTCACCCTTCCCTCAGGCACCCCACATTCACAAGTCCACCCGAGAGCATAGACCCCCTGCCCGTCTAATACACCAGCCCTGAGGATCCTCTGCTTGCCATTGAGTCCAGCTTAAAGTTTGAAACCAAGTTATCCATGCACAAGTGCACACACATCTAGTTTGGGGGAGATACAGACACTCATCAGTGCCCGGCAGCTGGCACCAGGCACATGGGCTGTGACCCGTGGTCTTGCTCCAGCTGCCCACGTAGAGACCCTCACTCGCCTCACTCACACCACTCCCCCCTGTAGCTGGTTTTGGGGACGCACACCATTCCAGCCCCTGTGGCTGGGAGTTAAAGACCCCCACTCGCTCCAGTAGCTGACACACAGGACAGGGGTGCCTACACCCCCCAGTCTGACTCCAGTAGGTGGCACCCAGTCCACTGATGCTGGTCCCCCCAGTAGCTGGCAATGAGTCCCCACAGCGCACATACACGCAGCATAGGGAGTGGGATTATGCAGTGAGACCGTTAAGATTTAATGAAATGATAGGACAGACTGGTGTTCAGGCACAGGGTTCACCAGGCAAGTGCGCTGACTGGCCCCATTTTACATGCAACTGTCCCTTTTATATCCTTCTCTCTACGCCCACCCCCCGTCCCGGATCCCTTCATCAGTTGGCATTGTTCACCTGGCTCCCCCAACATCCTGGACCCTCAGGTTTGCATCCTTATCAGTTGCAAAGTCCCAGTTTGCCTGCAGTTTCTTGGTAGCCCATCAATTAGTGTGACTGACCAGGTTTGTTTCTGGTTATTGTCTTCATTAAGGCTAATTGGACAGGATTTATATCTCTGTATGTTCGTCTCCCTCTCTTTCCTTATCATTCCAATTTGGCAAGGTCATTAGTCAGACAATCTTACTGAAGAAAAAGTTTTCTCATGCTCCACATATCCTTACCAATTAGTGTGACTGGCTTGGTTTATTTTTATCATGACATCCCTTATCAATTGTCAGTCAAGTTTGTCTCTCTGTGTGCTTGTTTATGGCTCCCTTGACCAGATACCCTAAAAAGAGCAGACACTCTCCTTCCACATACCCTTGCAGAGTATTTTGTTAATTAGTAAAAGGATGTTACAGATAAATTTTCATTTACTGCAAGCTTTTATGGCAACGGGTTAGTATTGCCTAAACAGCTCTCCCTTTGGACTCTCAAGATGGTTTGTTCAGTGCATCCAGTCAGAATGGAAATTAACCTGAAATAATTTGCAACCACTTTGGGTATATATCTAGGCACATAATTAATTTGAAATGTTGTCAATGATATACTGAATATAGGCATACAGGTCACTCTGGCTTATATTTTCCTTTTTGCCATGGGATAAAATTAGAATTTGTAGAATTACTCCACATTTATCGAATGTTTCTGAAACCAGACTGTGCCCAGTGTTTTTGACTGTAGCCACTGGAAATTGTAAACGTCAAAAATTTGTATTTAATTTACAAAACAAAAAAAATTATACTTTCATGCCTAAAACAGTAGTTGTATTGTAAGCTTCAAGACTGATGGGTGCAAAAATGCTCTGGGAGACTATTCAGCATCCATATTGTGGCCTACAAGAATGAGGGATAACACTGAGTGAGAAGATAAAAAGATCACTTACACTGGTAATGCTAGATTTAATTCCAGCTTTTTAAATATTTCAGAAATACTATCAGACTGAAAAAGTTGAATGACAACTCTATCACTAATATCTAAAGAACTAAGATGAACTTTATGTCTGCAGTTCAAGAAAGTATATGCAATCTGGTAAGTGTTTAACTTGCTGAGGTAACACAAGAGACTTGGATAACATTAGTTAAAAAGCTTAGTTAAAAAAACCAAAATGTCGTGGTTTAACTCCAGTCGGCAGCTGAGCACCACACAGCTACTCGCTCGCTCCACCCCCTATGGTGGGATGGAGGAGAGAATCGGAAGGGTAAAAGTGAGAAAACTCGTGGGTTGAGATAAAGACAGTTTAATAGGTAAAGCAAAAGCCACGCACACAAGCAAGGTGAATCAAGGAATTCATTCACCACTTCCCATGGGCAGGCAGGTGTTCAGCCATCTCCAGGAAAGCAGGGCTCCATCATGCATAACCGTTACTTGGGAAGGCAAACACCATCACTCCGAACGTCCCCTCCTTCTTTCTTTTTTCCCTGGCTGTATATGCTGAGCATGATGTCATGGTATGGAATATCCCTTTGGTCAGTTGGGGTCAGCTGTCCTGGCTGTGTCCCCTCCCAACTTCTTGTGCACCCCCAGCCTCCTCACTGGTGGGGTGGTGTGAGGAGCAGAAAAGCCCTTGGCTCTGTGTAAGCACTGCTCAGCAGTGACGAAAACATCCCTGTGTTATTAACACTGTTTTCAGCACAAATCCAGCTCATAGCCTCATACTAGCTACTATGAAGAAAATGAACTCTATCCCAGCTGAAACCACCACACAAAACAAAATACCAAAACCTCCTAACCCCCCCCCAAAAACCCTAAAAACCAAAAAAACACACAAAGAAACAGGAAAACAGAAGTTTAAAAATATTTTAGAGCTGGTAGAAGAAAACACAGATAATGATGTTTTCCTTATTCCTCAGAAGTCAAAGGCAAAATCATCACTATATCTAGGCTTTTATCTCCTCTCATTTGAATTTAGCCTGTTTTTTTTGTCCTGTTCACAGGGTAGAGAAAGTAGATAGAAGGGAGCACAGACAGCTCCCAAAGTGCTGTGAAGCCTTCCTGCTTTGCACGCTGTGCACATATCTTTATTCATTTCTGTATTCTGTGTGAACCTGAACAATGCATTTTACTGGCCATCCAATGTCTTGCTGATGTCTTTGCCTGACGTATGCAAAAGCAGCATAGGACGACCACTACGTAAGACGTGAACAGGAATTGCCTACTTATATCCAAACAGTTCTGCGTACTTGCTGAGTATATTCTATGTGCTCTTTCCTTTCACTGACTTTTTTAGATACTGAATAAGAGAAGCAGAATTCTCTTCCAAAGGCAGAAAGACTATTTAGATAGTAATCTAATTTTCTGTGTCTAAGTAAAATCTAAGTCTAAATCCATTGGTCCCAAGTGCCCTGTAGCCAGCTGTTTTAGATCTTGGATTACAGCTCAGAACAGGTTGTTTACTTATTGGAGTCCTGGACATATGTTGCAGATTGAGCTTCATGATCATCTAGTTGCCAAAAAAAGGCAACAGTCTGCCTTTCAATAGGCAAAAATAGTCTTTACAGTTAAAGTTTCTTTTGTTTCATAAAAATCTTCATCTTATGTCATAATTTTTTCTGGGCTTTTTGTGTTTGTTTGTTTGTTTGTTTTTCATTTGACTAAGATTCTGAAAGTGGCAAGATATAAAATTTGTAGGATAAACATGATTAGGACTAAGTAACATTTTTGTGAAATTCTCATAACATGATTGGTGTTATATCAAAAAATAATTTTTCCCAGTGAATTCATGTTTGTCTAATGGAAAAAATTTAGCCTAGAGAGATGAGTATTTTTCAATATTATTCAGTGAATCACTTTATCAGGCTTTCATATTGCCACTAATAACACCACCCAAAAATAAAGCTTTTCCTTTCAGAAAACTTGTAAAGGCACAGGTGGGTGGTGGCTACAATTCTATCTGCCTAACTTAACAAAAACAAAGGAACAAAAGAAGGTGGCACCTGCTTTAGCTCGTGAAAAAACAATATGTATTGTGCCAATGTTTCAGAAACAATGTTCTGTTGAAAGACCTATCTCTACTATTTTTCTGGCTGTGTACAATAACAGCTAACAAGTTCTGTTTAATGTTTTGTTACTCTACTGTGCAATAAGAGGAAAAAAGCCTATGGATAAGGATAAGATCTTAAAAGTTGTTTACCATGACTTTAGCAAGGTTTTGGACATGGTTTTCCACCGCATCCTGTGTCTGTGTTGGGAAGTAACAATCTGAAGGGGAGTAATACAGAATGAGTGAAAAAATGGTCGCACAGTCATGTCAGTGACTGGCGCTCTACCTGGAGGTCAGTCACAAAATGGAACACCTCTGGGGTGACTCCTTGGAGCTGGCCTGTGTCATACCTTTATCGGTGACCTGCAGAAGGTACCCTTTCCAAGTTTAAGGATGACCACAAACTGGGGGCAGCAGTTGACAAGCTTGGAGGCAGGGCTGTAGCCTGGACAGGCTGGAGAAATGGGCAGAAAGAGACCTTGTAAAACTGAGAAAGAACAAGCGCCAAGTGCTGCCCCTGGGACAGAGGAGCCCTTGTGGTGGCACAGGCTGGGGATGAACAGACTGGGGATAGCCCTGAGGGAAAGGCCCTGGGACCTGATGGGCAGCGAGCTGACCCCCAGGTCTCAGAGGTGGCCAACAGCTCCCTGGGCTGTATGGACAGGAGCATGGTCAGCCAACCTTGTGGGACCAATTATCTCCTTCTGCTCAGTGCTCGTTGGACCATGTATGGAGTCCTACACCCAGCCTTAAGCTCCCCAGAGTAAGTAAAATATTATTTCTGTGGAGTCTACCCTCTGGAGGGGATGTTCATGGGGTGGGTGTATGCTCCCCATGGGGGGAAGCTGAGGGCTTGTTCAGCCTGGAGGTGAGCAAGTTTTGAGGGCTCCCACAGCTACTTTCCTACAAGTATATAGAGACAAGAGAAGGTTGTCAGGAGAAAGGAGCCAGGCTCTCTCTGGTCACATATGAATGAGACACAATTCTCATAAAATGAAACAGGGCAGGTTCCAGCTGGATAAAAGAAGAAACCTCCCCCACCCTGCGGAGGGCCCAGCAGTGGGACAGGGTGCCCAGGAAAGCTGAGTGGTCTCTGTCCATCGAGGTTTTTAAGACCCGACTGGACAGATCCTTGAGCAACCAGGTCTGACCTTAGAGCTGGCCCTGCTGTGAGCAGAAGGTTGAACTAGAGATCTCGTGAGGTTCACCTGCTCAGCCTGGATTATCTGATCATTTCATGACCTTCAAAAGTACATAGCGACACTAAGTATTTGGATTTCTAGGAAGTCTGTATTTTTAGGGAAATTTGGGTGTATGACTTTAATGCATGAATTATAAAACTGCCATTGTCTACAATAGGGCAGGAGTTTATTTCTGTGGGATTTTTTTATGCAGTGATAAATTTCATCTACACTATAAATTACCACCTTCCCTTTTCTGTCTGGTACATCACAACAAATCTTAAGACTTATGAGAATTTATATCCATACTTTTGCACTGTTTCATTTTCCTTATATGTATTTGTTTTCCTCGGTTGCCATTGACATCAATTGAAGAATGGAAACGACTGTTTTTTATAATTTAAAATAGAACCATATTAGTAGGGGTATTTTAATTAGGTAGGGGTATTTCATGACAAGGTACTCATGTCCTTAATCTTAGAAAGGCCAACTTTTCTTCTTAATGATGACAAAAGTATGATTGATTTCTGACAAGTGATCTGTAACATTATTCATGACTTTCACTGCAAAGAGTTTTCCTTTGAACTAGAAACTTCTTTAATATAAATGAGAACTGTTCTACTGAAGTTTTAAGATAATAACTCTAATTAGGGTTCATTTGAATTTTTAGTGCCTATAGTTTGAATGATGAAGTAAATGAAAGGAATATTTTTAATATTTTTAAAGGGTGTAAGTATATGTGTGACCAAAAAAAGAATAATCTTCTATTATTTTATTAAAAAAAAAAAAAAAAAGGGGTTTAGGTTAGTTTGAAAGGATTTAAATGTACCACTGTCTTAAGAACTTCAAAAGCATACTCATAATACTAGCTCTATAAAGCAACATACCATCAAAAAAAAAAAAAAAAAAAAAAGGAATTGGA
>VXBL01001146.1:160553-190640 GCA_013400195.1 Aramus guarauna
GGGGGGGGTGGGAGGTTCTAATTCTCTTAATCTCCTAAAAGTAAGGTAAAGATAAATTTAATAGAAAAAAATAAGAAATGCACTAAAATGTTAGATTAAGCTATATAAAATCATTCTGCCAAAAAGAAGGTGACTGTCTAAGGCAGAAGATAACAATTCTTCAGTTTTATAAAGTAATATCAAGAATTCTTATCTAATCTAATCTAGTCTAATCTAATTATTTTGAAATATATCACTCTGAAGATCTCCCCATCACTGTGTTTATGTATCCTTCCTAACAGTTTTCTACAGCATTAAAAATGTGTAAGGCTTCCAAAATCAAGAGTTTTAGGAATATTGTAATGCAAACACAGAAATATGATGCATATGCAGATAAGGACAAATAAAGGATATGCAAAAAGGCGTGATAATCATCCAAAAGGAGACATAAATGGATTGAAAGTTCCAATCTCTCCTGCAAATCCTTGTTTCTGCCCTCATCTAAATGTGAAGGATGAAGATATGGTATAGCTTCATAATCATGATTAAATCACAAGACACAGTAGACTGCACACTGATCAATATTAATGTTGAAATTAAAATTTTGTTATTAACCTAATTAAATCAAGCCTGAGTGCACAATAGGACTTAGTGTCTGAATGCCATCTACCTACTAGTTCTTTGGCTGCAAAAGTTTTTTTTTCTATAAAACATATAAAACTACAAAAGTATAAAAGTTGTTTTTCTATAAAACTGCATAGGCAATGGTTGTGAACTGACACTACAGAGGTCACCACTGAGTGCATGTCTATATCAGTCATTGCAAGAGGAAGGACTCCACGTCTGGGAGTTCTAAAGGCAAGAGATAATTACTCACTTCTGAGAATGAAGTTTTCTTCACCAAAGAAAGTAAAAAGGTCTTTTTCCTTTCTCATGTCCTTTGTTTCTTTTCCTGTTCTGTTGTTGTTGTTTGTTTGGGGATTTGTTTGGTTGATTGGTTTCCTCTTGATGTATTTTAGACATTTTGGGAGTTTGCTTGATATATAAACCAAAACCCAGTAAGTTATGTCAACAGAATTGGGCCATGTGGGCTATACTAACCAGTTTATTACTTTTTGGGACCTCCAGACCATTTTTCTGCATCATGTAGAGCCAATTGTAACTAACTTCTGGTCTATGACAGTAAAAAAAAGTTATTGATTAAGAAAAGGGGTACTTGACTGAGGTTATTTTGAGAATCTGGTTCCAGTGCTTTGAAGTATGCTTCCCCCTGCATGTATCTCCTCCCCCACATTAACAATGTTGATTAAAAACCAAACCAAAACAACAAAAAAATATCAAATCAGACCTTTCTGTCTACTTTAGTCTTCAGGAAAACAAAGGTATTTGAGGGCATACTAGACTTGTTCTTTATTATAAAGTATCCTTTATAGTAATATCCTTTATCAGTGATTGATCCAGCAACTGACCAATGTATAAACTGAAAAAAAGCTGCATAGTTGAAGCTTTAGTTACAAACTTTCTTTTTCTGGGTTTTTGGAAACCATGCAGGTCCAATAGTGTTGATGAGATGAGTGTGAACTCTGTCCCACTGCTTTAAAATCATGTAGGTACCACTGGCTTACTTTTTATTGTAAGAGGCAGGTTGTATTCATGTTTGTCCCACAGAATCACCTCTTGAAAGTTTTAAACTAGTTTTACTTGTGTACTGGGATAATTTCTGTGATATAAGTCTATTAGTCTTTTCTTTTTTTTTTTTTCCCCGTACATATATTGCACTGTTTTTTTAGTTCTGAAATGAAAGTTTAGCCAATGCTAAACCATGCTTCCTCTTCTCAGAAACATGCTAGGAGCACTTTATCTGTCAAATTACATTTTCTTATGGATTCTTCTTTTCTAAAGAGTTTGATATGAGAAGATAAGGCTATGAAAACTCCTTTATGGAATGTTCTCTGAGAAATGTCATTGCTTGTACATGCCAGAAACATTTCCAATACTGCAGTTGCTGTATTTGCCAAACCTGGTGCAAAAAATATGTGACAAAAATCCAGACATTACATCTCTTTGTTAGCAACCTAATTTTTTCCATTGTTGTGACTTTTACATATTTTATACATGCATACACACATACATACATACAATTAGCCACAATATTGCTAAACTTAATAGAGACCAAGAACTCCAGTACTTGACTTGATGTGTTAGGGCTGTTATATAGATGACTGAAATATCTGGAAAATGAAAACATCTCAGTCAAGGCTGAAGAAATAACTTATTTTGTTCTAAATGCTCTAGGAAAAGTATAGCTACAACACTGGAAGAAAACATTTCTAGAAAAGATTGAAGAATCTTCTCATATACATCCTCTTATGCTGCTGTGCATATCTCCAAATTGATCCTGAAAAAAGTCATGGGATATAGGACAAAAGTCTTTAAAATGTTGAATTGAATAGACATGGAATAGGGAATAATTACTATTTTTCAGACTACAAGAACCAGAAGTACCAAAGGATGGGATCAAGTCATGTGTTTAGAACAAAAGCAAGCAGGTACTTTTTCATACAATGTGTAGTTAATTTGTTGAGTCATTACTTTGTAGACACCAAATTTCGACTTGTTTTCTAAAAATAGTTCACAGAAATTCATAGGGACAAAAGAAAACTGAAGGACAATAAACACGAAAACACAACACAGGAAGTCCATGAGGTACAGAGCGCTGCAAACTAGTGGAATATACCAATGAAGCTAGAATAATAGACCGAGGGAATGACTACTGATATACTTTCCTCCCACATGCTCCACCAATGAACTTTGCTTTTTCTGATTCAGTCTCTGTATTCTAAATTTTCCTCAAAATGTTAAATTCCCACTTCTCTTTCTCATTTCACTTGCTTGAAACTGTGCTTTTTCATCCTGAACTCTACTATTTTTTCTGTTTCACATCCTACCCTACCTCATCTACCATCACAGATTATTACCAGTGATCAATAGACATCTTTTCCCTCCTGCATAAACTCCTAAGGCATTCATCACTCTGCTTCAATCTTCTCCATCTAATGGTGTTTCTATCCACTCATCCATTCAACAGGCCTATGAAGAGGAGTACTGACACATCTTATTTCCTGTATCTACTTTACTCTGAGCAACGCCATGTAGGCAGAATGTGGGTGAAAAGTGGGAAGACGCCACACTGATGTGTTGTGATGTGCCACGAAGCAAGCTGTTATCATCTTATCCTTTCTTTTCTGTTTCAGCTGGCCCAAACAGCAAAATCTAGCAATTCTAGGAACAAAAGATAAAGTGACATCTGAAAGATCTGTCATTAAACCTGACCTGCTTGGATATTAGATAACATAAGAGTGTTTTGCTAGCTTTCTGTCTCTAGATGGCACAGCATACATCACACAAGGCCATGCTAGAAACATCTGCTTAATAGCGCATTGTGTATAGTGAACCGATTCTCATCTCTGCATTGTTTAAAGCATTTCAAGGTTTCTCGATTGCAGAGTCCTTTCTTAACTGTGTTCTCCTCTTCACATAGGATTTTACCATTTTAAAATGATTCAGGAGATATTCAAAACATCAGAAGTATAGAGGGCTCTTTTTAGCAGTTGATTCCTCCAAGGAATTCCAAATTCCTCAAAACTGCAGTAGAAAATAGATATAAGGAATTGTCAGTACTTAGTGATAGTTTGTGTATTAGTGTTTGTGGAACTCCACTCTACACTTTCTTAAAGACATTTCTTCTATACCATAGTTTTTTGATCATGTAATTGTGTTTCAAGAGACAACATTTACTAAGTCCACTCATCAGGCATTCCCTAGCCAGTGCACAATACCTTAGCATACATATATGTACACAAATGCTTCCTTTCAGCTATGAAAGCTATAGTAATCAATGGTTACTCTTAATTAACAATTAGTCTGAACAAGTAAAAAGAGAGTGAGGAAACACCTTTTAGCCTTTTATTTCTTAAAGTCACTTATCCCATGAATCTTATCATACCGTGTTTACTGTTAGGCTTAACTTGTCATCATTTATTTTGATTAAGATATGTTATACAGCCTTTTTAAATGAGAAGAAATTAATCATCCTGTCTGCATCTCTTTCTACCCCACTAAGACATGTAGAGGGAACGGTGCTTTAAATTTCATTATATGGAGAGAGAGTTGATCTTTAATAGATTAGATACTCTCTACAGTGCTACGCTATACAGCTTTTGCTCTATTTTTCTCCTTCTTTGGTAAATCTAATCTTAGATGTGAAGCTTCAGATCAAGAATTAGTCATATGGTGAAATATAGACTGTAGAAGTGTATGACATTCGTCACAAGCTTTTAGTGGGTTTTTGTACGTACGTTTTTTTCCCTACTGGTCAGATATAAGACACTATATAAAGAACAGTGTGAGCTGAAAAGAAAGAAAAGTGTTAAGTGAAAACAGAAATAGTTGATCATGTGCATTAAGCTGCATTATTTCAGATAGTCTTTTCCTTTTTCCTTTTTCCTTTTTTCTTTTTCCTTTTTCCTTTTTCCTTTTTCCTTTTTCCTTTTTCCTTTTTCCTTTTTCCTTTTTTCTTTTTCCTTTTTTCCTTTTTTCCTTTTTTCCTTTTTTCCTTTTTTCCTTTTTCCTTTTCCTTTTTCTCCTTTTTCCTTTTTTTCTCCTTTTCACTTTTTTCTCCTTTTCCCTTTTTCCTTTTTTCTCCTTTTCCTTTTCACAGAATCACAGAATGGTGGGGGTTGGAAGGGACCTCAGGAGATCATCTAGTCCAACCCCCCTGCTAAAGCAGCATCATCTGGATCATGTTGCACAGGGTCACATCCAGGTGGGTTTGGAATATCTCCAGAGAAGGAGACTCCACAGCCTCTCTGGGCAGCCTGTGCCAGTGCTCAGTCACCCTCAAACTAAAGAAATGTTTCCCCTTATTGAGATGCAACTTCCTGTGTTCCAGTTTGCGCTCGTTGTCCCTTGTCCTTTCACTGGGCACCACTGGAAAGAGTTTTTCCTTTTCCTCTTTTCCATATCCTTTTTCATTTGCCTTTTTCTTTTTTTCTCTTTTCCGTTTTTTCTTTTTTTTTCTCCATTTGAAACCATTGCAATATGCTGATACATTCAAATAGTGTTTTTCTACTAGGAAATTTTAGGTTTTTAGGCTATGATTTATATATTTACAGTCAGCTTGAAGTGTAGCTTAAATGAAACAGTAGTTTTTCAGACATGACCCTAGAAAATGTATGGTCTTACATTGTTATGCACTTGTATTCTTTATACATGGAAGACTCAAAGGAAGAAATTGAGAAATAGCTTGAGGAAACTATCAAGAGGATGATACATACATGCAGAAAACTAACATGGGAAAATGGGAGTTCATATCTATCAGTGATGCATTCAGCGTGCCATAAATCACAGATATTTATGTGATGTTTTTTGCCCAGAGCGTCTCTTATGCTATGTGAGCATCACTCAGTATCTTATACCAAGTCTAGGATCTTTAATATAGAGGTAGGTGAACTAAACACATTACCTACTGTGGATAATTGAATATTAGGAAAAATTTCTTCATCAAAAGGATTGTCAAGCATTGGAAAAGTCTGCCCAGGGAAGGGGTTGAGTCATCATCCCTGGAGGTATTTAAAAGACGTGTAGATGTGGTGCTTAGGGACATGGTTTAGTGGTGGACTTGGCAGTGCAAGGTTAACAGTTGGACTTGATGATCCTAAAGGTCTTTTCCAACCTAAACAACTCTGTGTTTCTATGAGATTTTCCAACTCAGTATCTTCTTTTTCACTAACCTAAGAAAATAGGAAAGACTTTAACAGGTCTACTGTTAGTAAATCCACTTTTAATATCCTGACATTTTGCAATACATATCATGTGGTACTGTTTTAATAAAAGGATAAGCATTATGGTCAGCTAGACATTCAGAAGAGCTACTACAGAGCACAGCAATACACTTGTTAGTATTTTTGTTTCTTAACTACTGATCTTGTAAAATTTTCCAGTTCCATCATAGCTACAACTGTACTATATAACTATATTGCATCATTTAGTGTTCTTTATATGATCATTTAGATCTCTCTATATTTTTCTTCTTTATTTTTCCTAACAAAAAAAATTCTCAAAGTACATTTGATACTCTAGAATTCAGATAAGCACCTGCAAGTGGTAAGAGCATTATAAAATGAAAAGTGGAATAATAAAAAAAAAATCACAGCAGATCAATTCAAGTCATGATGAAAATTTTACCAATAGCACTCTCAAATATAGTGATGAGTTCAGAAGCTGACATAGTCAAATTTAAGTTATTGCTAATAAAACAGATCATTCTTTGAATTTCTAAATGTAAGTATGGTATTATATGTAGGGATTTTTCTCTTTTTTTTTTTTTAATAAAGCTACTGTAGGGTTTGGTTGGGTTTTTTTTTTTTTTTTTTTTTTTTTTTTTTTTTTTTTTTTTTTTCTTTTTTGTTTTAAAAAACGTTTACTTTNTTTTTTTTTTTTTTTTTTTTCCCAATGTGCCTGAAGGTTATCACAACAGCTAGACTACTTCATGAAAGCATATAGTACGTTTATGTCAGGTAGTGCTTGTTTTGCTCTTAAGTCTATGAGTATGGTCGAAATTTTAATTTGGATCTAACTTTGAAATAGATCCTGCTTTGAGTAAAGAGTTAGACCAGATGACCTCCAGAGACCCCTTTCAGCCTAAATTATTTTATAATTCTATTTAACTTAGTTAGTGGTGTGCTATTCTTCCTCCCCCCCCCTTTATTCTCTTCCTCTTGTTCCTCTCTTCCTTCTATTATTCCTCTTCCTCCTCTTCCTCCTTCCTGTAGTCATAATTTTTTTATAATCTCACAGTCTCTAAAATAAGGTAAATAAGTGCAACTTGCTATCTTTTTTTTCCAAAGAAATCGAGACCTTGGAGACAATAGATACATATTATTCGTCCTAAAAAAGGACCAAAATTAGTAATTATGTTACCGTGAATTTACTGATTTAACTTGCCACTTGCAGTGCAGAAGTACAGTGGCTTGCATGATTTAGCTTAGATAATAAACCACAATTATAACAGCCCACGTTGGAAGAGACCTGTGTTTCACTGGACTTCTACTTCTGAAGCAAATAGGCTTTTGAGGACTCCATGTCTCAGTTTGCTTCTGTAAAATGGAGGTAGTGCACTTCCAGTCTCAGAGTGTTATGTACCTGTTGGTGTTAATAAAACAATAGTCAAACTTTGCTGAGATCATCATTAAGATTACCTAAGATGAAAGTAATAATTTCTGTTCCATACTTGGTTTGAGTGATATATATTTTGTAAGACAAAATATGGAAAGGATACCAGGAAGATAAAAAATAGTATTTAATATCTTGAAGAAGTCAGGGACTTCACTGCAAAAGTAGAGGTAAAATATTGAGAGTGGGATTGTAATGAAGATGCACAAGAGATACGAGTTATGGTACACAAGAAATTCTAAAGACAGGATCTGTAGGTCATGTAAATTAGTGTAATGGCACTGAAGATCACAAAGTTGCATGAGTTAATAGCAGCTTAGAATTGTTAAGTTATAGCAATGGACAGTAGGTGTGAAACAAGCCTAAGTCTATCATTATAACAGCATTGTCAGTAGGCTAATGAAAAAGATGACTTGGTTAGTATATAGTGAGCTATGATTCATTTTTGTATTCTTATCTCCAAGCAACTAGAAAAAGGTTGCCTACTTCTTTATTAACTGAACTGAACAGATTTCTGGTCCAGACGCACCTCAGAACACTTTTTTCACAGTATCATCTTTTCACTTGTAACTATTCTATAAGAAAAAATATTTTAGCATTGAAATGTATGATGTAATAAAAATAATTTCCTTTGTCTTTATGCTCCACCCCACCTCTTTTAGCTTTGATACATACTTTTATCTATAAATCAAATAAAATATCCTTACTGAACATGTAGGTACGATTATTTAAGAGAAGCTTAAAGAAAGAAGGAAACTCCTAGTTCAAATAGTGGAAGGATTTTGTTTGTTTGATGCTGCCTTTCTGTACTCTATCTCATGTTGTTTTCCTTCCTTTTCTACTTGTACTTTAGCTACAATGCTATTTCCAATGTAATTTATTTTCTCTTATTCCGTATTGTATGTCTTATCACTGCTTAAAGTGTATCTACATAAGTGTCTTAGTTCAGATCAGAGCTGTGCATATGGAGTAGATATCCTGATAATTCCACTTACAGCTTGGTAGCTAGAGTAGTCTTGGAGAGAGCCAAGTGGATTTTTTCAGGATGGAACTGAATTGAAAAATGTATTGCAGCAGTTCATAGACATTTAGTTCATGGGATCAGGCTAAAGATACTCTAGCCCCCAAAATGTCCATGGTGTGGACTAAATATCTTCAGCACCAAGTACTTTATTGCACAAATCTGCTCCAATTTGGCCACACTTTTACTGAAGTAGACTTGACCTTAGTATCTTGGGAACTAATTTTATTTAGTAAAAAATAACTCTCCCACTCTTTCACCAGTTTAACTTTTGTTAGTTAAACCATGATTATGAGGATGGAGGAAGACAGAGGAATTGAAGGGGTATGATAAAAAGTGCAGTCCTCAGTTCTGCCCATGTAGACGTTTGCTTTTAAGGCTGTTATTTATATCCAAGTTTCCTACTAAATTAGAGACTCGTATTTCTCAATGCTGCCTCCTCTAGAAGAGAAAGAGATTATTTATTTATTTATTTCATCCAAATACAACACACATTTTCTGAGGTATATTTGCTTTTTTAATTTCTCTCTTTGGCTTTCTTAGGTGCTGTTGTGGATGGTCCTGCTTCAGCTTTCAATCAACCCAAGCTCAAACAAAATGAAACTGGATCTTTTATGAGGTTATTTGCTGATGGTGACATAAGTATGTATGTGCTTTTAGAAAAACTCTACATCAGGAAATCCAAGCATCTCTATTGAAAAAATGACAAGGTGATCAGATATAGGGCAACAGGAGTCTTGAATAATGGCGAGTGGTAGAAAAAATTTAAAGCCTATTTATTTCATAACAACACATAATGATAGTATGTTATATTTGAAATAATTTTTCTTTTTGCCTATTATTTTACAATATGAGAGCATAAACTGAAAACTTTCCACCTTCTGTTCACTGAGTGGAGGAGGTGTTTTGTTTTCATTTCCATTCCAGCTCTGAAAGTGATAGATATAGTGTCCTGGTTTCTCATAGAACAAATATAAATTTATGGACAATTAAATCAAATTTCTAAAGTGGCTTCACTTTATCTGTCGTGTCCAAATATTCTTATGAATTGATTTTTATATTTACTCTAGTAAACATGCTGTAATGAATTATTTGCTGTTTATAATGAGTTTTAATTTGTATTTGCATAGTATATCCATTTATCAAACAATAACATTGTAGCTTTCCTTCTTCTGCTATTTACTGTGCAAACTCATGCTTAGTGGTTATCAGGTCTTTTTCTAGAACTATATTCCTCTTCATCTAATTTATTTCTTTCTGAGTGACTGAGAACCTTTCTCTGTAACCCAAGTTAAACATAAGCAATGGCCATCTGAAAGGTTATGGGGACAAATAGCAAAGTGGAAGGGAGCAATAATGTTGGTTTGTCAGATGGTGGAGGAATATACAGGCAGCACCACCTGCAAAGAGGTTGGCTGCATTGCTTTCCTGATAAACCTGCGCTATAGCCTATGGCAGCTTTAGGATACAAACAGCAGCCAGTGTCTAAAAATAGGGCTTAGTGTGATGGAATGGTCAGCAGGCAAAGTCAGATGTCTTTGGACTCCTTTGAATGAACAAACTTGAGGGATTGAAATCAGCCTGTCTAATGCCTGGATGGGGAAAACTTGCTCTGACTGACGTTGTAATTCCAGGCAAAATTATTATTTTGCTTCATTTGAAATGTATTTGATTGCATTTGCTTTATTTGAACAATGCATAATAGAGTAACATCCCAATGCATGTGAAGACCTTGGAGGAGTTATGTGTGGAAACTGAACTGAAGACCTTTGGATCATAAAACATAAGGCTTTTCTGATGAAACCACCATTTAGGTCAGGGTAGCCATCATATGCAGAGGTTATGTGCTAGTGGGAGATGACAAAGCTACATGTTGTTTTGTGGAGCACACCGTTGCCCTTAAGCGTATGGTCTTCTGCTAGTGTTCAAGGAAGCTCTGCTTGACAGATAATTAGAAACTTTGTGATGAAGTCTCTGCTCTTTAGGCAAAATAATCATAAAAGTGGTGAATTAACTCCAGCAGTAGAATATCTGGGCAAAAGAAATATTGAATCTTCTGAAACTCTACTCTGCATTAAAGTAAGCGTTAACAGTGAAGTAATGTATTCTTTGCTAAGGAAGACTCTAATACTACAATTTGTCATGGCATAGACAAGGAGAAATGTGCGCGTCTCCTTTGAAAAACAATAGTTCTCCACTTATTGAGATAATAATGTCTGGGAAAAGTTGGTATCAGCAGTGCCAAGTAGCCAGAGATATGCCAAGTTTGTTTGTGATGCATGGGTTGTAAAATATTTGCTGTTGTTGACAGAATTGACTTCAGAGTCATAAATCTTAGGCATATATATTTCTTTCTCCTCTTAAAAGAAAAAGAGAATAAGAGACAATAAAAGCCTGATTGCTTAATGTGAATGACTGTTCTTCTCATCAATATTGTAATCTTGCTCTAACGTTCTGTGTGCACCACTGATAACTGAGGTTACTGGTGTTTTCTAAGGAAAAGTGTTGTCTTCAGTTTCTTACAATGTCATAAGAAAGAAGGAAGGAAGCATTGCCACAGTGCCTATATAATAAAAATTATCTCCTCTTTGCTGAAGAACAGAAATTTGGAATTTTTTAAACATTTGCCTTTCTGCAGATGTACTTCTTGCAGTTTCAGCTTGAATTTGTTTCTTAAATAGCTGAAATTGTATGCAGATGAAATTCTGAACACACCACTTGCAACCAGCTGGCCTCCATCACATTTCTGGTAGCAGTCTACACCACCCTTTTGGCTGAGCATGTTCCAGTGTAAATGAAGCATCTGTCGGCACCTGATGGTTACACCTGGGCTTGTCTATGAGGAACTTGAGTGTCTCTGTGCCATTGGTAACATTACACCCCCATACTGCTTGAATGCAAAGAGGAAGTAAGACCACTTAACAAGTGTGGTTGGAAAAGTGAAATCTTAAGAGATGGATGTGGGAGTGGACACTATGAGAAAAACCGTAATGGAATAATCTGAAAGTGAACAGAGAATGATGAGGAAGGGAGAATCTGTCCTTGCAGCTTTTAATAAGCATCTCCTCACCCAGTAAGGGATAGTTAACTGCTGAGCAATAGGGAGAACAGTAACTATCCGTGACTTTGATGCTATGCTAATAAATGCAAAGGAAAAGACTATAAGAAAGCTTGCATGTGTTTACTGTGCCTTGAATAAATAAGCCCTAGCCTACTTTTTAAATAGCTGCTTATCAAGTGAATATTGCCCATTTTATGACTTAAGCAAATTGGGATTCCTGCTGGCAGGGAGAGGAGAAATAGTGCATTTAATTATGTAGTTTAAGGAATAGGTCTTGTCTCCTTCATATTGGCATGTTTTAAGTGCTGGATATGAAATGTTGCCTCAGCTCCTCTAGAGAAAAGTTAAAAAAAAACCCTTAAACTCAGGAAAAGATAGGACAGGAATTATAATTTGAGTTCACAGTGAACACTTTTTTTATTATTATTTATTTTTATAGGGTTATTGTTTAGGAAACTTCCAGGTGTAAAATGAATTTGTATGCCACTTCTGTTCCTCTTATATTTACTGAGACAGTAATCTTGGTCTTTATATAACATCCAAAATAAGCACTGATCTCTCTATTAACATGTTCTGTATTGATTCCTGGTAGGATACAAGTTTCTCCTTAAATTTCATTAAATACTCACTGATGTCAGAGTTTCCTAGTATCGTCCATCTTAAAGTGCAATTTCCTGACTGTTTGCCTGTGTAATCTGAGTGAAAAAGATTACCACAGTTTAAAATTTAAGCATTCAGTTCCCTGAGCCAAATGTTGTATGACTTTGCAAAAAGCTGTAGCAAGGAAGATATTGATGCATTTTAAGACAGTCTCCTCTGGCTTCCAACCAGTAAGACATCCCAGACCTAGCTTTCGCCCTGCTGTGCATACAGATGTCATTCCCTCTTCCCAGCACAGCTCACTGCGAGTTCATTATCCTGTCAGCTGTGCTGCCCCTCAAAGGAAAGGTAGGTCTTAAAAATCACTGTTAAAGTGAACTCAAATCTTTCCAAATAATTGCATTTTTAAGTCTTTGCAAGACTTATTAAAGGTTTCAATCTTCAAGCCTTCAGCTGTAAGAGCATTCAGATGGAGTACTGGGAGGATGCAGGCTCCCCTCTGCAGTGAAGGAATGTGCTGTGAGAACATGTGTGGAAGAGAGGTGGGCTGTGTATTCATGGCCAGTGAGGGACCTTTATTCCTCAAGAGGTTTGAAGTGAGAAAAATTCAGGCCTTGGAGGGAAGAGAAACACAAGAAAACTGATTAATATTCAAGGATCACCTCCTTCAAGCTATAGAATCAACTATCCCAATGAGCAGAAATTCAGGCAAAAATGTCAGAAGGCCTGCATGGATGAACAATTTACTCCTGAACAAACTGAAACATAAAAATGAAATGTATAGAATGTGGAAGCAGGGACAGGTAACCTGGGAGGAACACAGAAATACCGTCTGAACATACAGAGATGCAGTTAGGAAAGCCAAAGCCTACCTGGAACAAGAAGGCCTTCTTTAGGTACATAACTGGCAAAAGGAAAACTAAGGAAAATTTGGCCCTACTTCTGAATGTTGCAGGGGTCCTGGTGACACAAGACATGGAAAAAGCTGAGGTTCTGAATGCTTTCTTCCTCCCAGTCTTTACTAGCAAGGCTGGCCTTCAGCAATTGCATACCTGTTATTGGTGAAAGAAGATCACGTCAGAGGATACGTAAGCAAACTGGACATGGAACATGATGGGATGCACCCAGAAGTGCTGAGGGACTTCAATAATGTCATTGTGGGGCCACTCTTGATAATCTTTGATTGATTGTGGTGACTGGGAGAGGTGCCTGGAGACCAGAGGAAAGCAAAGATCACTTCTATTTTCAAGAAGATCCAGAAGGAAGACCCAGGAAATTACAGACCAGTCAGCCTCACCTCAGTCCTTGGGAAGGTGACAGATCAGGTAATCCTGGAAACCATTTCCAGGCACATGAAGGTCAAGGTCATCAGGAGTAGTCAGCATAGATCCACCAATGAGAAGTTATGCTTGACCAACTTGACAAATTTCTATGACAAAGTGACTGGCTTGGAAGAAGAGGGGAGAGCAGTGGATATTGTCTGCCTAGACTTCAGAAAGGTTTTCAGTACTGTCTCCCATAAGACCCTCACAGAGAAGCTGATGAATTATGGGCTGGATGATAAGACCGTGAGGTGGATTAAAAAGACTGACTGATCAGCAGGGCCCTGAGCTGTGGTGATCACGGGAACAAAGTCTAGTTGGAGGCCAGAAATCAGCAATGTACTCCAGGGGTCAATACTGGATCCAATCCTATTCAAAATCTTCAATAATGATCTGGGTGATGGGGCAGAGTGCACCCTCAGCACCACCTGGATTTCTGTGTCCGGTTCTGGGCTCCCCAGTACAAGAAAGATATATGTGGAGTTACAGGAGAACCCCATGAATAAGATGATTAAAGGACTGAAGTATCTGTCATATGAGAGCAGAGACTCCAGCCTGGAGAACAGAGGCTCAGAGGGAGTCTTAGCAACGTATATAACTACCTGAAGGGAGGGTGCAAAGAGGACAGAGCCAGGCTCTTCTCAGTGTTGCCCAGTGACAAGGCCAAGGCAATGGGCACTACCTGAATCACAGGAGGTTATTCTGAACACCAGGAAACATGATTTTCCTGTGAGGGTGACCAAGCACTGGTATAGGTTTCCCAGAGTCCTTGTGTAGACTCCATCCTTGGAAGTATTCAAAAGTCTGGACACAGTCCTGTGTCCTGGAGCAGATCAACCGCTCTACGTATCCCTGCTTGAACATGGAGGTTGGACCAGAAGATCTCCACAGATCCTTTCCAAACTCAACTATTCTGTGAGTCTGTGATTCTGTGGATGTGTTCCAGAAAATCTGGAAAGATAGAAGACAAGTAACAGAGGAGTTAACAAGTATAGCTAAAACCAACAGCTGCTTCTACCTCTCTAGGGAATTCCATCTAACTCACCTTAACCCCACATATTTCCCCAGCCTGGTCCCTTCTTCTCTGCTTCTGTTGGACCACAAGACACGGTTGCCAGAAGGGGACAGCAAAACAAGTAACTTGAGTAACTAGTGGTCCTCCTGTGTTGGTCCCTTTTTTCTTCAGAGATTTTGAGGTTCATGAAACTAATTCAGTGCTTACAGATATAGGTTAAACTTCTGAATTTATACTCATTGAGTTTGTCATCTCTGAAGATATTCCAACATCTGTGATTTTTGATTTTTTTTTTTAATTCAGTTGCTAAGGTTAAAAGATTAAGTATTCATTAACCTTGTTTCTTTTTTTCTGTTGTTTGGGCATTTTCCCCATTTGTACTGTGTTTTAAAACTATTATTTGTTAACTGCATTTGTTGCTCAGATAACACCTTTTCATCCACTCGCATTTTCCTCTGGTACTTGACTCCTCCCTCACACTCTTTCAAGGATTTTCTCTCCAGTTCAGAGTATTATTTCCACTAATTCATAATGTCTCTACTGCATAAAATGTCAGGCTTGATATGTTAAATTCGCTTACACAGGTAATCTTTTAAAGGAAAAAATAGGGGTTTCAGCCTAAACCTAGACTAGGGGTTTTTCTGAAGCACTATGAGAATGGGCAGGACAGGGGGCAGGGGGAAGGGGACTGAGATATTAGATGAGAACAAGCTGAATTCTAACTGTTCTTAAAAATACACTCAACTACCGAAAATCAGTAACAGAAACTGAACTATTAAGAGTCGGAAATACACAATGAACCTAGCACACAGAACAGGGTCTCTAGGAAGCAAGTGGTTAGTAACTGTCTCAGGGTGTGCAACTGCTCTCCATTGTCAATGGATGGCCCATGGAGGCAGCTGCTGCCAGCAGCTCTGGTGCTTGAAGATGACTTCACTGCCCTGTGGTCCTCCTCTTCTCATAGGCCCTAAGGACACTGCATATTATGTCATCTTTAAAGCTGGCCTCAAGTCCAGCCTTTGTAAATCTCCATCTTGCATCCTAGTCAGGTGCTCAAGGGGTGGGTAAGAGCTTCTGGTGGACGGCTTTGAACGAGAGGCATTAGGCAGCATTGCCAAACCGCGCAGGTGGTGCCAGGCTGAACCCATCACATTTATAAAGAGCTGCGCTTGGCAGGAGCAGGTGCTGAGCTGGCAGGGACTCTGTGTTGAATTGAATTTACCGGATGATCTGGCTCAGCAAACATTCAGCATAGATGCTTGTTCCTGCTTAATGTTAAGTAGCTGAGTAAACACAACAGAAGATCCCCACAAGTGTTAAATAGCTGCTGAAAAATACAAGTTCTTGAAAGTCCAAATTTAGGACTCATTTTTACTCATTTGTCTGTTGATGTGTCTAATCTCTACATCGTGTCAAAGCACTATTCTTTCCAGATTATTCAAGAGCTTGAAAATTTCTTAAATATCTTTGTATATATTCCTAGTCAATTTGTATACAACATTTTAAGTGAGCCTAAAAGTCAAAACTTTGGAGCAAAGTTTCTCCTAAATTTTTGAAAATAATTCTATCCAGCAGCTAAAAGCTGCTGAGAATCCTTAAATCTGTGAATCTCTTTATAGAGTATTGTATTGGGTTTGCATGGCAAGGTTTTGGTAGCAGAGTGGCTACAGGGGTGGCTTCTCTGAGAAGCTGCTAGAAGCTTCCCCTGTGTCTGACAGAGCCAATGCCAGCTGGCTCCAAGATGGACCCATCACTGGCCAAGGCCAAGCCAATCAGCACCTCTGTGATAACATATTTAAGATGGGAGAAAACCACAGTTAGAGAGAGCTTTTGCAGCCGGAGAGAGGAGTGAGAAGATGCAAGAAACTCTGCAGACACCAAGGTCAGTGCAGAAGGAGGAGCAAGAGGTGCTCCAGGTGCCAGAGCAGCGATCCCCTGCAGCCCCATGGTGAAGTCCATGGCGAGGCAGGCTGTCCCCCTGCAGCCCATGGAGGAAGGATGAAGGGGTGTAGAGATTCCACCTGCAGCCTGTGGAGGACCCCACACCAGAGCAGGAGGAGGCACCTGAAGGAGGCTGTGACCTCCTGAGAAGCCCATGTTGGAGCAAGCTCCTGGCAGGACCTGTGGAGCCATGGAGAGAGAAGCCCACAGCAGAGCAGGTTTGCTGGCAGGACTTGTGACCCCGTGGGGGACCCATGCTGGAGCAGTCTGATCCTGAAGGTCTGCACCCCGTGGGAGAGACCCACGCTGGAGCAGTTCGTGAAGGACTGCAGCCTGTGGGAAGGACTCACGTTGGAGAAGTTTGTGAAGGACTGTCTGCCGTGAGAGGGACCCCACGCTGGAGCAGGGGAAGAGTGTGAGGAGTCCTCCCCCTGAGGAGGAAGGAGCAGCAGAGACAATGTGTGATGGACTGACCACAACCCTCATTCTCCGTCCCCCTGTGCTGCTGTGGGCGGAGGAGTTTGAGAAACCAGGAGTGAAGTTGAGCCTGGGAAGATTGTAGGGGTGGGGGGAAGTGATTTAAGATTTTTTTTTTTTTGTCATTGCTCTACTCTGTTTTCCTTGGTAATAAGATGAATTTTTCTCTAAGTTCCGTCTGTTTTGCTGATGATGATAATTGGTGAGTGATCTCTCCCTGTCCTTATCTCGACCCACAGGCGCTTCGTTATACCTTTTCTCTCCTGTCTAGTGAACAAGGGGAGTGATAAAGCAGCTCTGGCAGGCCCCTGGACTCCAGCCAGGATCAACCCACCACAAGTATATCTTACAAAGTAAAAGTAAACCAGGATTAAAATAGTGTTTACTGGGGGGGGAAAAAAAAAAAAAAGATAATCAAACCATAGCTGCACTTGTAAAGCCACACCAGCAAGCTGTGAATGTCCTGTCAGTCTGCCTTGTACAGCTTAAATTTATTTATTTATTGTGATGCAATATTGCATGCTTGGCAGATGATTGCAATGATTATTTTTAAAATATATCACAGTGCTAATAAAATAGCCCTTTAAGTGGTTTTTTGGCAGTTCATATGTGAATGTGTGCAGCATTCTCTTCCAATCTCCTCTTGAATAACAACAACAAAAAGAAGAACAATAATTTTAAACACCTATTTTATACTTCTTTAATACTTTTTAACAACTTAAACCAAGGAAGTTTAAAGTGGTACAGCTTAATATCCCAAATGTTTTATATTATCAATTCATGGTTTGGTAGCTGCCATTCTGCTATGGATGATCAGAAATGTTGTGATTATCAAAATAAAGAATTGAATAACATTTATTTCCAATTTAGATGTGACACTTAGTCATGAGGTGTTTGAGAATCAAGTTATTATATCATGCTGGCATTCCCTGGAAGATAACAAATCAGAATTAAATTGTTTGAAGTCTGGCTTCTTTGTCTTTGTAAAAGTAGATCCTCAGTTCATTGTCCGTGACATTAATCTAATTTTTGCCTGCAGCACAATGCTTGGTTCCATTATCCACTACACTTCCATTTAACAATTAAGATACTCCCAGTCAAGTACAATTGGCAAAATTATTTCTGTTGCTGCTGTCCGCTTTATATTCATGCTTCTGATGGACTGTAATAAATGGCTGTTGAAATTTTAATAGCAAAGTTATAATCTTTTTCTATGCATGTGGAATGATTAGCACAGTTTATACTAAGGAAAAAAGCTACTCTTTAGACTCGTTATTAGTTTCACCTGCAGCATTAGCAAGCAAGACATATCTCTAAAGCATTAAAAATTTTAAAAAATCAAATTTATTTTGCATGTCTATGTAGTTTCATGTCATGTTTAGGGGCTTTTTTTCACCGTTATGTGAACGGTGCAGGTGCAGAACTGTTGCAAATTCCTGCTTTGTCAGGAATTTCTCTGAATAACTAGAATTACATTCTACAGAAATTCTTCTTGTAACCATTTTCCAAAATGCTGCTTTTGTGTGTGTTGTCTTTTTTCCTCTCTTTTGTTGTTCTTTCTTTTAATTTGCTTTGGAAAAATCTCTTGGGACAATCTCTGGTGAAATGTAATCTTGACTACTTGGAAAAATCTTGTACTTGACCCTCAGTAGAAGAATTGATCTGTGTCATTATGAGAAATAAATCTGAACATATCTTGCATGAATTCCTTACTAGAACACATTTTGGTCACTGATGGGTAGCTACCCTTGCTGTTTCCAATAAGTAGCTCTTATAGGCTCAGATTCACTAGATATAAATGTCCCTTCCTTCCAAAATCCCACCACTGGACCTTGCCATAGTTTTAATTGCAATATCAACCAGTTAAGTCTGTCACTTCATGAAAATATTATGCCTGACTGACACTGGGAGGAAGCTATCATTGGTGGGAGGTATTGGTGAGAAAGCTGGCAATAGGATTCCTATTGTTTTAGAAGGTCAAAGAGCACATATTTTCAAGAAGAGTTTAAAATTCACTATAAAAAACCTAGGTGTATATTTCTGGCTTTACACAAGATATATCAAGAAAATACTGCTGCTCTGCATGTTCATGTGTCTCTCAAAAAGAAAATCTGCTTTTTATTATTAATTTTTAAAAGAAAAATAAATATAGATGCATTTTGCAGTGATGAAAAGATGCTAACTGTTAGCTTAAACTGGCAACCCCTGGTACCAATACAGGTGGAGGGATGAAGGGTTTGAGATCAGCCCTGAGGAGAAGGACCTGAGGGTACTGGTGGATCAAAAGCTGAACATGAGCCGGTAATGTGCACTTACAGCCCAGAAAGCCAATTGCATCCTGGGCTGCATCAAAACAGGTATGACCAGCAGGTCAGGGGAGGTGATTCTGCCCCTCTTCAGGTGAGACTCCGCCTGGAGACTGCATCCACCTCTGGGGGCCACAGCACAAGAAAGACATGGAGCTGTTGGAAAAAGTCCAGAGGAGGGCCACAAAGTTGATGAGAGGGCTGGAGCACCTCTCCTATGAAGACAAGCTGAGACAGTTGGGGTTGTTCAGCCTGGAGAAGTGAAGGCTCCGGGGAAACCTTACAGCAGCCTTCCAGTACCTGAAGTAGCCTACAGGAAAGATGGGGATGGACTGTTCATCAGGGAGTGTAGTGATAGGACAAGGGGTAATGGCTTTAAGCTGAAGGAGGGTAGATTTAGATTAGATATAAAGAATAAATTTTTTAAAATGAGGGTGGTGAGGCACTGGCACAGGTTGCCCAGAGAAGCTGTGGATGCCCTCTCCCTGGAAGTGTTCAAGGCCAGGCTGGATGGGGCTTTGGGCAACCTGGTCTAGTGGAGGGTGTCCCTGCCCATGGC
The DNA here is from genome assembly GCA_013400195.1 of Aramus guarauna. Classification (NCBI taxonomy): domain Eukaryota; kingdom Metazoa; phylum Chordata; class Aves; order Gruiformes; family Aramidae; genus Aramus; species Aramus guarauna. Next base: position 180,068 of record VXBL01001146.1, read on the forward strand.
AGGGGGGTTGGAACTAGATGGTCTTTGAGGTCCCTTCCAACCCAAACCATTCTGTGAGTCTATGATTCTATGATTCTATGATTCTATGATTCTATGATTCTATGATTATTTAGCACTTCAAGTTTAAAATTATATTCATCTTATGGAACAATTAAGATGCAGAAGAAATACAGAAATATTAGTAGCTCTGAAATCTTAAACTTTTCTCTCCTGAGTCTTGAAGCAAATATTTAATCAGATAATTTTTTAGATTAACTCTTGAGATAATTAATTTAGCCAGCTGTAATTGTCGATAGCTTATTTGCACCACGAGTTTCTTGCAACACGCCTTGAGAATGAAGGGCATTGAGCAATGTGGGTTCATATTATAAACCTACCTATAAAAGCAAAGCCAATCTAAGGAGGCACTCTAATGGACCAATAGATATAATTTATCTTGATGGGTCTGAACCTGGCATGCAGACATTGTGCATCAGAATTGACAGAGGGATCATTTACAGTGACAATATCATAGCAGCCTTTATTGTGGAATCTCCTTAGAAAAAAGAAGAAAAATCTCTGGTCTCATATTCAGCCAGTTTCTTGTTGTGTTGCTTATAGCTACTATACGACTCTCTAGTTCCATTGCTTTTTGTTGTTGTCATTGTTGTTTCCTTTTTCAAGTATTCCACTTTTACGACATGCTGTACAAACATTGTAGCTTGTTAGAAACAAGCTATGCATGAATAACATGAGGAAGTTATTTTAAAACACCTGAAAAACTGAGCATCTTCCCTCTACTAGGTAAACACTTGCAAACATTCTATTTGAAAGGTATTTTAACATATAGTTCCCTCTTTATCACACAGCTTGAGAGTTTTCCCTAAGGAAATTGACTTCAAGTAAATTGTCAATGTTCTGCAGATATTCTTACACATGACTACACATGCTTCATAGATAGGTTTTTTTTGAGAGACTAAATTCTTTAAAAGGTGGTCTAAAATGTCAAAGGGATAAATAATCACATAAACCAACATCTTGTCAATATTTGGTCATATTTTATATCACCTAAAATATTCTCACATTGTTATGGGAATAGTTTGTGTAGCTGTGACAGCAAAGATGCTAGTTTAAAAACATATTAGGCAGTGCTGTAAGAACCTAAGAGACCAAAGTCTGTGGTACTTGATAATTCATTTATTACCGCTACATACTATTAAGGCCTGATGTCTTTGATGTTGAGCTGTACCGAAAAAGATTCTCATGTTTGTATTAGATCACTATTGTAACAGATTCAGTCAACTTTGTGAGGTAATGGAGAAAGGTAATAACTGATCAAAGCTTGTTCTGTTTTTAAACTTACTACCTTCTACAAAATCTTCCATCTCTACTGCTTCCATGGGCTGTTTCTGCCTTCCTAAAGGGAAGGTGTTAGAGTGGGTGTACGACAATCAGATGCATCTTCTCTCCAGTGTCTCTGCTCCTTTTGGACCACAGAAGCTGCAGGGAGAAGCTCTCTTGGGTTTCTGGAATGGAAATGTGCTGCTGTGCAGAGCCACAGAGTAGCATCCCTTCTTTTCCAGTGCTCTCCGGAGCATCGTGAGGAAGTCAGCTGAAAAGGCAAAGCTTTGGATATCTCTCTAGGGGTTTCTAGAGGAGCCTGGGACTGTCAGGGGGAAGAGTTCAGTGTAAAAATGTATTCACTATGGTCCTGTTTTACAAGGGATATTTTATCTGCAACAAGCATAGCAGCAGGAGCCTGTGGAGATGTCTTTCTCAGGGTTTCTCAGCTCTGTCACACTGGGACACTTGTCTTTCAAGGCTTTCCAGAGAATGTGATGTTATGTAGCTATTCTCAGATGTGAGTTATTGTTGGAGATAATCTCTATTTTGTTACTTATAAGTTTCTCAGCTCTTCCTGACTATCTGTCTACCTTCTTATTTTCAGGGGTTGAAATGACATAAATTAATCTCTATGCTTTCTCAAATTGATTCAAACTGCTAAGCAGCTTCTGGACAGACATCACAGATACACAGAGATGTATGTATCTGCATCTCTAAAAACAAGGGTAAAAGTTATTTTGGGTCAAACAAACAAACAAAAGAAATTTTATGATCCTAGTAAACGGCAACTCCTAGCAATATATGTTGAATTCTCAGATTGTATTCAGGGATTTGTGGTCTAAGTTTATTGAAAGTTCAAATGAAAGTATGATTTTAACTTTAGTTTTAGAAGGTACTTTTTTTTCCTCTTTTTTTTAAGGAGTTCTCAGTGACTGTACCTCTCAGCAAAGATGCTTACTACTCATGCAGCATATCAGTGATAAAGATTAGAATAAAAAGTAGGAGTTACAAAGTTGATTTGTTTAGTTTTTTTTTTTTTTCTTGCTGTAAAGACTATTTCCTGTTGCAATGTGAAGATCCAAGGAGCTACAAGGTCAATCATTTACTCCTTCTTGTTAAATTAAGAAACAAGGTGAAAAAGTAAGAGAAGAATGCCAAGATGTCCTGGGAAGAGTATGCTGTAGTCAGGAGGCAGCACCTTCATTACAAGCATCACTAACTCTGGCATGTATGCCTTTACTGAACATTCAGTCTGGGAAAAAAGATTTGAAACTAATTTTTTATATTCTTATTTTCTTTTCTTTTTTCCTGTTTTCACATGATCCATGCTTATCTGAGATTAACAGTTTACATCATTGCTGGGGCATAATGAGTTTCTACTGGAACCAGACTTGGACTCATATAAAACAATGCCCTAGCTGTTTGTGTTTTATACCCAAGACAAAATAGAATCAACCTTTTCTGTTTACCAAATATATATCTGCTAAGTACTTACAAAGCAGAGCAAGTTGTAATTAACACTATTTACCAAAATCAGGCTTGTTTCAACTCATGGGTTTGTTTTGAGTTGTGTTATCGACATTGCTTTTTTGCATAGCTGTACTTGCAATTTCCTTTCTAATTAACTCCATTTTTAAAAAGCAATCACTTATGCTAAGAGAGGAAATCCTAATTTTTATAAAAACCTTCTGTCAGTAGAAGTTACTTCCTGAATATAATGTATAGAGTAATTCCATTGCCTTTAATAATTGTTCTCATGGGAAATAGTTACATTGACACAGGAAATCCAAAGAAAGCATCCTAATTGTTGAAAAAGGAAATGACAGACATACTATCCTTGGGATGCAGGTATGGAATAGCAAATAGAGCACTAACCTAAGAAGCCTGGATTTTATTCTCAGTCTGGGCACATTTTTCTCATCATCTTTTTTCACTGCTCACTTGTGTAAACTTTAAGATCCTCAGATGATGTAACACATTACTTAGAGGACTGCCTACAACATTCTCAGTGAGAACCTTTGGATGCTAGCACTGTTGGTTGCCTCTTTTACCCTCTATGTTATTGCAAAAAAACCCCAAAACCGAACCAAAACAAAAAAACCCCAAACCAACAACCAAAAACATCCCCAAAAAACAATAAATGTCTTGTGTCTTGTGTAACTCAATGTTAGTGTTTTCTATTTTTGAAAATAATAACTTCATTTCTTTATTTCGATGCATTATGTTCACCACCTGGTGCTTTTGCATGTAGTTTAGCAAGGTATTATATGCAGAGTGCATAATTTTTTAAAAATATTCTTCCTGAGGAAAATATTATGATGATTTTCTGATAGATTTTGGCAGTAGGAAAGCTGTGACAAAGAGCTTGCTCTCATCTTTATAGATCTGCTCTCACCTTTATAGATTGAAAAGAGTCTAACCTAAAAGCAGAGTTACTACAGGAAAACAAGATACTAGCCTATAATAGAGTATGAAGAGATAGTTATTTTGGAAAAATAACAAACTTAGTGGTATGAGCTGCATTATAATCACTGATTGTATCAGTAGTAGAATTACTATTCAAGAACAGAGTTATTATAATACTTCAACGCCATCTCCAGTTTTGGGGCGCTGATACAAGAAAGACATCAAGGAACTGGAGTGACATCAGCAGAGAGCCCCCAGGACTGTGAGAGGCTGGAGCACTCGCCCAGTGGGGAGAGCCTGAGGGCTGGTTCACCCTGGATTGGGGATGGCTTTGGAGGCACCTAACAGCAGCCCCCCAGTGACTGCAGAGAGGTTATCGAGGAGACGGAGCCAGGCTCTTCACAGCTGTGCCTGGTGGGAGGAAGAGGGACAATGGGCATAAATCGCGAAAAGAGATGTTCAGGCTGGGTATAAGGAAAAACTTCTCCTCCCTGAGGACAGCACAGCCTCCCTGCGGCTGCTCAGAGAGGCTCTGTATCATTGGAGTGCAAAACCTCCATCATCTGAGGTTTTCAAGACCCAGCAGGACAAAGCCCTGAGCAAATGGAGGGTTGATCTCAAAATTGGTCCTGCTGTGAGCAGGAGGTTGGGCTAGAGACTTCCTGAGCTGCCTTCTCACCTGAGTTACTATATGGCTCTAGAACATATTCCACATATTATCCATACCACTTACTCTCTAGCAGATAATTTTGAGCTTTGACATCTACTGTCTACCTCAAATTGCTCAATTTATGGAACAGATCCAAAATGTAATCTGTTCCACACAAATTATTTAGCAAAGGTCTTTTTTTTCAAGGGAACAAGAAAAAAATTCATAGTTAAATAAGATTAAACCTTGAAAATATTAGAATATTTCCAAATAGTCTTGAGACACTGAACCACTGTTCTGCAATTTCTGTACCATAATTTGACAAGTACGTTGCAATCTATGCTATTTTGAAAATTTTTAAAACCGAAATTTCAGATTTTACATTAAAGTCATGTCATTTTTGTATGAATGTTGTATACTGTGGGACAGCGAAAACAGAGTTCAAACAAGTCATATAAAATTTGTACTTTGAACAAGCAAGGATTTTTTACAAGTACTTTGCTAGTGATGTCACAGGATAAAAATCATTTCCATATTCTTTTACATAGGTTTTTAGATTATTTTTAATGCATCCAATGATGATTCAATTTCTTTACAAAAGCAACTGATTCATAAGAACAAAATTGATCTAGAAAAGCATTTAAAAGTATGTAATTATTCTTTATGAGTAAGATAATTTTTTGAATGCTTTGAATACAGCTTCTTTTTAGTCTTCTTACTGGCATGCAAAGTATTTAGAATTGGTATAATGTCTATTTTTTTCAATATGACCAGTGAAATAACTTTTTGAACTTTCTAATATGGGTAGTATCCATGAACTAAGCCAGCAAATGTACTAAGAATTATTTCTGTCTTTATAAAGATAATTTTGTAGAAGGTACTATGGTAAATGCAAACAGGCACAGTTCATAGCTGAGCAGTTTTGGTTTGTCAGAACAAATAAAATTGGATGGAGGAAAGAATGGGACTACTCTGGACACGCAGCTGTTAGTAATACTTATTTGCAACATATTCCTTAGATATTGTACACACAATATTTTAATGTTAAAATATTTCTGTATTGAAATGGGTATTTCATAAAATTACAGAAAAATACAGACACATCTTGTTCTTTTCATGCTCTGTGACAGGTTCAACTGTATCTAGATCTTTCTGCCAGAAACAATAAGGATAATTAAGCAATGGGATATTAAATTTTTTATGTTGCCATCTTTGTTCCCATCTAAGTTAATCGTTGCCAGTGCTGTCCAAAATGAACACGAAGGACTGTGCTGGGTCTTCTTCCTTTTTGGAAAAATGGCATGTGTCTTATGTCTCACCTCTGAGATGTCTCACCTTCAGCTTGGTCTTCCTCTTCCACAACCATACGTATCACCCTACTCATTCTAGCTGTTCTCTTGTGTTTTCCAGTTGGTCAACATCATCTTTGAAGTGCAGCCCTAAAATTAGGTGAGGTTTTTGAAATGAGTGTTTGAAGATCTGCCAAGAACAATGCTTCTGTACATACATATTATATATATATAATATAATATAATATAATATAATATAATAAAATTCCTNATACTATATATATATATATATATATATAATATAATATATATACACATACAATCTCCAAACATATCTTTACTTTTATGCTAAAGCATGATGTTATTAGATTCCATTCAATTAATGAACTGTAAAATCTCTTTTATGCTGCTGCTCTTCTACATTTTTTTAAGTCTGCCTTCTGATGAAGAGAAATTTATCTTGTTTGACATTATTTATTCTGAACTGTAAATGCTCAGGAGGAAAACAGCCATGCTTTTTTATTTCTCTCTTCTCCAGCAACAGGTGGACTTCATTAGAATCTGAACTCAACTGTTTGAGCTGTGTTTTTATTTGTACTTTAAGACACAGTAATTTAACCAACAAAGAGGGAACACATTTTAAAATGAACAAACAAAACCAATATTTATCTAATTTCTTTTTGGTAGGGATGGGACCCAGACTTTGATATAATTTTTTTTAACCTTTTCTCAGTTTGTTGTGTTCAAGTTTAGTTTTCTTTTTCGAATTTGACATCTCTGGACCCTATGTCTTCTCATCTCTGTAGGACTGCATATCAGACTGTGTTACTAAAATGAAAGCAAAGTATTTTATCCCTATCAAGAAAAAAACATGTCCCTGCAGTAACTTCCTTTTGTATTGTAATACTTCTCCCACAGCAAATAAATTGCTTTCATATCAATAAAAGCAGGAAGAAAGAAGAAAGAAAGAAGCAAGAAAAAAGTTTTAATTGAATATATAGTTATATATGTTTATATGTTAATACTAATTCCATGTAAGACCTTTGCTGGTTTAGCATACTAAATTATCATTTCAAGTGTATAATTTCAGATTTAGTTTCAAGAAATACCCACTGCCAGTAATATAGAGTATCAAGAGCGCCATTAGTGTTAGACATTTCATTCTTATATTGAATGTGTGGTTTACGATTCAAAATGTCAGACTTCAATAGATCAACTTTCTACCTGTAGCTGTGCTTCAGAATTTCTGTATTATTTTATGCAAGCATTGCAACCTTTCCATGACTCTAGTTTTTCTGCATACAATAGAGTACTTTCAAGTGGTGGGGATTAAATCAAATTGCGATAGCTATGCTATTCAAAAAAGCAGTAGGATCCTCTAATCTTTCCAGGCTGTCATAAAAATGGATCCACCTGGAATTCTCATCAAACACCACAGAGTTAAGAGATGCTTCAAAGTCTGGGAAATTACATGTTGTCCCTGCACTTCCTGGGTATCTGTCAGCTCTGGTTTAAGTGTATGTAAACAAAAGAAAGCTACACAAAGAAATGAGCACTATCAAACAGAAAATTTGGAACCAGTCTTAGCCTCAGGTAGAAATACTGAGTTTAGAATATGATAATTGACTTATCCTATTGTTGTTCACATAGATATGTGAACTTCTACATTTATACACTTATATATCTTTATATACATACATAAATATGAGTTTAGAATGCCTACATGATACATTTAGGACTTTATATCAGTATCACTCATTATGGTCAAATAAATGCTAACAGTTATGAAGCCTATAGTAGTATTCAGAGAAATAGTTTACTATACTATACGATCATGACAGCTTCATTTTTAATTACTCTATGGATTGTCTTCCAGTGCTTTCTGTTACTAAATGTGTGAGGTGTCTATTCATAGGTTGGTTGGTTTTTTTCCACTGACTTCACATTCCTGGACCATGACTTTTTTTTAAACAAAAGTATGAAAAGTTGCCTTGGGGTCTCGCAACTTGAGACCATTTCCTTTTGTCCTCTAGTTAGTTACTTGGGAGCAGAGAACAACACCCACCTGGCTACAACCTCCTTTCAGGTAGTTGTAGAGGGCGATAAGGTCTCCCCTCAGCCTCCTCTTCTCCAGGCTAAACAACCCCAGTTCCTTCAGACGCTCCTCGTAAGACTTGTGCTCCAGACCCCTCACCAGCTTCCTTACCCTTGTCTGGACACGCTCCAGCACCTCAATGTCTTTCTTGTACTGAGGGGCCCAAAAATGAACACAGTATTGAAGGTGTGGCCTCACTAGAGCTGAGTAGAGGGGGACAATCACTTCCCTGGTCCTGCTGGCCACACTATTCCTGATACAAGCCAGGATGCTGTTGGCCTTCTTGGCCACGTGGGCACACTGCTGTTAAGGTACTCATAAAGGTTTGGGGAATCTGTTCTCTTATTCTGAAAAAAAATTACTTTTCATTTAATTTAAAGCAAATGCATAACTGTATGCACAAATTACTGTTTTTTCAATGACAACTATTCCAGACAACAACAACAAAGAATCATCTGTGCCTCCCGCTCCAAATCATTTTGATTAAATAGGCAAATCAGTCATGCAGTTTGGTTATGTCCCATTATTTTTCTGTGAATATACTCTGGGTAAGGTAAGGTAAGGTAAGATAAGCCAAGCCTGTTTCTAAACATTGCATTCAAAAATGAAAACTGAAGTGTGTAATTTATAATTTCACTTTTAGTCATTCCTGTGTACAAGACTTTATGACTGTAGACAAAGAAATTGATCAATAATTTGGCATAAATGTGTTTCAGTGAAATAATTTTTAAATTCCTAAGAAACCAATGGGAAAGGCAAGCCTACTTCAACTATCTCAGTTCTGCAGTGAATTTGAATTACAAACTTTTTCATGTCCAATTTCCATTGTATTACTTTACTTCTTACAGTGTTCCAGTCCCAATTTAAAATCCTGTCTAAAAGAAACTAGTTATAATTCCTAGATTTTGGAGTGACTTTAGAAAATATGATGTTGATATATTTTTGGATTATGTTGGATCACGTTAGTTATTGACAATGGCTGCATTGTTTTGCACTTTGATATATGAACCCACAGTTATAAAAGCACTTCTATAAAGATTTTTTTATTTCCTGTTTCACTGTTATACGCCTTAAAACAACTGTTTATTAAGGTTACTTCTCCACAAGAATTCCTCTGTTCCTACCAATGAGATTTTCTCCTTCCTAACCTAAAGCCAGACATGCTCATAAAAACCTCTTTAAAAGTTACTGTTAGCTGCCAACAACAATGAAATTACTCACAACCCTCCCAAAAAAACTATTGCAATTCTCCTCTAATTTGAAGAAGAAAGATTTATATATAATTCTCTCTGTTCTGCGTGTAACCTAAGAAAGATTATGCCATTCTGCGTGTGTGTTTCCTGTCACACTGAAGCACCCTGGGGCTGAATTCACTGACAGAGAGCTGCAGACTGAAGACCTGCTTAATTGCTCGTAGCAAATAGCCAGATTTTAGTATACAAATAAGAGATTTTCATCAGTTAAATACATACAGAATCTTTAGCAGAGTTTGTAAACTATCACTATCAATTAATAAAAGCCCTTAACTGATTCAAAGGCACTACATCTTTTTGATGTGGGAGAAGAGGGCTAAGCAGCTTTTACACAGTGTGTACAAACAGGCTGCATGAAGGACTTTGCCAGTATTTGTGAGAACCTGAAGTGTTGTTCAGTGTGTGCTTTACATCTTAGAGCTTCATTTGTCAAAGTCATTTAGAGGAGAGGCAATAATCCACACTGTTAATAATCTGAAAAAAACCCAAAAACATTACCTACAGGAAGGCAGAGAAAGTTAAGCTTACCTTTGAGACCAGAAACCTGAGAATTCCCAGAATCATAGGTTTACATTCTTCGATTTTTTCTCATTTATTTGCTTGTTATGATTGTTCAAATCTTTGAAAAACCCAGATAGTTGTTTTCACTATGTATTTTACATCATTTTATTTCCTTGCTTGGTATTAAAGTATAAACCAGCTATTTTTCCACTTCATTAAAGAAACCATGTCTAATGAAATCTGCTGGTGAATATATACAGTGCCCAGGTTTTTACCAGGCTTAAGAATGCCTGGGAAGTCCAGCATTCCTCAGCACCTGGATAACATTACGGCAACCTGTTTTTCCTGTTGTTCACCATAGATACAGGTAAAAACCAAAAGGTTCTCAAGAAAATTTTAAAAAAGGATTAGGCTGCAAGTGCAACTGGGGTATGGGATATGATATAACTACCCATAATTTGTGGTGTCATTTTGTCAAACAAATAGTTTCATCATCAGTGGGTTTGTCCTTGAAAAGTGCCTATTGCAGAAGAAACTAATCTGAGAGTGTCTTTGCCCAAGTTAAAACTATAATGAATGTTCTTGTATAAATAATTTCTTCTCTTTTTATATTTTTATATAAAGGGACTGTTGCTGAACAGTTCCTTGCCTTTCTGTAGGCACATGCACTGAGCACTTCTTGTTTTGCCACCTAAATCTCAGCTGTTCTCAGTGTTATCAGTTCTGCGCTTTCAAAATAATTTGCCTTTGCTAGGCACACATATATTGTCTTGATATTTTTCCTTAACTTGTCCTGCTGAACCCTCCCTACTGTATTCATGGAATTTCTCACCTGTCTCCATTTCTGGGCTTTTTCTTTCATGTTATACATGACAGTCTGAACCAGTTTTATTTGTGTATCTTAGTGAATGCAGCCTTTGCCTTGTGTTTGGAGTGATTTTTAGAAAAAAAATTCCTTTCAGTGTAATAAACTATAACTTTGATTAAAGTTTTAATTTGTGTGAAGTGGCTTTGGTGTTATATAGAGTTTAAATTGTCTTCTTTTTTTTTTTTTTTT
>VXBL01001146.1:190679-204279 GCA_013400195.1 Aramus guarauna
TTTTTTACCTTCTTAACTACTCTTAAGAAAGAATTTCTTAGATTGTTTAATTTGTATGTCCTAGCACATTCCTTTTATTCTGTCTGGTTTCTAGATGTATAGAAACAAAACTCGTTAGTGCTGAGTCTTTACTGAGAACTTCTGCTAACTAACCAAACTAATAATTTGAATTAGAATTTGTTTCACATTGTTATAATTAGTGATGATGTAGTTATCAGTGGAATTCAATAATATTTGTGTTTCTACTGGTTCCTATTATACAAACCTGACTAGAGAAAGGAAGAAGAACTGTGCTTACTTCATACATCAGTTATTAACATCAAGAAGGGGTACAAGCTGTGTTTTAGTACTTCTGAGTTCTGTTTTGCCAAACACCTTCAGCACAAAAACTGATTATCATATCAAATGTCATACTAACTCACACAAATGTTGCAGACTCTGCAAAAGTGTTTTGCATTACATCATATGAATTATTTTTATTGGCAGCTGTTTAATTTAACTTATTTAAAACTGATTAATTGCTAGATCTTTTAACACTCGAGCTAGATCATTGCTGCTGATGTGGAGATTTAGTTGTACCCTTCTCAGTGATACAGTCATATATAGCATCTTAGAATGACTGACAATTCAAATTTTCTGTCAATTTGATTCTGGTGTGTTTGGGGATTGTCATATAATAGGTATGACTAGGTGTAATAATTCAATTTATTCTTATATACATTGCTCTGTTTCTAAGCTGGGAAGGTTAAAATTCTATTAAAAATCAGAAAAAAAAAAAAGAATTGTGTCTGCTTTGTGAGTAATCTCTGTGAGTAATTAACTTCTTTACTGAAGTATTTCTTGTTTTCTGTTAGGTAGAAACAAGAGTATTCAATGGTCCTTTTGTGTGTATCTATATCTTCGATGTATTCTCAAGTGTGCATAATCAAGCACAGATGTACTGTCTCAAGCCTCTAAGAGCCATGGGTTGGGTAACAGTCCTTAGTTATTTCTAGAGCTGTTTAACTGCTGTGCAAACTAAAGAATCATATTTCAAAATAGTCTTAGTAGTTTTAATTTCAAAATTACTTCTATTCGGTTACTAAAGACAGTACATATTTAATTTTTCTGCTTCATTTTATAAATATTGGCTATAGAAAGCATGAGTGAATAACTTTCTCAAGGTGACAGTGGAGGTGCTTGTCTTGACATCTGTTGACATAATACTCAGAAGCTAATAACTTGGGCCTCAGCTGAAAAGCAATAAGTAAAAAGAATTAAATATCTTACAAGAATTCTTTTTTTAAAGATCTAAAGCTTTTACTGCATTTAGTCCATAAGCATCGATTAGTTGTCAAGCACGTCTTACGACACACATTTGAACAGCAACTGCTCTAATGCTTTCTAGCTGGTGGGCATTTTCCTTCCTCCTACCCACAGCTACAGTGCAGGTACTAGATATTCTTGTCGTGGGGTGTACTTCTTGCTCTGCCCTATGCTCCCTCTTTCAGGGTGCTGCTGATGTTGTTACATTGCCACCCGGTGCAGCAGAGAAACAGCATTCAGAAAGATTTTATTGATGTCATACAGTTCAGAGCGGGGGTGGACGGGTAGACTCCAGTGTCCCCAGGATGAGAGCCACCTTTGGGAAACCATGCATGTTCTATTGACAGCTCTTCTTTGGTGGTGTAAACTGAGAGAGTACTAATACATCAGGTAGTTTCTTGCAATAGAAATGTTATGTCATGGAGAAAGACAGTAACTTTGCATTTCTAAACCAATACGTTTCTGTTCATCCAAGGGGAAACTATTTTTCTTCTGCACCACTTCTACTGATGGCTTATTTTAGTTTCATGTTTCCTGCTCTTAAATGTCTAAATTTTGATGAGTGGTTCTACAAAGACAGCTTGATTTTTAATAGATGGTCTGGTAATATTTCTACTGAAAGTGCTGCTGCTAGAAATATTTTCTTTCTTACAGTTCAGGGAAAGCTGGTACACAATACCCTGACTTCATTCTAAATCTACCAGTTCCTATTCATTGTTTTTCTTATTAACTTTAGATAAGATAGGAACACAAGCTGGAGGCGCAGTATTTTCCCCAAGATTTTTCCCTCTGGATGTAATTTACTAAGTTTAATAAAAGCTAAATGTGAGAACAAATTATCGTATGTCTTTCTGTTATCGGGTCATCAGAAGTTTCTTGGAATTTAGCTTTTCCCCATTGTGTGCTTCAGACGTACTTGTTCGAAATTTCTGTTCTCTCTTTATGGCGCAGAGTGGGTCTGAACAGAGCAGTGAAACTGTGGAGACGGACCTGAAAGCCTCCCTCGAGGGATGTCGACATCAGGTGGTAAGACTGTGTCCTGTTGTTGCCAAGGAACAGCATAACACCTACTTGTGCAGGAGGCTGGTGCGTGTGTATGGCACTTCACAGAGGGGGGAGAACTTTGCTGCTCTGCACAGGATGCTGTGGGCAAATCGACGCACTGAGAATTTACCCTGTATGATGGTGAAAGCAGTTCTCTGCTGTGTGGTATCGCTGTTCTCCAAAGGAGCTCTCTCTCAGGAACACATGGAGTAAAAGTCACCAAGCTCCTTGTACTTCTTGTTCCCTTTTGTCTTGCTCATACCGACTAATTTTTCCTAAGCTTCCTCCCAGTGACAACCTGAAGGTCTGATGGGAAAGATACTGCCTGGGGTCATGCTTTGGACTGGTGTGGCTCTTCCTCATCATTTTCAAAGGTGAATCTAGGCCATCTCAGATGCATCTTGCAGAAAGTATCTTTATGCAAAAAGTTTATTTGCAAATACAGAGGAAAAAAAGCAAACATCACTAAATATCATATGAAGCTTATAGTCTGGATAATGGTCTCTGTGCTAGTTTCCCAATACCTATCTATCTATCTGGCTATCTGTCCTTCAAAAAAACCCCAAACCTTTCATGTGCATGTCCATCTTTGTCAAGACTACCTTTTGTACTTTCCAGTAAGAACTGGAGCCTCATGAGGAGCTGCTTTGCTCCTCATGTAGTTAGGAATCTTTCTGTTTCACAGCATCAGGTAGTCTCAATACAATTGGTCCAAGTGCATGAACAACAAAAGGTGGTTTTTTGTTTGTTTTCACTTTGGAGGGCACCAGTGCTTCTATTTTAACATGGTCTTTTTTGTGTCTGTCAATATCTTAACAAAATGCACACTTTCTTTGCGAGGATTTTTGCTCAAATGCTGCAAAAACCTTTGTAAGAGTCATTTGTTTATTTATACCAAGCGCTTAGTATACACTATCTTCTATATTCAAATCTGATGAAAAGACTAGTTTTGTGTGTTCCTGTTTTTATTAGATAGCTATTTAAATCTTCCTCTTTTTTTTTTTTTTTTTTTTTAAGTTAGTTACAGTTTTATTATACTTGCAGCATTTCTTTTCCTGCCTGAACACTTTTGTGCTGGCAGCCAAGGACTAGTGGATTATAGGAACACAGAAGAAAAGCAAACCTTCTGAAGAAGTCTTTAGCAACAAAACTGTAAATATTTTTCATAGACTGAACAATTTTCAAATTCAAAATAGGCTTTTTAGACTCACTCTTTCTGATGGAAAGCAGATGCAAAAATCTCCCTTGTCGGTTATTAAACCAAACTTACCAAGGCTCATTTGTGCCGATCCTGTATTCAAGAATAGTTAAGTGTTTCATACCCTGGTTTCCTGTCTCCTGATCTTCTTCATAAGCAATAATTATACCTCCTTTGCTAAACTCTTAGTTTATCACCCTGTGACAAATGCAGCTGCGCGTGTGCTAGCCTGATGCCTGAAATCAACTGAGACATCTAAGCTGCTCTGATAGCAACCTGCTGCCATCATTTCTTTGTTTTGTACAGCCATCCTGTCTGAGTGCTCTGGAGCTTTGGGCTGTAGCACTCTTCTCTTCTCTTCCTGCCACTATAGAAAGAGACAGCTGAGGCCAATATTCAATTTTTTTCATTGAGCAGTGGTGGCAAGGGTGGATCATTGTAACCTCCTAAAAAAAAAAAAAAAAAGGGTTTTTTTTTTTCCTTTTTTTTTTTTTTCCCCAGGTGGAAAAATAAGATTTTTAAGTAATTTAGATGTATCTGATTTCACCTGTCAGTTCATTGTTCTTGTCTGCTTAGGCAAAAGTGAAAATGAATAGCACAGAATCTTGTAATCTTTTAAGCTAGGTTTCTATATTCCATTGCTAGGTATTTCAGGTCCCTGTGAGCCTAAAGTCAGCAAAAATTTATCTAGATCTGGAAAATAGGATTGAAACACTTATTTAGAAAGAAAAGTCTGGTTTACTGTATTCCACTAGCTAGTTGATTTTCTCTTTTATTTCTGCCTGCATTAAAATAAGTTGAAAAATGAGTGTATTCCAGTCTGAGCTATGTAAAAGCTGACTGAAATATCTTGCTTATTAATTTTTTGGGACTATGAGTTCTGAACAGTAGTAAAATATATAATAAAGAGTAGAAAGGGAAAAGGGTTAGGAGACTATCGGTCTGACAGTTCTGTCGCACATTTTCTGCAAGAGCCTTGTCACTATTTTTCATTTCCTTGCCTTAGATTCCTACCTGTTATGTTACAATATTAAGACTTTTTATTCCAATTGCTCATTCAGGATTGCCTTTCCAGACATCTGTAGCTCTAAAGTTCAGAGTCTCACAACTCATGAAATGTGGAAAAACATAGTTAGGAAAACTTCATGTAGAAATAGTATCACTTGTTCAATCTCCATCTTTCTGTCCAACAGAGAAGTGAAAAAACAAACAAACAAACAAACAAACAAACAAAAAACCCTCAAACAATTCCTTATCAAATACTTAAGACACTGGTTACTAAGCTATTTCTCAACAAGCAGGTTTGTGAAATGTTATAGATGTCTTGATTTGGCAGGGAAAAAAAATAAATAAGTTGTATAATTCTGATTGAAGTTAAACTTGCCACTACCATGAAGAAGCTTTTTGTTTGCTGTAGTCATCTATCTGAATAATACTTAAAGTAACACTGCTTCTTTCCTTCATGTTGGAGAGAGGATTCTATTACATAGGTAAAAATCATGTTTGTTTCTCTTTTTTTTCAGCTTATTGTAAAATATTCCTTCTCACCGAAAAACAAAATGGTAAGTACTTTATAAAGCATTTCTCTTTTTCTCAAGATAAAAGGCCTTAAGGACTTTGTGTTGGTGCTTCCCATTAAGAAGACAATCAATATAATTTGCTTATTTAGCAAGACTCAAGGGAAGGCAGAGAATTGTATTTCCTGTAGCACACTAGAGCATCAGTGAGATTGTGATAATTGCTATGCGATAAAGTGGCTAGTGGATTGTACAAATTGGATGGGTTCACTTAAAATGTTTAGGAGTGACAGTTTATTACTTTTGTTGATTATTCAGATTGTTCTCTGTTTTCTTTATGTCCATCGCACCTTCACGTAAAATCTGACATGCTGGTGTTCATGTTTAAATTCTTATTACTGCCTTGGTATGTATTTCTTTTTCAGTGTGGCTGTTATATTATAATAAAGTAGGACAGCTCTGTCATTAATATATCTAATCATTAGAATATAATCTTTGGGCAGTAGGTTATCTTTGCTATTATACTACAAATTCGATTACAAAATGACATTACTAAAATTTTCAAGACAAAGAATATAGAGGTGGATAATGAAGTGTGACGGTAACATAATAATAACAATAATAATAATAATAATCATCATCATCATCATCATCATCTTTGAAACTGTTATAGTCCTTCACTGTATGAAGACTCTTTAGAAATTATAGGGGAAATTACCTGTCTTTATAGAATAACCAATAAAGGAGAAACTTCAAGATACTGCTTTTTTAGGTTTTCTGACTAAAATAATTAAATGCCACAACTACCTCTGGGTACTTAGCTTCAATTTTACTTTCAAGATAAAATGAAAAGCTACCAGCCATATTAAAAAAAAAAAACAAACAAAACAAACAAACAAACAAACAAACAAACAAAAACCACCTGAACTGCCAGCTGAACTTGGGCTACTGGAAGTCCTGTCCTCACCCTGCAATGCATGTGCACGATTCCGTGCCAGCATACCGTTCCATGTCTTCTCATGAAACTGCAGTTACCCGTTCCAGAAGAAATTTATTTAGCTTTGTTTATGTTTTGGCCAGATTATTTGTTTGAAACAGATGATCCTCTCATCACATGTGGCAACTTTCCTCTAAGAGAGTGGGACTCTAGTGCCATTATGTTTAATCCTTCTGAAGTTATACTGCAACTGCAGTTTCGCTGTGCAATAAAAAACAAAATCTGTTCAGGAAAATTGTTCATTTTTATGATAGATACAGTTCCACTGCTCTCGCTTATAAAAATTTGCTGTGTGAAAAAGAAACAAAGATCACCAAATGAAGAAGATAAGAAGTGGTTAACTAAATAGCAACGGATAAAATCATGACTCCTTGAGTAGATATTGCTTCAATGGAATTGACAATATCTGTTTCTGAAATTGTTATACTTATGTAAATTATGTCATAAAAATTTTAAGCAGAAAAAATAAACACTTTTTTTTTAAAAGTTTGAAGGAGAATAAATCATATCAACTAACCTTTTGATACTATGTGATCTAGATTTCTTGTACGAGCAGCTTTTGAACAGCAGTTGCACCTAAAAAAAAGTTTAAGTGAGAAAAAACTTTCCTGGCGATATGTGCAATTTCTAAAGAAAACTATCAGAACAGATCTCAGCTATTTTTATAGTACCAATTTGATATGCAGGATACTTGCACAGAACTAAGATTTCTGACAAGTTTTATAGCATTGCAGAAGTAGCAGTCACACAGAAGCCTTTAGGGCCAAGTTCTCAGATGGAAGTTTCCCAGTGAGTGTAACACTTTGCAATACATAACAGCATAGCTTTGATCAGGATATGTCCCGATGTGCGATGGAAGTACAGTATGTATTTCCAGGTCCTATTTTTAAGGGTGGTTGAGATCTGTCTGTGTCACTTCTAGGGGTAGCACATATTAACTTGCTAAGCAAAACTGCTTCAGAAAGGTTTTATGCAGCATGTTGCAATTTATCTTCAATCCAGGATTGCTCCACGGCAACGTTTATAACTTGCACTTATGTATATGGGTACGCATGCATGTGCATGACCACTTTGGTGTGATTCCTTTCTTTCCTTTGAAGCTCTTTGGCCATGTGTTCTTTATACATTAGAAACTAGTAAAGTTATAGTTTGTTCTCTACATGCTTTTATTTGGAAATGTGACTAATCAGATAGACTCATGTCTGCAGGTATCTTTACTGTATTTTTTTCTTTCTCCACTGTAAGAATAACTGGAGGAAGGGATGAGAGCTGGTTCACCTTTGTTTAGTTTTTTCCTACTTTTTTTCTTCTTTAGAAAAATAGGAAAAGGTGTGTCCGTGGTGTGAAATTAATAGGACTAGATACTATTGTGTTATCCATCTTTTAGCCTCTTCATATATTGTTTTATTCACCACACTTATGGCAACTACATCATTATAATGTGTGGTCATTTCAAAATGTGGGTATATTGTGAGGCAGAGATAGGCAATCAATACTACATGCTGATTGTGAAATACAGTTAGGAGAAGCTTTTATTCTTAACACAAATAAAATTATTTTCTTTGCCACAACTTGCCAAAGGCAAACTATTGGTATTATTAGAAACCATGAGTTGAGAAGACACATTAAGAGCTGTGACTTTACAGTGTAATTGTGTGTGACTGTGGGAAAACAACAGAAGATTGGCAAGGAGGGTTGTAAACACGCTCAAGTGACTTGCAGCTTGGAGTATCGAAAAACACATATATCATACTAATCATTTTTTAGTCCTGTGTGTTGGACAAGTAGAACATCTGTGTTTAGACACCATAGGCCTGTGACAGACATAGATGCACTCCGTCAAACATGCTTGAGATTCCTGCCCTGCTGTGGGAAAGATCAAAGCACAGTGGCAAACTATGTGAATCCTTGAAATACAGGTGAAAACAACAAGTCTGGTGATCCTCTAGCATGGACCGAGCTCTGCAGTGCCTGCATCTGCCTGGATGCTGCTTCAGGGATCCCCAGTTGGGGAGGTAACAAAAATAAATTCAGTCTTTGCATTTCATGCATGGTTTTGTGGTTGTTCCTGTGTTCTGCCTGTGCTGGTCACACAGTGATATTTTAATTGTAAAGATTTTCCTTAGTTGCTCTGTACCTTTTCAGTAAGACCCATTTTTTCTCTAGCCTGTTCTGTTGACTTAATGTTACATCTGTGATATATTTTATTGGGAACTAAAGTCTTTATTAAGAACTAAAGTCCAATATCTCCCTTGTGACTATGGATGTCTGGTAGCACTTTGAGATTTAAGAAGCCTCACCACTTAAGACACTGATTTTGTCTCTGCAGCATCACATGGTTGTTATGGGAACCACAGTTCTAAACTTACTGATTTTTCATTATTAGTGGTACATTGCATTCAAGACCACTGGTATATTGCAGTAGCTTGATCTTCTTTTAATACAAAGGGAAGTAAGGAGGAAATAAGATGCACCCATTTGGGATTTTTTTTTATAATGGCACTTGTTAGAATACCTCATTAACAATCTGTGTCCTCACCTGTCATAGTATGTTCTGTCCTGGAGCATTTGAGAATTGAAGCTGGAAGGAGTAAGGTAGCTGGTAGAAAGTGGAGTTCAAAGGTAGAGTTTGGGGAGGTAGAGAGAAATCTAGAAATTTGGAGTTGAAAGAAATCTGAAAATAATATCTAATCAATTTTCCTGTTCTGAAGCCATCAAAAAGTGCCTAGAACTTCAACAGTAAGGCTTTCTCTATGTAAATGTTTTACTTTTCCAGAAGTCAAAATACTTTTTCCCACATCATCTAATTTAAACTATTTTTATGTTTAATCAAGTGTGATCTCATTGGTCATTAAGGGTACAACAATACTTCTACTTTCTCTTTTTTGTAGCAACTTTATTTGAAGACTGTCCTGTATGAAGCCTCTATCTTCTCCCTATCTTTTTTCCCTTTAAAGGAAATCAGAATTTTTATTGTAATCTTTCTCACAAGATCTTTTTTTTCCAAAACTGCTTATAATTGTATCCCCTGCACTTTCTCCTAGCTGTATATATTCTTATTGAAATGGAGTGCCCCAAACTGGACACAGTTTGCTGAAAACTGGTGCTTTATGAGTAAAGTGAAGCTATAATTTCCTATGTATGTGAACGACAGTTCTGAAAACCAGTATCAACTACTGTTTTGCAAAATCATTCTATTCTATTAATAGCTGCCATTCAGTAGTGATTTCCTATTCTATGTTTACACATTTATTTTTCAAGTTTTCCTGTTCCCAAGGGCTTGATTCTATATGCATATTATCATGTTCCTTGCCAGCTTGTTCTATTCTGGCCATCCTTAGTTCAGCTAGTGCAGAGCAGCATGAAGAACTCAATCAGGCAGGACTGACTTTGAGATGAGGTCCCTCCCCACCTGAACACCATTCGCCTTGCTAAAATCTTCCTTTGCCATTCTGTCCCAATAGTAAAATGCAATAATGATGTAATGCAGAGCTAACATGTAGTAAAAAATTGCTCTGCGTAACAATTTTCCATGGGTTTTTGTTTACTTGCTTGCTTTTATAACAGATGTTGAAATGCATTATTACTGCTTACCACTACAGATTTCCACTTGTGTTCCTCACCAACTGAGAAGCCTTAGAGCTGTTAATTGGAATCAGGAGCCTGATTCTGATCTTAAAACAAAACTTGCCAAAACTCTTACTTTTAATCGAGATCAGGTCACTGTGCAGTCCTACAGCTAGCTCTGAAACACAAGTGGAGGAACAACACAGACTGAAGCAAGCAACCAGCATTTAGTAATTGCTTAAACCAGCACTGACAGAAATCTGGGCAGCTAAGCCTCAATGTAACAACTCTGTGCTTGCTTGATCTTGGAAAGAGGAAATTTTTCTGAAACCAGTACATTTTCACCCAGTTCTGGTGATTGTCCAGAGGGATCTGACTATCAAAGTCATGTACCAGGAAAAGCCAAGCTCTGTTTTGCTTTTACTATTTCACTGCATAGTATTTAATTTAATAAACAGCGTAGTTTGTAGTTTCTTGTTTAGAAAGTTCCTTCAATATGGATCAATGGAGCTGCAAGAGCAGCTTTCCATTACCAGAAGAAAGGGAAAAACATTCTTCATATCATCCTCTATTAGTCACTGTTGGAAAAGGGTCTGGGTAAATCTTTGATGCTATTTAAGGCTCTATAGGGAAAAAAATATAAAAGTCTTGCTGAAATGATCTCTTAAGAGTGACCTATCAAGGTTAAATTAGTATCAAAGGAACATGGATATATTTATGTAAATCACGGACAGTGTGAAAAAAAGAAGCAAGAGAGCCCCACTTGCCACTTACAACACACCTCTGTAAAAGTTTCATTGTAATATTTATGGATTGGTTAGCTTCTGAAAATTAATCAATTAATTATTTAGCAGTTAGTACCTCTGAAAACTATTTATAATGCAATACAATTATGGCTGACTCTTTCCTCAGGCTGAATAGGAACTTCTCTTTCAAAATTACCTATGTATCAAAGTAGATAGTTTTGGTAGGAATGCTATCTCAATTTCAAACAAATGGGATGAAATATAACTAGAATTTGGGGAAGGAGACTGAGAATTTCCAAACACCAACCAGTATTTACTGTTGGTAAATAGGCTCTGAAAATAGAAGACTTTAAGCTAGGAGTCTGTGGAATGGGTTGTCTTTTTTGTTTGTTTGTTTGTTTGTTTTTTTGTTTGTTTGTTTGGTTTGTTTTTTTTTTATTTTGTGTGTCAAGTGGACTGGAAATACTTTATTGAAGGCTGACATAAAGTGATGGACAATAAATAACATCACAAATGACAATGGAAGAAATGTAATAGAGTAGGCATTGCCACCTATTGACTAAAATATACAACAGCAAGAAAGGCAATTTTATGCAAAAAATGAGGTACTAGGCAGCAGCAAGACGTACAAAATGTTAAATTCAGCTATTCGAAGAATGTGTCCCGTCACGTGTTGTTTGCTGTTTATCTGTGATTTTAATAGGATTACAGCCCGAATTTTGATGCTGGCCAAGAGGGATGTTTCTTGTTGTGAGGTTTTGGGATTGTTTTTGTTAGTGTTTTATGTGCTAGATTTTCTTACTTGTAGACCAGATATCCAAGAGGATTGTTCCTAAGATAATGGAAGCTATTGGCTCTAGGCTGTATGATCCGACTTGCTAAAGGTCAGTAGAACAGTGACAGTAGTTAGTTATGACCTGATGACACCTTAGCAAACTGTACTGAATACATTGATAATGTCCTTGTAGAAAACAGGTATTGAGATCCTAAGAGTTTATAATCACATTGTTTGAAATATCAGACAAACCAATGTAGATACGGAGTTGTGAACTGAAGCAAAATGGCCTGTTACCTTGACTCCCTTTTTTACCGTAGAGGTAAGACAGTGATTGTCTGCTACTGTTTAAAAACTGACCAATCAAACTAAACCCCCAAACCTCAAGAAAAATTTTTATACTGTAGAAGTTGGGTTGTGATAAGTCAGGAAAGGATTATTTATTTATTTATTTATTTATCATACATTGTTTCTCTATTCCTTATAAACAGATAATAAATTTCATTTCATCCTTACACTTACATCTTTACTTATCACTCCTAAAGAGAGACAACTGTTTTATCCAAGTAGTATTTATTGCAGAAACTACTTAATTCTTTTTAGTTCAAATGTCCACATTCTGGCTTAAAGTATAAGATCTTATGGTGGTAAAATGAGAAACTACTGAAGTTTATCTGGAGTCCTTGACACTGGAGGCAGTAGATTTTCATTAGTGTGTTGGGTTTGCGTGGCAAGGTTTTGGTAGCAGAGGGGGAGGCTGCAGAGGTGGCTTCTGTGAGAATCTGTTAGAAGCTGCATTAGAGCCAATGCCAGCTGGCTCCAAGATGGACCCGCTGCTGGCCAAGGCCAAGCCCATCAGCAGTGGTGGTAATGCCTCTGAGATAACACAGTTAAGGGAGGAAAAACCCTATGCAAGAGCAGCTGGAGAGAGGAGTGAAAATATATGAGAGGAACAGCCCTGCAGACACCAAAGTCAGTGCAGAAGGAGGAGCAAGAGGTGCTCCAGGCACCAGAGCAGAGATCCCCCTGCAGCCCATGGTGAAGTCCATGGCGAGGCAGGCTGTCCCCCCGCAGCCCATGGAAGAACAATGAGGGGGTGTAGAGATTCCACCTGCAGCCCATGGAGGACCCCATGCCGGAGCAGGTGGAGGCATGTGAAGGAGGCTGTGACCCTGTGGGAAGCCCATGTTGGAGCAAGCTCCTGGCAGGACCCCACTGGAACTGTCTGGTCCTGTAGGTCTGCACCCCATGGAAGGGACCCACACTGGAGAAGTTTGTGAAGAGCTGCAGCCTGTGGGAAGGACTCACACTGGGGAAGTTCATGGAGGACTGTCTCCTGTTGGAGGGACCCCACGCTGGAGCAGGGGAAGAGTGTGAGAAGGCCTCCTGCTGAGGATGAAGAAGCGGCAGAAACTTGTGATGAACTGACTGCAACTCCCATTCCCTGTTCCCCTCTGCAGATGGGGGTAGGAGGTAGAGAAATAGGGAGTGAAATTGAGCCCAGGAAGAAGGGAGGGGTGGGGAGAAGGTGCTTTTAAGGTTTAGTTTTATTTCTTATTATCATACTCTGTTTTGATTGGTAATAAATTAAATTAAATTTCCCAAGTTGAGTCTGTTTTGCCCATGACAGTAATGGACGAGTGATCTCTCCCTGTCCTTATCTCGACCCACGAGTCCTTCATTATATTTTCTCTCCTCTGTCCAGCTGAGGAGGGGAGTGATAGAGTGGCTTTGGTGGGCACCTGGTGTCCAGCCAGGGTCAACCCACCACACTAGCTCATTATTGTTAAAATCAGTGCAGGTAAAATTTGAAGAATGTGTCAATTACTTTTTTCTATGTGATAGATTTTAGTTCTGTGGAGGCAAACTCCTTCCTGCAGCGAGACAATGGCCCATGTGAGACAGAAAAATAATTTACTGAGTAGGAATCAAACTGCTTATTTTGTACCTACTTGAACAGTGTTGAAGGTGAAACATAGCCTAAAGAAGCACAAGCCAAGTGGAGAATTTGAATAGACATGTGGAAAGACAGAGAGCAATTACACAAAACATGCACTGAACAGAGAGTGCCTTCAGAAAAGATGCATTCAAATGAACTCTGTAAAAATACAGTAAGTTACGCCTTGGGCCCATAGAAATCTTTCTATAAAAATGTTTTACAAATCATAGTCTATTTATTTTCCACTCATTTTCTTAAAGTCTTGAAAAATTAATTTATTTTTAATTTCAAATAAACAAAAAGAACTTTTCTTGGATTTATTTTGTTAGTCACAAGTTAGTTGGTATGGGAAGTAACTTACCTTTCCTGGTTTAAAATTACATCAAATACTGGCTATCATCCTGACTGCTTGACGTATCTTACTTCATCAGTGATATACCTAAAGAATGAGGACATGGCTTTCCTTTCATAAGAAAGTGAAAAAAACCAAAACAAACGAACAAAAAAAAAAA
>VXBL01001146.1:212745-237513 GCA_013400195.1 Aramus guarauna
AGCTAAAAGTATGTTACAGTAATTTTTTTTCCAAAATAATCCATAACACATCAAAGAACTATTTTAAATGTGACAAGCTCTAAAATACTCTATGGTGTTGCTGCAGTACTCTAAGTGAGCCAAAGCTTTGATATATGTGTACCTCTTTGAGGGAAAACTTCTGAAAGAGAGAACAATGACCTTTAGGAAAGATGGAAGAAAAATAAAAAAATTTCAGACCACATCTATTCCCTGTATAATATGTCCTCCCAGGGTGGGGGTCTCTCCATCTTTCTTGCTGTCACTCCATCAAATTTTATTGGCCTACTGGGTTATAAGAAACTTTACAAAGCCCCTCTAGAAACAGCCTTCTGACAGAAGTCACCCAGAGGCTTTTACAACACTGCTCTGGAAAGCAAGCTGGGCAAAGCTGCAAGGCAGCCCTCCTCTTCCACTCCTTCAGGACCCAACCTGCACTAACACGTGACAAACAGGGTGCAGAAAAAAAGACGGGTAAACATTTGTCTCAATCACATGGAAGGGAAGCATTGATATTTCTTGTTTTCATCCATCAGTTCCTTAATATTGACTGATTAGGCAGATCACTGTCATTAGATTATTTCCTGCTCAGTTTGCAGCTGGGTAGCTCTACATTCAAAAGTAGTGCCCCTGTGGACAGAAACTAAGAATTGATTTATCTGGATATTGATAGTTTACAATGCAGGTAGAAACATTTTGAAAGATACCTAAGTTTCTTCACACACATATATAAAATATAGATCTAGGCCATTGGCTAGCGTTGTAAAGTGTAATGTTATAGAATGTCAATATTTTTTGTTATTTATTTTTTTTCCAAAGCTGAAAATAACTTGGACCAAACACTTTCTCCTATGCCTTTTATTGCAAAACACTGTCGAAACCACTGGCTTCGAGCAGCAATTGCTACCATCTTTCTCCTGCTTCCACTGTGGTAGTGTCAATGACTGCCATGCCTCCCCGTTGCCCTGCTCCACGGCAGCCTACCTGTAGATAGCAGGAGTAGGAAACACCAGTGCTCCCACTCTGAGAAAGCAGAAGGCGTGAGTGGTAGGACTAGAGTGTTTCTGCTGAAGTCAGAGAGAGATGGGGAGCAGATTTGGTCTGGGGGCAACCAGGAGTAAGAGTGAGGATCCTGGTCTGGGTCCCGGAGCTAACAGACCATTTTGAGGTGAGGCTGAGATCCCCTTTGTCTCTCTTCCTCAAGGAATGAGCAAGAAATCATCACTTCCAATGCGTTGTGCTATAATGTGGTGCTACGGAAATACTCAGGGACATCTGCCTTTCCTACAGCAACTCTGTTCTGCCTCCTTGCGCAAAAATATTGAACTAGATAAGGCACCATCTTTCCTTGAGACTGAAGACAAGATCTAAAGGTGGGTATTTCACAAACAAATGAGACAATTGGTGGGCTTTTTGATGCCAAAATACTGCAATCAGATATTGTGTATGGAGTCTGACTCTGTAGGCATGATACCAGAAAGCATCACCTTGCAGGTTTCGTAAGCAGAGGAACTCCTTGTTTACGATTGAGCCTCCTAGGGCGCAAGGACCTACCTGCTTGTCAGGGATGACACCTTTTGCCTTTGGATAATCAGAAGCTGGCATGTAAAACTTCTCAGGCTTTTTCCAGTAGTGTGAAGGAAAATGGAGGTTTGTTTCTTGGAAGAATTCAGAATCCATTTTAAATATTTGTTATGACTTATGAAATTACTTTGTTCATTGATATTGGGAGTGATCTTGTTCAGTGTTTAATATTTTAAAAAGCAGCAACACATATACAGCTTATAAAGCAGTATGCAGCACATGCTGATATGCTTCTAGATACAGGAAATCTTTCTACCTGGAATACCAGGCAAGCACAACTCCCTAAATCTTGATACAGTCAGTAGAACCAAAGAGGTAATAACAAAAAAACCTGAATTATTTTAAAAGTAACTTCAGGAGTAATTAGAAATTATAAATGCAAAAAATGAGATGCATACAAATAGGGTAAATATTTTATGACTTTTGATAAGTACAAATACTTTTTTCAATAAGATAGTGGTTAAATGACAGCAATGCAAAAAACAAAGCCTACAGCAGTGTTTGCAATAAAACTTACTTTATATAGAGTTTTAACTAAGAATTTCTTTGAAATTAATACATATAACTTTTTTTTAAACCAAGATTTTATGAAAAGTTGTTTCATTTTACATGAGCTCCTTAGATGCTTATCTTTTTTTTTTTTTAAGATTCATTTTTATTTCACATTTATTAGACTTATGGTGATGGAGCTACATTTTAACAAAGTAGGTAACACTCTGAAAAGGTTATTTTTGGGATTGCTAGCCTTAATGCTATAAAATGTATGTATGCATATTAAAATTGTTCATGCTTATTCTCAAAATTAGTAGCTCACATATAGGGTGGGAAGACTACAAGCAGCAGAGAGATTAACATTTCTGGGAACTGTGGTTGTATACAGTGAATGGAAAGAGGCTGTGAAAGCACCTGAGTAGAAGCATATTAGGGCTTTGAGCACAAAAAATATTTAGCTTTTGTTAACTGAATAGTAACTTAGTAAGTGTTTAAATATACTGATTAATTGGTCTGATGTTTACCTTTCATGATGATGTCTTAATGTAGGTTAGAGGGTCTTACAAGTTGTTTTTGAGTTTAGGCTGCTCTCATTTAAGTAAGACACTGCTACTGTAGCTGTGATGATGTAATAGTGTACAAGTGGTGGTAATAATAGTGTTGAAGTTATAGAACAGGATGCTTGAGGCGTACTGTGGAAGAACTCAGCTTCTGAACTTTCCCCAAGATGTATAGCTTTCAACATCAGTTTGGTCATCTTGTTCTTCAAAGGTAATTCTGTGACTGAAGGAGAGCTGATAAAAATTTCAGCAAGCTTTAGCTTTGTGTGGTGGTTTAACCTTGGCTGGACGCCACATGTCCACCAAGCTGCTCTATCATTCCCCTCTTCAGCACGACAAGGAGGGGAGAAAAATCAGAAAAAAAACCCAAAAACAAAAACAAAACCACCCCCCACCCAAACTTGTGGATCAAGATAAAGGCGGTTTAATACGGCAAAAGCAAAAGGCCATGCGCAGAAGCACAGCAAAACCAAAAGGTTATTCTCTGCTTCCAATCAGCAGGTGATGTCTGGCCACTTCGCAGGAAGTAGGGCTTCAGTACGTGTAGCGGTTGGTCCAGAAGACAAATGTTGTAAAAATGAATGTCCCCGCTTTCTTCCCCTCTCAGCTTCTTATTGCTGAGCAGACGTCATACAGTATGGAATATCCCTTTGGTCAGTTTGGGTCAGCTGTCCTGGCTGTGTCCCCTCCCATGATCTTGCCCACCCCCAGCCTACTGGCGAGGGGGGCAGAAATGTTGGAGAGACAGCCCTGGTGCTGTGCCAGCGCTGCTCAGCAGTGGCCAAACCCCTGGTGTGTTACCAACACCTTGCTGGCTGCCGACACACAGCACAGCACGGGGAGGGCTGCTGTGGGGAAAAGTAACTCCATCTCAGCCAGACCCAATATATTTTGCTGGAAAACAAAGATGATCAGAGAGCTGGAGCACCTCTCCTATAAGGACAGACTGAGAGAGCTGGGGTTGTTCAGCCTGGAGAAGAGAAGGCTGCGGGAAGACCTTACAGCAGCCTTCCAGTACCTGAAGGAGCCTACAGGAAAGATGGAGAGGGACTGTTTGCAGGGGCATGGAGTGAGAGGACAAGGGGTAATGGCTTTAAGATGAAGGAGGGTAGATTTAGCTTAGATATTAGGAAGAAACTCTTTACTGTGAGGGTGGTGAGGCACTGGAACAGGTTTCCCAGAGAAGCTGTGGACGCCCCCTCCCTGGAAGTGTTCAAGGCCAGGTTGGATGAGGCTTTGGGCAACCTGGTCTAGTGGAGGGTGTCCCTGCCCATGGCAGGGGGGTTGGAACTAGATGTTTTTTGAGGTCCCTTCCAACCCAAAACATTCTATATGAGTGTATGATTCTATGATTCTATGACTCTATGATTCTATGAATGTTTCTGTTACAATAATTTAAAAAAATTAAATACTATTTGCCCCTTAGTTTCTGCTTAATAATCCCATGAATGTACTGTTGTTTCATGAGCGCTTCAGCTGCTTCTTATTTGATCCCACTGTGAACCACCTCAGGAGGTTAAACAGCAGAAGAAAACCAAAATGAACAAGTGAATAATTTTCTGCTGCACCAGGTTTTTTAACAGCAATCAGATGTGCACCAGTGCAAAAGAGAGGATGAGCCCATATCTTTTCTATAGTAATTTTAATGTGACTGTTCAGTCAAACATAGCTAAAGTAACAAGTATTAAATGGACCTTCAGTGTTCTAATGCTCAACTGCTTAAACTGTTTTTAGGCTAGGGTGATTGATGACGTTTTAAAAGGGAACTCTTGCACGTTTAACATCAAGAAAAAATATTTATGTTGCCTATTTTATTTACCTAGAGTTTAAATTACTCTTCTATTATTGGGTCAATATTAAACAAAGTCTAACTCTTAGTATGGATTCCTAGTAGAGCAAAAGGAAATCTAGTATAAGAATAAAAAATCTTTAGGAGAGAGATGGTTTGCGTGAAAAGTACAAAAATCAATATGGAAAATTTTTTCAACTGCACATTAAACAAAATAAAACTGTGATTTTCTTTTATGTTACAGCTGTAACAACATGACTTTTTTTTTTTCTTTTTTTTTTTTTTTTCCCCCCAGTGACATCAAGTTAACTACTATTGGAAGAAGGCATGTGCAGGTTTTCTGTTTTCCTTGGTTGATATTCATTCACTATAGGAGCTTAAAATAAGTTTTAGCTTAATAGCTTTCCTATGTTTTTGGACATTAAAGCTGCAGATTTTATAAATATAATCAGAGTAAGAAACTATTAAATTAACTGGCTACTGAGCTTAAAGTGGGCTTGGCTTAGGTCTTCTCATGAAGGAAACTGGACATTTACAATTGTGTATTAGAGTCTACTGCTTCTTCGTGATGCTTTACCTCAGATGGAACAGTGCTGCCCTGTATTAGATGAAATTACATTGGCCTTGAACTTACATACAACTTGGCCTTGAACCATTCACTGTTGAAGGCCACTGGCTTTGATATACTCGGACTAGCAGACTGATGGTAGTCTGCTTAAGAATTTACTGTACTTTATGTGCAGAACATAAAAGAAAATTAAACCCATCCATGTGGTTATTCTTAAAACATGCAAATAAACAAACAAAAAAACCCTATATTTTTAAAAAATAATGTAACTATATTTTAAGTTACTGCTGTATGTGCCACTGCAGCGTTGCAAAATAGCTATCAAAACAGTGTCTGACAGCTTGTGTATATCTTTTAGAGGGTTGAAGTATGAAAGCAAGTGGTTATTCCATTTTAGATATTCAGATATTTTTTAAAATAATTGCATGCACTTTGGTTCCGCATGCGAGAATGCCAACTGATGTTCATTTTTGTTTCGATTTGACAGTGAGGGTAAAAGATCAGTTATTCAGTCCCAGGCTACCTGTATGCTCAAGATTCAGGCATACATTTAGGAGGAATCAGGGGAAAAATATTTTAAAAAAATTGCACAGCTTTCCACAGTAAATTCACTTAAAAGGGATAAATTTGTCAGCTGTCAGAGATGACAGTGATTAAGATTCCTCAGTCATTTCAGCTAGAGATAGTTTTTCTTCCCACTTACCATTCTCCCTTCCCCCAAAAATAAATATATGCATGGAAAAGTTGAAAATGTTATTGCATGAGTAATTATTACTTATCATGGCTACTTTCTCCTAGCAGATGTTTTTTGAGAGAAATTTTGTAGCCAGTGTCTGAAACTCATTTTGGATTCACAACAGTCATGGAGCTGACTTAGTAAAGACTGTGCTTGCTTAAAGTAACACCACTTCCTATCAGGATATCAGCTGGAATGAAAAAGAGACAGATGATGTAAAAGATGATCCAGCTGCACTCCTTCTTTTACACAAAATCCCATCTAACTTGTTCATGCTCTACTGTGGAATGAGAAGCATAGTTTTTTTGGTTTTCAGCAGTTAAAGGATAAAGTATGTGTATCAGCTTACAGGCAAACCTGCACACTCAAAATTCTTACATTATTTCAATATGTGCAGGAGAACTGCGTGGACTTTTTCAGTCTTGCATATGAAATTCAGGAAACCCTCCATATCCAGGAATTTGGAACTGTAGCAAGATACTGGAGGCTGTCATCTGAAATGGTTTATATGTGCCTACTTAATTTACTTCCACTACCTGAAAGTAGCAAAGGATTTCCATTCCTCAGTATGTTACCTGAGTCAATACAAGTTAATTATATTCCATTGCTATAGGTATCATAAGATGGCACCAGAGAAGTTATAAATAGCAAAACTGAGATATTTGTGTATCTCTCATCTCTATTCCCTTCCCGCAGAGAAGAATATATCCCAGCCAGAACAAGAGTTTGCAACTCAGTAGCACATTGTGTGGCTGTCATGGCAAGCACCTTCCCTGGACAACAGCAATATTTAACAGTCCTCTGCGGTGGCTTTCATTTTGACATAGATTTACAGGGTTTTTTTTCTTTATCTCCCCACAATATTTTTGAGACTCAGCTCTTTTTATCTTTTAAAGCCTTTTACTGTGCCTTTGGTCAAATATAACTAGTCATGTTGGAGCACTTCAGTTTCAGGAGACTTCTTTTCCTCTTCATATAATTTATAAATGCAATAAATCCTCACAAATAAAGATCTTAGAGGCTATAAATGTTACAGCTTCATTAAGCTGCATTTTGAAGCTGGGAAAAGCTACTAAGTAATAAACAGAAAGTGCTATGGTTCCTGTGACATCTCTAAAGCCTATCAAAAGATTTGAAAATCAAATAGAAGGACAGATAAAGTTTTGTTTCATAAAGCTTCATATTCTTCATCTTTCTTTCATGTATTCTTAATTTCCAACAGCACATACAATCCAAGGGTTTGGGGTTTTGTTGTTTTGTTTTGTTTGGGTTCTGGTGTTGTTACCCTCCCACCCACTCCCACCTCCGCCCCCCCCTCCCCTGGACAGGACAATATTTGTACAGTTATCTTCAAAAGCTTTGCTCAAATAATTTTCTAGACATAAGGTTTGTAGAATATTCTGGCTATCATTTATGAAATGGTATGTCTGTCTTTCTGTCTGTCTATACAAACACATACGTAAAACTGCTATCACCACCTGTGAGTCCTACCTCATTCCAAATTCTTTTTTAGCCACTCACATGAGTTCCAGCTGGAACAGGTGCATGCTTTTCACCTGTTTTTTGTTGCTTACTAAGGCATGTTATTTAACTTTAATATTCCTTCATTTGCATATTTTAGTGCTTAATAGGATAAAATATTACTGACATGACCTAGAAGATTTCTATCATTGCTTAGATATGATTTGCAATGTTCCTAACTGTGGAGCTGCTGTGAGCTGCACCTTTTATTTGAGGTTTTATTTTGATTTTTCTTCTTTAATTGCAAAAAACCTCTGAGTATAAAAGGAGTTAACTTCAAATCAGTAGAATAAATATATCTGATTGAAGGTGGTATTAAAAGCATATCATGACAGTTCTGCACAATATTTCAAATCTATACTTATACAATACTCCTCACACACTATCAAAAACCCCCACAACCGTAGCTTTTTCTGTAGATGAGGTTCATTGTTCCTAGCTTTTAAAAATTAAAATATTTTAACTAGAAAAAATGTAAGTCTTAAATGCTTAGATGATTTTCTGCTTAAATAATCATTTCTAGGAATGATGGGAAAACCATATATACTTCCTCAACTGACACTTATTTTTCACACTAGAATTAATACTGTTAACAGTGTCTGTAATTCAGTGTATATATATTTCTGCTGCATGAAGCCATAAGATTCAAACTTTGCTTATCCAAGATAAGGGCAAAATATTTGGACTTCACAAATTTGCAAAAATTTACAAATCTTATGTTAATAATCTTTTCTACATGACTACTGGCAGAGGTTTCTGGGTTTAACTCAAATTGCTGCTGGGATTGTGTGTTCACATGATGTATGGGACAATAAAAGAAAAAAAGATGGTTACCAATTAACGTCTAAAAATATCTGGAAGTTTAAAGGGTCCTTAACCTCAAAGTTTTTTTTTTTTTTTTTTTTTTTTTTTTTTTTACTTTTTTTTTATTATTATTTGATACTATGCTAATAAGTAAGGTAGACAATAAATTTGATGGGGAGAGAAGAAAAGAGAAAGTGCAACATCCCTTTATATCCTAAGGGCAAGCTGTCATGCGGAGCACTGTATCATTCTCATTTTAAGGTCTTCCACTAGAGGAGTATTAGTCTTGACAGGGTTTTCCCTTCTATCTCATTAGAGACAGAGCAAACCTGCTGAGATGCAGGGTTTCACATCTTATAATTCTCTCCTACAGGGAGGGAATGAAAAAGATCTCATCAAAATGAAGATCCCCTGAAAATCATTTCTGTGAAACTGGTCTCCCTGCTGTTAACAGGCAGTGCTAGCAGCAATGCCACGTTACTGTATTTGCTTTTCTTTAAATGAAAGGCCTCTTGCATCCTCGAGGGAGGCAGCAATGTTAGACAGCTCCACCTACCCCAAAGCTTCTCCGACTGCCCTACTATCAGGGTAGAGCTGCTACCTTCTCTGTCTGCAGGTCTGCCTTCCCTCTCCTCTCCCTCCCTCTGTTTTAGTCCATTCCTTCATCTATCTATCTATCTATCTATCTATCTATCTATCTATCTATCTATCTTTCTTAAGTGCCTGCAGCTTAAGTCTGTTCTTGCTGGACACATAGCATTTATCCCAATTAAAAATTAAATATGTTGGCACCAGTGTTTTCTTGACCATTCGCTAGACACTAGAATATTTGCTGATACTGAGAAATTCTCATTGATGTGTAAGGTCAGGGCTTGGACTGAATATTTGTCATAAAACTTGGCTTTCACAACTACAAGAAAAGTAAGAATTTTAAATTAACCTTCTGTATGAACTGCATATTCTAATCTATTGCTCCAGAAAGTAGCTGAACCTCTCATGTAGGGGTTGCAGAACAGATAGGGAACACTTTAACATATGTATATACATGTATGTGTGTGTGCATAAATATGTATGTATGTGTATATATCAATACACAAAAAAGTAAATAAAAATGAAATGAAGGTTGAAGGAAAAAAAGTGAATCTTGAAGTTTAGGGGGCAGGGGTGGGGGGGGGAAAGGCCGTGTTTAGTTGAGCATGAAAAGACTGTAAGTGCAGTTTCTTATCCCTTTGCCTGGAAGGACTCTTTCTATTTTATTTTAATCTTCCATTTTGCACTCAAGTGCCCACGCTAGTCCATGTCTGGATGTCACCTGACACTAAGGGGACAGGCGGATTCTTTCAGGAATCCCTGGTATAATGAGGATGGGTCACAGGGTGGTAGTTATAATTAGAGCTTTATAATTACATAAAAATTTTAATAATCAGCATAGCTTATTGTAATCTGCAATTTCTATCAGTTAATGTAGCTTCCTGTTATACAGAACTTTTAGCAATTATCATAACTTTTCATTACACAGAATTTCTAGTTATTAGTGTAACTTTCTTACTATCTAGAGTTTTTAGTTACCTAGACTTTTAGTCACCTGGACCTTCTGCAGATCAGGTTAAATTCTTAATAATCAGCATGTGAAACAATCATCATAATCTAGACTCAACATTTACCTGAAACAACATGAGTCACTCAGTCCTTGGAAACTTCCAGTTTGGTACCAGCCTACCAAGTGAACTTTGGATAGTAAGATTTGCTGGTGGGAAACCAGGAATATTTCCTTGAAAAAATGAGTTTTATAACATGTTGCCATGGAATTTTGGGAGTTCCTTATGTTAACGACTTCCAGCAGAATATCATGTCCTCTTGGAGCAAGCATGACTATAACACATTAACATTCTGTGGCCTTCCCGTATAAAAATATCTGAGTTCTTATAAAAGCTGGTACTTTTGTCGTAGCTATTAGTGGTGTTTAGTAAGTGGTGATACATGAGGTGTTTCTGGATCACCTTACGATATATGCATGTAATATTTTGTTGTGCTTCTTGGATATTAAATTTGTATTTGAACTATTTGAATACATCTCTTTTACAGAGACATTTCATAATGTGTCTTTTATATTTGGATTATTTTTCTTGTTACAAATCAATGATAAAAACATAAAGATTTTTTCCAGAAAAATAAGTGTTTCTGTTAATGAATCATAGCAGCTTCAAATATATTCTGGATTGTGTGTCTGTTCTGAAATCATTCATTATCTATGCCTATTTTTCTCCCTGATGCATTAGGGTGGGGTTGGTTTTCAGTTGCTTTTTTTTATTATTATTATTATTTTTCCCCATTTTAATTTATATTGAGTTCTTTAGACTAAGATGTTGGAGATTAGATTTTTATTTTAATGTTTTAAAGGAACCACTGACATTTACTAGAGAAAACTGAAAAATACCAGTATATGGTTTTCATCATCTTAGATATTTTTTACTTTTTTTTCCCCTAGCATTTTAATTCATTTCATAATATAGGGGTTTTTTGTTCTTCGTTGTTTTTTGTTTGTTTGTTTGTTGGTTGGTTTTGTTGGGTTTTTTTTGGGGGGGGAGGTTTGTTTATTTATTTATTTATTTTTAAAGAGAAACCATATAGTAGCAGGGGTCGGTGACACGACACAGACACACAACACCAAAACCAAAACCAAACCAAACCAAAACCAAAAAAGCTCAGAAAATTTAGAGTTCACACATGGATATTTTCAATTATTTGAATTAGTCTGTCTTTGGAAATGGAGGAGTTGGTGTCACAGGGAAATGCCTACACATATCAGGTCTAACGAGCAGAGTGGCCAAAGAGCAGCAATGTTACCTGGTGTAGTGGAAGGAATGGAACCAAGATGTTCAGATGGCGGTGCAGTGGAAACAGTGTGCAACGTCAGGTTTGTGAAGTGACTCTTGACGTGACCTTAACATTAAACTTGTACTCTGCTTCTGCAATGTGAACTGCACACACACAACTTTATTTCAAGATCCAGGGTCCGGTACAGGACTAAGTAATGATAATTAGTCTTGAGTTTATTTGTTAATAAACAAAATTATTTATGGAAGATTTTAGGCAAATGTATTGTTCCTGAGAAGTTATGCGTGTATTGTTATTGATTTGTAATTGACAGGACTTTGTATTCCATCAACAACTACCTGAGCCATTCATTTACTGTGCTTTCAGTAAACCAATCCACATTTGTAGACATTCAAACTAGTGTTGTAATTGTCTCTGTATGATGCAGAATCCAGAAAATTTCCTAGGATTAAAAATATCCTCAGTATTTTTTAATTGATGCTTACTTGAAACCTTTCACTGTTGTAATTAAACTTTTCTAAAAGTTCGGTGGTTATGATTATGAGAGGATCAATGCAAAACTGAGATAAAAAGTAAACCATTTTTAGATTTAATAAACAGAATAAATGGGTCTTATTTGCCAGAATTTTCTTATCCATGCTTTTTCAAGTATATAATCATAGCTTTTGGCTGCAATGGAGTATTATGTGTTTGTTTTTTCCTATTAAAGTCCCAGTGCAGTAATACAGTATCCCTGTGCAAGCTAAGTAGCTCTTAGTTGCAATCCATTCAATATGAACACATGATAGAACCACACCATATTTTGCTTTTACCTCTAATATGTATTTTGCTAATAACTAAAGATCCCTGGTCTAAAAAGATACCCTGGACTAAATTCATCCCTCAAATGTGGCTCTAATGGTTACCTGGGGCATTGATTTCTATAGAAAAAAATGTCTAATTAGTTTCTTCATGTAAATGCAATCATGCTTCTGAAAGTTATTTGTCCCCTAAAATCAGGAGCATTGCTTCAGTATCAGGGATATCTCCTGGATCATGCTTTTTCTAAAAGAAAAAATTACTATAACAGCTATAGATTGATGTTAGTATTAAAGTTGGGATTTTTCTCTCTTTTTGTTACAACAAAATAATTGCCAAAAGTAAAGTTCTGAAAGTTGCAATTTATTCTAAAATTGGCAAAATGATAATCCCCCTTCTCTGTTCATTCAATTTCATCCATTTCCACCGGGGAATATTTGAAGTGATTCAGGTTGTAAAACTTATAGTGAGAGAGCAGCTGAATCCTATTAGAAAACTGACAAGCTGTTTGTCCAGACAGGACGCCTGTCAACCCAAGTTTGTCTAATCACTGACATTCGGGCCAGGGAATGTGATGGGAGGTGACTGATGCATGATCTCCACATTCGCGTCTCATTCTGCCCAGTGAGTCAACAACTTGTCAGTGTGAGAAAATAAGCGTGTTATAGGGTAAGATGCTGGTCCCACAGATAAGCAGGAAGGATTTGGCTGTCACCTAAGGCAAATTTAGTCTTTAGGCAGGTAAGTCAGATATTCACAGTTGGCAGAATTTGCTGCATATTTCAAGGTAGAAACAAACCCTTCTAAGAGAACCTGATTTTATATTAGCAGTTACCTTCATTTTCAGAAATAAATTTCTTAACGTAATTTAGAACTCTGGATATGTAGAAAATGAGCTATGTACTACTGAATTAGAAAGTTTTTAAAGAAAATTGTCTAGATAGCTATATTAACTGAGTTTGACTCTGGAATTTGTATTAGAAAAACCATTTATCCAGAGAGTTTGTTAGAAAAGACAATCATTTTGAAGGACAGGTAGTAAACAAGACTAATGAGAAGAACTGAATGGTGAAGTAGCATAGTTTGCAGTTTCTGTGCATTTTGTAAAATAAGTATAGTGAAGTATAAACATAATGTTTCAGTATCTTAATATATATTTTCAGTATATCTCTCCCTCCCTAAAATCAGACTAAGCCTATGGGACTGGGAAACTGGAAGGAGTCTTTCAGCTCCCTTGTATGGCCAGGCATGATTGCTGGAATTGCTCCCAAGCTCAATTTCTTTTCTTTTCCCCATTCAGAAAGCACCAGTTCCTAGAGAAGGTGATGTTCTAGCTTGCAAAAGAGACACTAGTAAATGGGGGGCTTGCCAATAGCTTTAGTAATAGATACTTTGATACTGAAGTATGTTGCTCCATATTACAGCACATCAATAAAATGAATTCTTCCTTGCCAGTTGCAGTTGAGGAAGGGACACAGTATGTAGAGCTAGGAGAGCATCAGATGGCATGCATTGCTACTCCTATGACATATGTAATTTTGGCCCGTTCAAATATCTTTCAAATTTTCATTATATGGAAATACCTACAAAGTAGGTATTACTTTACAGTGATGTAAATGAAATCACAGTAAGACTTATATAGTTGTCCAAAGGCATACATTGAATATTGGTCAGAAGGGCACCCAGAAGTATAGGTCTTTAATCTCCTACATAAACTATTTGATGGTCCCTGTATTTTACAGAAAATATATTACCGATACTTAAATACACTTATATCCCTTTTTAACAGTTTATGAAATAATATTTTTAAAAATCACTCTTCTTTTTCAGAAGAGTATGAAAAATCTAAAATTCATTGCTGTTAATACATATGAGTCTCTTCTGTCTTCTTCATCACATAATTTTTGCACTAAGGGAAAATCAGATTTATTTTCATTGTTGACCTGCAAATTCAGGTTTGGATGACAATGGTTTAACTTCACAAACATGAGGTTGAAGACGAAGCACTAAGATTACTCGATCACTTTAGCATCACAGGTAGACATAGAATCATCTTGCTGGACTGCCAGTCCAGTGCTCAGAGCACTGCATGATGTAATTTTAGCCTTTGCACCTGGAAATGATAATTTAATTTGGTGACCCTCAGCTCCTGCTTAAAGGGATAAGGTGAATTCATAATTTTACAGACTTTTTCAGGCTAAAAATTGAGGATGAATATAAGAACTGATGACTCTTGGACCCAATTATCTGCCCTCTAATGGAAAGTGATTCTTCCCATAGGTTCTTGCCATTTTTCTCTGTAATTCCTTGAAATAATATTCAACTTTCTGGAAGCAGAATTAAATATAAATAAATAAATAATCTCACAGATTTTTTCCAAAGGGAAAGTGTGTGTTAGGCATTTAAAACACTAAATAAAAGCTTGAAAAAAAAGTGTACAATAATGCTAAAAACATATATGGTTAGTACAGAATGAAGTTTGTTTAGAGATAACTACTGAAGAAAGAACCAGAAATACAGTTTCTGTAATGACATGTAACACTATTCGAATTAAGTGTTTGCTTGGAGATAGGAGAAATGTACATTGCTAAGAATCCATCCCTGAGGGAGTATGTATATAATTTTTTTGCGATCTGTCCAAGCAACTAATTCTGTTCTTTCTTTCTTTCTTTCTTTCTTTCTTTCTTTCTTTCTTTCTTTCTTTCTTTCTTTCTTTCTTTCTTTCTTTCTTTCTTTCTTTCTTTCTTTCTTTCCACTTTCTGCAGACTGTTTCTGAAAAGCTGTGCAGCGTAACATGTAACACAGAAAATTTTTAATCTTCAGAATAATAATGACAAGTCCTGACTTCTTACAACAGTCTATGAACAAGGATTTGGTAATTCAGTGTTACCTATCCTACCTGTTAATGGAAAAGAGGAAGTGTCTTTTTCCTACCAAGTAGTTAGTCATTCACTTTCTTAAGTACTGAATGCTCAGACCTGGGCATATTGACCACAGCTCACACAGAATTTGGTCAAATCTCCATCTCTTGTGAGATGATAGAAAAAATAAACTTCAAAGTGACTTAGAAAGTAAGTACTTTTGCACTGTGTACAAAAGCAAAATTAATGAAAAATTTGAATGAAAAGGCAAAGAAGATTCCCTGCACCAACATTAAATGTGCTCACTCTGTTAACAATTTTGTCATATGAAAGTTAAGTCTATTTTCAAAAACCTATGGGTTTTGAAGACATTTCTTTGAATTTTATTTTGGTGAATACTTGTAATTGTCCTACTTCATATGTTTGCCATTTGTTAGTTTTTCTTTCCAGATCTTTTACCTTGAAAAGTATATCATCTTTTCAAGCTTCCTTCTATTTAAGTCAAAAAAGTTACTTATTTTCTCCCAGTATTTGCCTTAAAGTAGAATAGTATAAAATGTTTCACTTGAAAACTCAGAAAAGTTCACCTTTCTCCTTTTCAAGTAGAAAAACTCCTTAGATTAACTTGTCCATGTCATGTGGGTTATGATGCCAGGTTATTCTTAAAAATAAAGAAAAAAAGTAAATTTGAATGTCAAAATTTTTAGTAGGATAATAATAATAACAACACAACAACAATAATAATTTCTTTCAATTTCAAGATAAGAACTGGACTTATTTAAAATATTGTATCAAAAAAATACGAAAGAAATTTAGATAGATGAAAATAATAAAACAATATTTTAATTGCAGAAAAGGAACTGCTTTTTGGTGTTGCTCCAAGATGAAAAGAATTAAATTAAAAAAAAAGGAAAAATAAATTTAATTTTAAGAAATGTTAAAAATGGAGAATTTTTTAAAATCTCAACATATTGGAAATTTCATTTCATAATTTGCAGCTTTAAGTTCAGATATTCTATTTACCTTTAAACTGATGATTGTCTGAGGAAATTT
Source organism: Aramus guarauna (assembly GCA_013400195.1). Lineage (NCBI taxonomy): Eukaryota > Metazoa > Chordata > Aves > Gruiformes > Aramidae > Aramus > Aramus guarauna. Next base: position 228,368 of record VXBL01001146.1, read on the forward strand.
TTTATGATGGTAATAGCAAAATGCATGTATGGATATAACAGCATTAATAAAATGTGCTTACTCTTTGCAATTTTTAAATTTGGATATAACAGCATTAATAAAATGTGCTTACTCTTTGTAATTTTTAAATTATGGCAAAAGAGGATTTTTTTCCTGTGTTAAAAATACCGCGTATCCTTGTAATGCTTTCCAGAACAGCAAAATTGTGATCAGTCTGGAGTCAGTTGGATTTCGTATGTGAAGTATTTAAATGAGTTGATGGCAAAAGCATAAATTGTTGCAACATTTCGGAACTATGAGATCCTATTTCCTGTCTCTGTGTGTAAATAATTTGACCCTCCAATCACTTGTCAATAAACTTTGAATTTAATTTAGAATCAGTGTAGAGGTCTGCCTGAGTTAAACTGAAACCTGAAGGCTTTTCTTTGTCTTTCACCTTCAGTTCAGACTTTTGGATCTTTTTTGTTCTTTAGTCTTTTTACTTCCCTACTTCTTTGATGGCTTCAAAGACCTTTTGAAAAGCATTTCTACAGCGTGTCACATCATGGCATTATACTGTTTGTATACACCACGTAATACATAACATTCCGGAGAATCAGGTCACTTGTTACCTCTGTCAAGAAATTGAGCTATTAGTTGAGAATCTTTAAAAGCAGCTCTGTCATTTGAATGCCTTTTATACAAAACCAACTATTTCTGAACTGATCTTGAACAAGATGCCTCAGTTCCATCTATCACCTCTTGATGCTTCTGGGATCATGCGGACTGGTCTTAGAACTTCCATACTGAAACTCATATTTATGGTAGTATCTTATTTGAAGTAACTGCCAATCAGGCAGTGCAGAGGTACTTGAGCTGAAATATAACACGCAACATTTGATTTTTCTGAATAAATGATTTGTAAGTATTCATTTCAGCCGGCACAACTTAGAGCAGGCCTTTGCTTTTCTCCTCTCTTATTCCTTGCTGGCCAGTAGGAGACAGACAACAGAGAAGTGCATATTTGTCTCAAAAAGACTGCTTAGAATTTGGTTTTGGCTTATGATACTCTTATGAACAGCTATTTTCCATTCAATGTTTCATCAGAAAGTTATTAACGAATAAAGGCCCTTTGCACAGTGAAGTCCAATGTCTGTTTTTAACATATTTTCCTACGTCTGTTGAATTTGAATGGAATATGCATAAAGCTAATACATGTTTGCTGAGTTAGGAGCTAACTGAGCATTATTTTGGCCAGTGTAATAAATATAATAAATGAAGTCTGTAATTATTTTACTAGAATTAATCTGTTCTGTAGAAAAGGCTGTTGTTTTGATTATCTGGAAGTTAATTCATGTAGGTTCTCACTATATATAGAAATGTTCTATAGCAGTAATATCACTGGACAGCTTTTTAATTATAAAATAAAAACCCTAGTAACTGAAATAGTAAGTGAATTAATCTATATTACACAAGTAATTTCTTAGTTATATCCTTATTTTATAATTAAAATCTTTCTAGTCACACTATGGATGTGTAATATTTCTATAATTAATGCAATGTTCATAACTAGGTCTAATTAGTATGTTTCCAAATACTTTGTTGCATGAGCCAAAAATCACAATATTTAGTAGCAAGGTCAAATCTTATTTCTTATGTTCTATTTTTCAACATCAGTAGAAATAGTATTAAATGTCATAATATGTAGTTTTGTTCAAAGTTGAAAAAGACCGATCTTTCTTTTTTCTTTGATAAACATTTAAAGGCAAAAATGCAACCAAAATTTGCAACTTTTTTTTTTTTTTTAGGAGTCTAGATGTTGTTTAGACTATTCTGGAAGGATAAATCTGAGGCTACAGCAGAACCTAAACTGTGAAATTCATTCTGTTAAGACTGGTATGACTAAAGACCTTCTTTCTCAAGGCTAAAAGCAAAGGTGATTTTTCAGTGTGGCAGTCCTCCCTCAGTAAGTAATTCCCAGAAATGTACATTAGCATTCTAGCACCTTACCCTCACTGCCGATGAACTAATCAAGCTTGCTCTCTCCAGCAGGCTGGGAAAAAGAAAAGTGTAGATAATAGGAATATGCTTGGAGTGATGGTGCTGTATGCATAACCAAGTACCAAGTATTTGCCAGAAATCCCTTGACTATAAAGTGTTCGTTGAGATTTTCTGGAAGGCTTTTTTGTGATTTATTGGTGTAAAACACATTTGTAGCTGTCTGACCTCATGGAGACTTCAATACCTGGAGCACAGAGAATGTCAGTATTGTCAGACTTCAAGGAGAAGTACTTAAGCAGAGAGACTAGGGTCTAGATGGCAGGCAATGGCAGGGAGGAGGGAGAAAAGATTAGGTCTCAGATTTGGCAGTAATGGCTATATTCTGCTGTTCATTAGTTCTGATAGACTGAGAGAGACTTATTTCTCTTAGAGGCTTGAAATATTTTGTTTCCTGGTCTAGCACCTAATGTTAATGTGTTGTTCGTATTCCATGTATCAACACAATGAAGAAAGACTATTGAAAACAAAATCTGTTTCTTGTCCCCTCTGAATCCAAGTGTATATGGACTCTCCAGCCTTTCCTCCTATATCTTGGAAGGTTTTCACATTGATAACTGCTCCAGTGTGGGGTCCCTGCCACAGGAGAGTCTTTCACGAACATCTCCAATGTGATGCAGTTCTTCCAGAACAGCTCCAGCGTGGGTCCTTTCCATGGGGTGCAGTCATTCAGGAACTGCCTAAGTACTTCAGCACACAGCTCAAGAGACATAAGCTTCCGTCCTCATTCTCTGCCTTCTTGGAAGATCATGGTGGTTTTGGGGAAGATCCACAAAGTGTTTGGGTAATGGATTTTGATCATGCAGGTTTTAGCATATTTTCACATACAGATCCATGTTTAGTACCTGAGTGGTTCAGAAAAGGTCTCGGTTTTATTAAAACAACAACAAAAGCATAAAACTGAGCTCAATTACTAGCAGATTAGTTAGGAAACTGAGTGGACCTTGAAGAAAGCAAGAGCAATTGGTAGCTGAGCAAATGCTTTTTTGCATGTGCTACATAGTGTGAACCAGCAGAGAGGGACAGGCATCAGCAAGGAAATCCTTGTGTCATTTGAAGAGACCAAATGTTTGTATGATGTCTCAATGTTCTACAAATAGAGGAGTCACTCCAGTCATTATTACAGTAGCTATTTAAAGGAAAGTTTCTCTTGGTTGCTACGAAGTTTGGAGGTTTCAGAGTGCTTACTGATGGGGATTATAATTTGAATGATTTACAATATTAACTCTTCTTATTTCGCTTACACAAAAACATAATGCTAGTAATAAACTTATTTCACTATGTAACAGTATTTTTGTAGGGCAGTATGTAGGTAAGGAAGGGATCTCCTTCCTGCTCTACTTTGGTTGCAGTATTTCAGCACAGGGAATCACAGGGCCCTACAGCAATGGCACAGAGCTCATGGCAAGATGTGTTGCAGACAGGATAGTAGAGCATATCAGCATCTAATAATGTGGTGGTATGGCTGCCTGGAGTTTTGATATTATACGTTGGTAGTATGTAACTAGCCAGTACTCCACAGACTGTACGATGGTGGGAGTATCTCCTCTTTTTAGGCAAGATAAAGTTTTTCAGTGCTTGACAGGAGGAAGGGAATATGAAGACAAAGCTGCCACATTTTAGTTTTCCAGATACTACTTAACAAAAGAAATTTGTTGGGTTTATCTTGTCCACATTGCTGACGTCCTCACACCTTTTAGTTGCAATTGTAAGGTGCTCTGCTGTGGACTGCCATGAGAGGAGGTGCATGACAGGGAAGTTGTTGGCTCGTCTCGGGGGAGCAGCTTACACCACTTAATTTGACAAACTCTTTCATGTTTATCCAAAACTTTTCTGCCCCTGCAACTGTTAACACACTAATGTTTTTAATTGCATTTAAAATGCCACTAAAACCAGGGAGAAAACCTCAGTACTGCTAATCAACATTATATACTGGAAAAAGATAACTTAGATGAAGTGCAGGGCCAGCTTCCTAGTGAACCTGACAATAATTTCTCCTGAGAAATGAGATAGAATGGGTTTTGTTTGTTTGTTTATTTGTTTGTATGATGTGGATGATTTTTTTTTTTTTCAAACACTGTATGATCAGCAAAAGACAACCTGCTTCAACTTATAAAAGTATTTCAAAACAGCACAGCCACCTACCAAGTTTTCACTATAGGAAACAATCTCTATATTCCATAACTCTTTTTTCTATTTTTCTCATGAGGTTAGGCTATAAAACTGAAATACTGTCTGTTTACAATCTCCTAATATTAAAATGTCTGAAGAGAAAATGTGATAGTACTGGGTATTTTGCTGGAGGAAGCATAAGCTTTCCTGCTGTGCTATATAGGAGCTTTTTCAGTTTTGTTGGTTTATCTGTCTTTTTAAACTTTGGGATAAACTTCCTTTCAACATTGTAAGTATGCCAAAGCTAATGGAAATAAATTCAGAGTCAATTAGCAAACATATTTTTAGAAAATATATATATATATATTTACTGAAAAGATTGCTTATTTTTCTTAGCTTTTTTCAAATGTACTGTCTATTGGAAAATTTTGTTGAAAATTTGAAGGGGTTTTTGCAAAAAACAATTACTTAGAAAAAGTATGCATAAATATGCTTTAAAAATGTTGAGGATTTTCAGTAGCAGACTTGCAGTAATTGACTCATGTTTTTATTCATTGCAAATAAAAGAGATGGATAACGTTAGCTGACTGGCATAGTTGTTTCAGCTAGCACTTTTCAACTGAGGAGTACTATTTTGTTAATCTGTGGAAACTAGATGACGTGATTGTGTAAATGTATCTTGCTATTTATTTATAAAACAGGATTTTTTTATTTTTTTTTTTTAATGAGTGTCAAATATAGTTCAGCTTACTGCCAGATGTTTATGAAAAGAGGGCAGAAATGACTTCACATAAACATTTGTGGTACTGCAATACCAATAGCTTCGCAGTTCCCAGATCAAGTTTCCTGTATGATCTCATCCTTACTTCAGTATAAAAAAAGAGATGGATTTCAAAACTCAAACCATGAAGCAACATACTGCTACTAAGGAGTAGTTGCACTTAGGCCAAGCTTGAAATGAAACATGCCTCATCTCAACAACACTCTTCACTCCACTGAGAAAAATTTTTGGAGTCCAATCCATACATATGGAAAAAAAATTTTGTTTTGTCATGGCACAGCAGTTTATTGGTCAATTGTCTTTAATAAACTTTGCAGAATCTTTCAATGGATTGTAAGTCCCTTAAAAACAGTGTCATGCAAGACATTGGGAAAAGACAGCTAGTAAAAATAATCAATTAAAAAAAAACAAAAGCAGAATTCATAACTGTGCATGTCTATATACAAGCTGTCTAAACCAGTGCATGAATGCCATGTTAAAAGGCTGTGAAATGAATACACTCCCAAGCAGGAAGCAGATTTCAGAGAAAATGCTAAAGTTGAAGTCCTGTCAGAATTTGCCTTGACTTAAACAGATCAGCATTTTACGTTCATCATGTGCTCACATTGTACTTTGAAATACTTTTCATATGTTATTGCTAAAGATATGCTTAGGTTGCCATGTTTCATTTAGGGAGGATTTCAGTCACAGTGCCTTTTTCCTGGTCAAACCAAAATGACCTCGGTAATTGGTTTTGTCTTTTATATTACATTGACTACATTTCTCCTGGTCATTTGTGACAGAGTGAAAAATACCTTCTAATTTCTTGTCTTTCTTCTAGTACTTCAAGAGAATAAAATACAAAGCATGATAACAATATCTACTCTTTGACAAATCGCATATCAGGAGGGGAAGAAGTTACGAAAAACAAGCCCGTTGGAAGCCAATAGTCAATCAGTGTTATGTTTGGGTTAGATTACTGCATGTTCCAATATACAATTTTACTTTACTCATAAGTAGTAAACTGGCCCTCAAATTTTACATACAGAGAAAATGTCCATTTAGCTTCATGAAATTGTAGGTATGTTCTTTGCTGGTTCTGATGTTTGCTTTCATATATGAACTAATCTTAATGAACTAAATGAGTTCATTTATTTCTTAACTTAAAATTTCTAACATCTGCAGTGAGATTTTAGACAGTAACTATGACATGATTTACTGAAGACAGTTAACCTTTTGTATGTCATGCAAATTAGTTTATTGATGTTGAAGAATTTGTACATCCCATAGCTAGTTTGCTCAAGAGCTGATCTTGCTTCCAGTGCACGACAACAGGAGGGAGGGAGAGAAGCAACAAATGACCTGTCAGTTCAGTAATGCAATTTCAAGGTGTAGTCTTGTTGTGTCTGTTGCTGCATCTAGAATGAACCTTTACAGCAAAGATAGTAGGAATACACTTGGACCTTGTGTTTTTATAAAAGGAAAATAGATTTTCACTAAACCACACACTTCTGACTGATTTAAGAAATTGTTGTCAGATCTTGTAGAAGATCAAGTAAATAGTCCTACTAGCACCACATTGAGCTCTAAGTGTAGCTAGAGTCCTGCTCGCCAGCTGCCATGCTTTCACCAGTGCTGTAATCTCAAATTTTCAGGGTTATCTATCAGCTGCCTTTGACATGCACGCAGTTCATTTGCATAATTAAAATCAATCAGAGGAGTAATATTTCACAATAAACAATATGTTTTCCCTTTCGTATCAGTATAAATCAGGCTTAATGGAACCAAGGTCAATATAGTTGTAGTTGCAATAGGACTGATCTCCATGAAAGCATAGTCAGGTCCTTATTTTGATTTGTCTGCTGGATGACAAAGTGTAGATGCTTAACCTCTGGATTTGATCTAGTTGATGAGTAATATAAAATCAACCTTAACTTACATGTTTTATCTTCAGATTTAACTGAAGTATGGTAAAGTGATTAATAAAATATTTTAAAATAATAATTATTAAAATATTTAAGGTAAATTTTGGTAGGATTTTATACTAGGAAGAGATCTGGTGTATTTCTTTCTTCTCCAAAGTAGAAAGACTGATAATCACTCATCTAAACAATCATTATCACTTTTTATGTCAGAATTTCTAATTTCTTTCTCCACTGAAAAAGCAATGCAGCTCTCTCTGATATTATATGCTATACAACCATAAGCAATGATTTTAAAACAGAAAGCCCCTCTAAATTCCTGCCAAGTACATTTGGTATTTCACGTAATTAGGTCCTAACATTTAGTCAGAATTTGTTTTCAGTACAGAGGTTTTAAGAAATGAAGTATAAGCTACTCAACCATTTTTGCTCATTTGGATTTATTCAGTGATCTTTCTGTCAGTCTTTTCACTTATTGGAGGCTGATTTTTCCTTTTATTTTTGAAGTACATTAGGGCTGATCCCTCTAAAATCAAATACTAAAGAAACAAACTGACTCTGTGCTTTATTCTTTATTATAATTAGGGAAGTCTATATTTGTGAATCTACTTCAGCTTTACAAAATACAATTTTTATTTTATTGGAAAGAGAGAAAGAATCTTTCTTAGTAGGTTTTGTCCATTTAACATGCATTAATGACCTCTAAACTGGTTATTATACTAGAAAATCTGTGTCCATAGCGTACACTTCCTCACATGAAAGTTATCCTAGCATTTTTCTAACTAATTTATCTGGCCAATTTGATGGTGCATGTATTTTAATAATTGCAAGGAATTAAGTAATGCTTTGGGGAGTCAAAAACCATTGTAAATTATTTAACATGGGATATTATTAGGACATCAATTAAAGTTAATCCAGCAAGCTGAAGGGCAACTTAAAAACGGTCTAATCAACACCCAACCTGCAGTGTCATAGGTTTTCAGTTTTGACTAACTGTTCATTTATTACTCAACAAAGTGCAGAAGAGGCTTAATAATTCAAAATGTAATTGGTTTTCATAGAGAACAAAGGAGGAGGAAGAATTGGGGAAGGTTTAGTATACACATGTTAATGTGTTGTCCTCTGTGTATGCAGATGCACAGCTTAGTATGGCTTGATGCCAGAAATCTCACAGCCCTTGCATTAATGTGTTAATAAATATTTATGTTTTCATATATTAGACAATATCCCAAGGTAAATATGATTTATTCTGTTTGGGTTAGAGATGCACTCTTTCTGCTGAAAAGACCAAAAAATAAAAAGTTTAAAAAGCTGTGCCTAAAAATTTAAGAACAATTTGTTTCCAAACAGCTGGCCATGGAACTGTTTGGACTTCATTTTTCCCACATTTTTTTTCTAAATTGCTTTTACAGCTAATAGTATTTCACCAGCTACTAAAGTTCTTCAAACTATGGGCTATTCTGGGATTTCCTTTGGTGTCCTCATTAAAATTTGAAAATAATGAAGCTTTTCTTAAGACAAAGTTATATATGAAGAAAAACACTTTCTATATTTATCCCAGTAATTGCTTGTATGCAAACATTTTTAATGCATGGAATATTACATATACTCAGTGTGCACATTTTCGGTCCTTTAAGATGAAGAAGTCAATGGAATGATTCCTGATCATAAAGTTAAGCATGTACTTGACAATTTAAAGTCTTTCAGCCCATCAGAATAACCTTCCTCAAGAAGTGCCTAATCCACTTATGTTGGGGTCTGTTTTATGGCTCAGTTCAGCACATTAGAGGACAGATAATGTTTGTGGTTTACCACTGTAATAGTTCAAAGGACTGTTAATCATGAACTTCTTTATCTATACTTTAACTAGTTAGAGCTTCATCTCTGATCAGACTCTGACAAAAATTGGTTTGAACAGAATGAAATTAGGGAGAGGTTTTTATTCATTTCTTTGTTTAATGAGTGACAGTATAATCAGACAAAAATAAATATAGATTCATGAATCATAAAATTGTTCAGGTTGGAAAAGACCTTTAAGATAATCAAGTCCACCATTAACCTAGCACTGCCAAGTCCACCACTAAAGCATGTCTCTAAGCACCATGTGTACACATCTTTTAAGTGCCTGCAGTGACTCAACCACTTCCCTGGGCAGCCTGTTCCAATGCTTGACAACAGTTTTGGTGAAGAAATTTTTACTAATAACCAATCTAAACCTCCCCTGGTGCAACTTAAGGCCACTTCCTCTCATTCTATCACTTGCTACTTAGGAGAAGAGACCATCACCCACCTGGCTACAACCTCCTTTCAGGTAG
>VXBL01001146.1:237829-253663 GCA_013400195.1 Aramus guarauna
ACAAGCCAAGATGCTGTTGGCCTTCTTGGCCACCCGGGCACACTACTGGCTCATGTTCAGCTGGCTGTTGACCAACATTCTCAGGTCCTTTTCCACTGGGCAGCTTTCCAGCCACTCATCCCCAAGCCTGTAGAGTTGCATGGGGTTGCTATGACCCAAATGCAGGACCTGGCACTGAGCTTTGTTGAACCTTATATAATTGACCTTGGCCCATGGATCCAGCCTGTCCAGATCCCTCTGTAGAACCTTCCTACCCTTGAGCAGATCAACACTGCCACACAACTTGGTGTCATCTGCAAATTTACTGAGAGTGCACTTGATCCCCTCATCCAGATCATTGATAAAGATATTAACCAAATATGTTTGGTTTTCTCATATAACATGTGGTAAAAAATTTCTCTTAAAATATCTACTTGTAAGAATGGATGTTGGTATTCTTAAAGAGTTAAGTTCTAGGAACATTATTGTTCCCTTTGGTTTTTTTTCCTTTAAATGACTGGTTTTCAATGTGTATTCCTCCTTTACTGTCTGTGTACCTTACAAGCATACCCACAGGTTGAAGTGAATGCCTACAAATGACATTTCTATTCTTAATTCAAATTTATATTTTCAGGTTATAACGAATAAACAATTTTGTGTGAATATCAGATAAAACCTTTGTTTTCCATGTGCATTTCCTCCATTGACAGGCTCATTCCTCTTAAATTTTTTTTGAGCAGAATCTGTCCAGATGCTTTTTTGTGAAACTAAAATGCACTACTTCAGTCCACAGACAGACAGATTGTCATTTACTGGGGAGCAGAGCTTTGTTTCTGTACTTTGGACCTGAAAGGTCACACAGCATAGAGAGAAGAAAATGAGAAATATCATTGCTAGGAGGGGTAGGTTTCAGGAGTATTGTTTTTCTTTTAAAATGTGAGAACTAGAAATAGATGTTCATAGAACCTGAGGCAGCAGCAAAAGTGACCCCAAAAATGGAGGAGACAAAATGGGTTATGGACTGCCAGAACTGCTGGATATACATTGTTCTTGAGTGGCTAACTGACAGGAGTTATTTATGAATGAAATATTGACGGGTAGAGTTCATGGAGAAATAGATCTGAGAACTAAAAATGTACCAAGGAGAGATGATGGAAGTCAGAAAAGATTTCTAACACATGATAGGAAGATGAGTTATTTGCCCAATCTCTGCTCTTAAAATTTACTGGGGGAGGCTAGAGTGCAAACTCTTAGATAAGAAGGTGTGATGCACTGAAGAATGTGATCACATGAATAAGTCAGGAGCAAAAAAGAGGCAAATCAAGTGGGAAAAAGTTACAAAAGTTCTGCAGATATAGATGTTTATCAATTAAAGTAAAACACTGGCCCCTTTATCTTGGAGCAATAACAAGGCTTCCCTCTGTCAGTTAGATTCTGGAATAAATTCTATACATCGGACTTTAATGACCCACAGTATTCTATACACAGATATTTCTGCTTTCAGTCTCTGAAATGAAAAGCATATGTATTTGTATGTGTGAGTGTGTGTATAATGAATCTCCGGAGTTCTTCAAGTATTTGAAGGGGAATAAGTATACCAAGGTCAGATATTTTCAGCAACTTTAATCTGTTCCGGTTTTTAAAAAATTCCTAAAGTATTAATTCTTTATGTGTGATGTAACACATAAAAATGGTCTATGCTTAGTTGTAGGGTTTTTTTCACTATAATACACTTCCGTTTGTTTGTTCATGCTAAAGGTCATGCTCCACAAATAATGTTGCCTTTAATCATTCTGAAAGGGCTATGTGGGGTGTTTGCTGACCTATATGATCTCTTTTGAAGTGCAACAGCTTTGTTAAGCAATCTCTCATTTTGGCTACATATTCTCTTATAAATTATGTGAACAATAAGATCCAACATTTCAGCAATATCATCCTAATGTTTGACTTCAAGGTTTTGCTCTCCATTTTGTGGAGATTTGGGGCTGGGGAGGGCAAAGACTCTGCCTTTTATATTTCCTTCTTTCTCACTGTTACACATTTTAATGACATCAGATTTTATACTACTTAGAACTAGAGGATTATCTTTGCTGTGAATGGCTGTTGTGCCCTTTCATTTGATTGGTTCATACAGAAATCACCAAGAGGCTGCAGTGAATCATTCTAACTCATTACCTTCACGTAATAGGTTAAACTTTTTGCAATTTCATCTGGCTGCATATGTGATTTGAAACTTTTTTTATATTATCTTCTAAACATGAATTGACAAGAGTTTAAAATGAGAATAAAAATCCCTTTTCTTGATGTGGCTAATATTGTCTTCAACAAAATTAGGATTGTGGATTTCAGGGTTTGTTGAGGGAGGTTTTGTTGGGTTTTGTTTGCTTGTTTGGTTTTTGGGTTTTTTTTCCTAATTTGATGGGAAGATTATACTAGAAAGAAGTACTATCATCAAAATAAAGAACCAAAGCATGAAACTGAGACTTCTCTGTTCTATATTTACTGCTCTGACAGGATTTGTTATGCATTTGGCACAACAGATCCAATATGCTTTAATTTTCCATCTGTGAAATGGAAAACATGCATTATAACATTATCTGCTATAAAAGTGTTATTCTGCTGTCAATGGGTTTTACAGAAATGGTTAATTGCAAGTAACCTAGCAGTTATAGAAGTTAAAATGCCAGTCTGGAGAATCTCTGGAAGTCATCCTCTATATGTCTATGTCTGTGCATAACTTTTCATATTTATTTGCAAATTCAATATGAAAGATTAGGCCTTCAACATTCCACATAAAATTAAAACATTTGGTTCTAAAGTGATTAGCCGTGTTAAACGGGGCTAGAATTAAAACCCAAGCACTTTTTTCTTGATTGAGCTACAGACATAAGACAGTGTAGAGAGGCTTTAATATGAGTCCCCCTCAGATAATTGATAAAATGAGTCATAATTAACTGCATGCTTTGAATGAAATAGAAATAATTTAACAAACAAAACAGATTATTAGTTTATATATTTTTATTCATTTATAATTTCATGACATGTATAACAATTCACCTTTAAATGAAACTCAATTATTTTTTCTTTTTTTGGTACGGATTTTCTTATGCAATAGGGTAACTACACTGTACTTGAAGTATAGTTAATTTATAGAATCTTATAGAAGTGAATTCCACAGGTTATTTATACAATGCATTATATATATATAAAAAAATATTTATTTTTATTTAATTACAAGCTTGTTTCCTTGATGCTGAGACTTCCAAACTGAAAACACTTTACTCTTAGTAGTTTCTCAAATTACTTTCAAGAATCAGCACTAGAACCCTGACAGGCTGTAGAAGAAGATTTTTAAACACCCTGATTTTCAAGCTCTTAAATTTGCTTGTTTAGTTGATTATCAATAGTATTGAAGAGGTGGTTGGATAGCAAATTGCTTTCCTGCTAAAAATGTTGCAAACACCATGGTACTTTCATGGTCTCATGGTACTTTCAGACCAAAGTAATGTGAATGGTATAGGAGAAAATACTAAATTTATATTAATGCCTGTAGTGGCCAAAGTGACAGAAGCAGCAACTAACTGAAATAAATTCATAGGGGAGAAAAGTAGAACAAAATTAGGTAGAAATCCTGTCTGTCCCAATGGAAATAGGAACCTGACTCTATTTATATAAATGGATATCTGGAAAAAAATGAGAGAGGTTTTACTGCAAATGATTCTCACTGGAAGACTGAACATATACTCAGATAATGAGATTTTCTTATACGAATCTGCTGTAGACTAGCATATCATAAAGCCTTCATATGAACAAATGGAAAAAGCAGAAAGCATAGGAGATGTCTAAGTGCAATGATGGGCTACCATTTGTGGTGAGGGAATACTACTACAGAGTAGTTACAAGAATATATATTTAGTATAGAAATGAGATACGGCACTTGAAAAAAAATCAGGGGACTTAAGAAAATCAGTCTCTCTTTTTCTTTTAATCTCTGTCATATAGATTTCTTATATGATCCTTGACTTCTTAAAATAGTAAATGTCTTAATTTCTCACCTGTGTCATAGGGATAATACTTACCTGCAGGCACAGAGTGGTCAGATATTGTTGTGAAACAAGTTTGAATTAAAACTACATCCCCAATAGTAAGGTCAATAACCTAGACACCATATTGTCAGCAGGGTATGTTGTATGTATTCAGGTATACTCCCTTATTCTCATACTTAAAAGTTCTTTCTGCACCCGTAATCCTTCCTAACAAATGTTTAGCTGAAACTGATCGATCCCTGAAAACATTCAGTTTTGATAAATCATCATTTTCCTCCAAAAAACTTTCCTCCAGAGGTCCTTAGATGCACATAATGAGGTGTATCAGAAAACATGTATTGATCAAAATATGATATGTAGCCCAATATAAGTGCTAAAATTTCCCCTCAGTATTTTCTACACAGAAATAACGTGACCTCCAACACTCCTGCCACTGCAATATGAGTTTTATTTTGAATCGGGATAGATAGTTGTAATAAAACAAGCCCCAGTTTTGTGACATGCGCAAACATACCAAGCAGACAAGTTTCAGAAAACCAAATACGTTTTCACTTCTGAAATGTCAGGTATCATCCCGCATTGTCTCACAGCCACTGTATCATCTAGTTCTCTGGACACGAGATTTTACAAAACAATGTGAAGATAAAGTGAATAAAAAAGGAGAATTTACTCTTTCCTATTGTTTTCCGGTCTTCAGATTCTGATGTATAGCAGATTTTCAGTGGAATGGTAAATTTACACTTCCTGTAGCTCATATGAACCAGACCTTTAAGAATATGTATTCTTATTTGCAAATACTTAAGTGACATGCTGCAGTTGAATATTTTGTAATGCGGCAATTCCAAGAAGATTATTTAATGTCATGCAAATCGATAGGCAATTTTCAAGGCTTTTAGGAGAGCGTAATATCTCTAAAGCAGACGAGACAAAAAAGTGTTGCTACCAGGTCAGGTTGATGGGGTGCCTGGCATTCAGTTTTAGACAATGTGCCTTAGTACTGACACTAAATCTTCCTGCAGAGGAGGAGATAAATTTAACATCTCCATTGGTTATGTCTGAAGCACTATTTACCTAATGTATTGACATATAGAATTTTTTCAGACAAAACAGGCTAAGGACTGATTCAGCCTTTTTATTTTCCATGGGTTGAATAGTTATTTCTATGTAAATGGAAAAAAAACAAAGCAATTTTTTTTTTTTTTTTAATCAGAAAACTTGTATATTTACAGATGATACTTAAACCTTGGATTGCTTCATAAGGTTTTCATAGATTGCTGCATGAAGCCCGTTCTGATCACATGAAAAAGGAACATTTTTCATGCCAGCTGTGTAACTGAGCCCATTCACAATATGTCTTCATTCACTGAAAAAGGAGATAGTGCATACTGTACTGGAATGTACGCCTTTTTTCCAGGGGTATCCTTTATATCCAGAAACATTATTCCTAATCCCTCCCCTACCTCTTAGTTTGGACCTCTGATTATAACTCATTTTTGCAGAATGAATTTATTGGAGATTACACTTGCCTATTCACCTGCAAAGAAACCTTGTTTACAGTAAAATCAGTACAATAATGAAGAGGCTTCCTTACAGTCTAGCCATTTGCATTGCTTACTGAGGTACACACCTTTGCTATTTTAAAGTGTTAAATTGCTGATAAATCTTTAATTGATCATAACTGTTAAGCAGGAGATTCTCTGTTCTGAAGAAAAGAAGTTCCCCAGGGAAACATACGTGCTGGAAATTCAGGGATAATCTGTGAAAAGGTGACAAAAGATCTATTCATGTTTCTTCAGGTATCTATGCTCCTGACCAACAAGTTTTTTTCCTAAATAAACTATCATCTGATCAAATCTGATGAGCTATTTCAGTGTCTGAGCTCCATAGTTGCAATATTTC
Source organism: Aramus guarauna (assembly GCA_013400195.1). Lineage (NCBI taxonomy): Eukaryota > Metazoa > Chordata > Aves > Gruiformes > Aramidae > Aramus > Aramus guarauna. The sequence goes on from VXBL01001146.1 coordinate 243,754, forward strand.
TGCAATTGATAAAATGAAAATTAGTCTCAAGGGAATAAATTTTGGTTCTGAGTGATGAGACAGAAATAATTTGAAACAAACAGCTTTTGAGGGCCTTGGCATCCATAATTTGCTTACATGACTACAGTTTTTATTGTAATTTTTTTTTTCCTGTACTGTCAGGTACCTGTGCTGACTGCATATTATTCTTCAAGAAGTGATCTGAAAATTAAATGAACCCAATATCCAGGTAGGATGAAGTAAGAATGGTTACCTCTGTGCTGCAGAATAGATTAAGAAAGCAAGAAGATATTTGTTTTTCTGTGAAATGTTACATGATGGGAGTAAAAGCACACCTAAAGGATTTGGATTGATTTACTGTGACTTGAGGTTCATTTACGTAATACTGTTTCCCACTGTCTTTGAATGTATGTAGCTGAAATAAATAGGAGGATTTCAGAGTATTATAAACAAATAAGCAAACAAAAAAAATTATTTCAATTGTTGTTACTTTTGCTTATAAAAACAATCCCAACAAGAACTGAAATACATTTTGTATCAGCAAAAAGTTCTCTTACCCTTTATAAAAAGAAAAGAAATTGGATTCACAAACAGGACACAGTGTCCCTAGCACAACCCTGTGGGCTCTGTTCTGCCTCGTGTTAGAGGGAAGCCCTACAGGCTATTATAGAAGTTATGAAAGTATTCTCCTGTCATAATATATTAATTTCAAAAAGGTAGGCAAAGACTAGGTGGCCTGTTCTGTAGAGTAAGACCACAAGATCAAGATAATTGTGTTGAACTAAATGAAAGAGAAATTTTAAATGGAGCAGTATTTTCAAGAATTTGAAAAAATTCTTCCTTTTGTCTGATTTTTTTTTAATAACAGCTTTACTAAATGTAGAATAACAATTATTGAAGTTTGCAAGTTCACATGCTAATGTATGACATTTCTGCCAGAGTGTAGAATTATGCTTGCATTTATTTTGTCTGGATAATCCATTGCTAGACAAGTCTACCTTCCACAGGAAAACATTGCAGCAATTTTCAAATAATGCTGACACATTTTGAAACACCCTCAAGAAACTGGAACTGTAACTGCTCTTCCTCTACTTTAAAACAATGAGATTGGTATGGGATTAAATCTAGATCACCTCCTGTTTATTACACAAAAAAGTGAAGACAAGGGGACAATTTTTGCCTTTTCAGTCAACTCACTGTAGAGAAAGAGCAGGAGTCCTAAACAGCTTGGAAAACAGATTGTCTTCCTTTTTGTTTATCATTTCTTATAATCAAAATTAGCAGTAATGCATCCTCCACCTGGATAATATAAACTCAGGGACTTTAATGTTCTTAGGTTAATTTGCATGATGATCCTTATAGACTATAACAACCATTCAGTTTTTCTTTTTCTTTTTTTTTTTTTTTTTAATAATAAAAAAAATAAAAAATAGGAAAAAATAACACAGTTTTCCTTAAATAATATTCAGCTATTTCCCTGGAGATATGAAGTGTGTGAGACAAAATAGAAAGGAAAGGGAAATATTGTTTTCTCTTCTTTTTTAAATTTGTTGTGTTGTTTTAGTATGTTACGATCATATCTCAGAGATGTCTAATTATGGACTTTTCTCCCTCCTCCACACCAAGTCTACAAAAAGAATAGGTCATTTGAATATCTCCTATGGATAAAATAGTGCCATTGATCTTGAGATGAGGTTTTCATAAGCTTTTTAGTTTAAATATCACAATACTTTTAGGGAGATTTCCTAGTTTGGAACAGGAAGGAAATAAAGACTGAATTTGCCTTTGTAAGTCCAGTTTGTTACCCATCTTGAGTGAGAAAGTAGTACTTGAATAGCAGAGAGAAGGAACGCTCATTTCTTTTTTGCCTGATTAATTTGGAAAGATTTGAGCTCATCTTTCTCAATGAAGAAATGTCTTGGGTTTATATTATCTCCTGTAAGACTGTCTTGGTTGTCATGTCAGGTCAATCGTTCTATCTAACTGGAAATCCACGACATTCGGGGGGTGGGGAGGGGAAAAAAAGGCAAAAAAAACCCCAAACCATTAAAGTACCATCCATACAGAAAAGAGATGAGAAGGCTTTGCTCTTTTTAGTGACCAATCCTTACTTTGGAACATGAGCTTTATTGCTCTGATGAGGTGTACAGTTACCAGACAGCATAAACTGGACTCAGAATCTGGACTAATTTCTCCATTACCAAAAGTGACACAACTGGGCAGTGTCAGAAGTGCAATGCAGAAGCATGACTAGTGTAGAGTGTCACCAGTCTTTCTTGTCCCAGAAAAAGTGAAAGTAGAATATTCTTTTGTGAGTTAAGGCCATGAGGTTAATAGATCTAATTTTTGTCTAATTTCCTCCACTGTTCCAATTATTGCTGTTGACTGTGTTGCATCCAACTTTATTCTAACTTTCAGCTGCTGTATTAACCACCTGTTCATATGGGAAGATTGGAGCAAAAAGCGCACACACAAAAGCTTTTAAAAATTCTAATTTGCTTAATCTGTCAATATTATAAGAAATAATACTTTACATATGATTCCTTAGATTTGGTAGAAAAAATGTGGTCTATGACGATGACAAATCAAAAAGCGGTGGTCTGAGGGAGGTCTTACTGCAGATATGCAGTGGTGTTGGTGAAGCATGATGTCATTAAAAGTAGGAGAAATTCCACTCCATGGTTTTCATTTGTTCACATTTGGTAGAGGCTGCAATTTTTTCTTATACCTGTTTGCTTTTTTCCCTCACATTTTTACCATATGAGTTGTTTTGCCTATACTTTTGTGCTCTGTTATGCGTTAAACCCAACTTTATCTGGCTCTGAAGGTTGAGAAGATATTCTCTGTCATTCATGTTTGTATCAGTTGGGCCTCTGGTGTTATTTTGTGCCTGTACTCTCAAGGCCTCTGCTACCATCCTACACTTGCAGTTGGGCCCTGGAAGTGTCTCAGCCTGCATACTTTATGCTTGTACCCTTCTAGTTACTCACCTTGCAAACTGTTTAAGCCCATCCGCACTGCAGTTTTCCACAGATGAGCATGTTCTGTTCTCAAAGAAGGCAAATCACTTCTTTGTCCAGAAGGCCTTACCTGACCTATGCTCCAGCCATCTACTTGTCCATACATTTAGCTAAAATACATTGTGAGTTATGACCAAGCAAATCAAACTCTTTTACCATTAATCACACTAGTAAAAGCCTGCATGTGTGACAGGTTGGGGGTTGAAATGCTTTTATTTTATTTCTTTTTTTGTCAGGTGATTTGTTCATACTGAATAAGTACATCCTGCTGTCTGTTTGCCACAGTTTAACTTGTTGTTAAAATTTTCTCTAGGATAGATTCTTGCTATCTTGGTAAGGAATGCCTTTGTTGAGTGTGTGATATGTAAATTAACTTTCTGATACTCTGATCAATTTTTTTTTGGAGTACAGAGGAAGATTGCAACACCACACAACTAATATATTTTCAAGGAAAAGCAATTCCTGAAACTGTTGTGTCCTATTCTTCTCCTGTATGGAAAGATCAAAATGACTGGAGTTACTAAATATATTATCGCCATAGCTGTGATGGATTTGGTTTGTTCAAACAAAAACACTTGGCATTACTAGCCAGACATTTAAAAAAATATTTCTTTATCTTTTAATAGATGGATACTCTTCTTATCATGGTCATCTTAAAACCTGAAATTAAATGAGACACTCTGATAGAAAGGATTGAATTCTAAGGTGCTCATACAGGAACTGAGTAAAGTGTGATGAACATCATCATGTAACTAAAACTAGCTTTTTCATCAAACTTCATTTGTAATGAAAATTATTGTTCTTTTGTAGCTAACAAATATTTGAAGAGAAACTTGCCTTAGGATATAAGTTTTGAACCTTCATAGTTCTTTTCTGACTCTTTTTCAGGTTGGGGAGGTAAGAGTTCAGATTTTGCTTCATTTTTCAGCTTTCAAAAATTCTTTTTCTTCCCCTAAGCTTTAGGAGAAAAATCCTTCCTTAGTTCTGTCTTCATAGCAAGTAAAAAAATGGGGCCAGCTTTCTCCTTCTGCTTTTGAATTTTTCCACAGCATGCTTCCAGATTATTGCAATATATCATCACTTTCGATAGATATGAGTTCAAGTCTGGGTCAAATGTTCTTTCAATAGGGCATAAAAAAATTGCTAATAGAACATGCTGGGAGAAAGTTTGTGTTAACGCTTATGCATATTTCATTGCTAACCTTTTTTCTTTCCTTTTACAAAAATAGTGAAGTAAATATTTTTTCTTTCAAGTGCTGTATTTAAAAGAAATCATATTTGCAGAGCCATGCATTTGAAAATTGCTAGAATAAGTCAGCCTAGACAATACGATTAATTCCAGTGTTGTATAAAACTTTGTAGTGGAATTACTAAAATTCATGTAAATATCCTTCATTCCTTTTGTATTTTTCATAGGGAGGATGAATGAGCATTTGAACCTTTCAAACTGACCTTATTCTTTCAAGCCTAAGCCACATGATACAAGTAGTCTTGGGGTTTTTGGGTATTATTAATATCTTATTTTTTTATTATTATTAATAATAATAAAAGCTTTTGCTTTCCAGTTACAATGAAATACAAGGACTTGGAGTCACTGTAAATTATATGTTTATTTATTTATGTTTAAGATTTACCTAACTGTTTAATGTAAGCATTTCCAATTTTTAAAAATCATTTTACACTTGTTTGAGCTACTAATAATACATAGAGCCCTCAATATTATTATATAAAACCTTAAATGCCAGACCTTCTCAAACACTGTGAGATCCTTTGCTTCTTTCTTAAAGAAACAATGCCAATTAGCATCTTCTATGTCAAGATTTTTTGAGAAGAGCCAGGGGCTGCTGATGTATTAAGAACCAACAGGGAAATACCTGTGAAAAGCCTCAAAGGAATTAGGCCATGTTCCTCTAAAAAGGTGACACAGTGAGTAGCCCATCTGCAGTGCCTCTTTACTAATGCTCACAGCCTGGGTAACAAGCAGGAGGACCTGGAAGCTATTATGCAGCTAGAAAGCTACGATCTAATTGCTCTTGCTGAAATGTCGTGGGATGAAATGCACAACTGGAGCATTGCAATTGATGGCTATGATCTGTTCAGAAGGGACAGGCAAGAAAGAAGAGGTAAGGACATTGCCCTCTATGTAGAAGAATGGATTGACTACACAGAACTGTCTTTGAAAAACAGCAATGGACTGTTTGAGAGCTTATGGGTAAAAATTATGGGTCAAGCCACCAAAGGAAACCTCATGGTTGCTGTTTACTACAGCCTACTTGACAAAGAGGAGGATGTTGACAAATTGTTCTTACTTCAGCCACAGGAAGCACCATGTTCACAGGCTCTGATCCTGCTGGGGGAAGTCAATCACCCTGGTATCTGCTGGAAAAGCAGCACTGCAAGCTGTAAGCAGTCCAGGAGACTCCTGGAGAGAGTCAAGGATAATTTTTTAAACCAGGTGATAGACAACCTGACCAGAGGAGAAGTGTTACTAGACCTGTTGCTCACCAACACAGAATAACTAATTAGGTATGTCAAAATTGGTGGCAGCCTGGGCTGCAGTGATCATGCCCTGGTGGAATTCACAGTCTTGAGGTATATGGGCTATGTGAAGAGTAGAGTCAGGATGCTGAATTTAAGGAGAGCAAACTTTCAGTTTAAGGGATTAGTGGATGAGACCCCATGGGAAACTGGCCTCAGGGACAAAGGAGCCAAACAGAACTGGCAGCTCTTTAAGGATATTTTTCTTAAAGCACAAGAGCTCTTAATTCCCACATGTAATAATTTGGGCAAGGAGGGCCTGAGACCAGCATGGGTCAGTAAGGACCTCCTGATCAAAGTAAAGTATAAGAAGGAAATGCACAGGCAGTGGAACTGGGGATGTGTACCTTGGGAAGAACATGGGGACACTGCCCAGGTGTGTGAGTATCAGATTAGGAAAGCTAAGACACAGTGGGAGAAGAGAAAGCTCTGGGGAGACCTTTTTGTGGTCTTTCACTATATAAAGGGGGCTTATAAGATAGATAGAGAAAGACTTCTTACTAGGGCCTGTAGTGATAGTGCAAGTGTCATGATCAAAAACCAAGACAGCAAGGGGCAAGTTTTAAAATAGAAGAGTGTAGATTTAGATTGCATATAGGGAAGAAAGTTTTTATGTGGAGGGTGGTGAGACACCAAAAGAGGTTGCCCAGAGAAGTTGTGGATACCCCATCATTGGTGCTGTTCAAGGTCAGGTTTGATGGGGCATTGAACAACTTGTTTAAGTGAAAGATGTCCCTGCCCATGGCAGGGGGAGGTGGAACTAGATAACCCTTAAGGTCCCTTCCAACCCAAACTATTCTATGATTTTATGATTCATTTCTCTTCATCCTTTTTTGGTAGTTGACTCAGTGAGTTTGGGGTGAAGAAGAGAGGAAAGAGAGCTACACCTGAGAAAGGGTTGTTGACGTGGTTTAGGCCCAGCCGAGCACCATGCAGCCGCTCGCTCACCCCTCCCCGGCGGGGTGGGGAGGAGACCGGACAAACAAAGGCAAAAGCCTCGTGGGTTGGGGTAAGGACAGGTTACTGGGACAGCAAGGGAGAGGGGAACGAACAACAACAGTGCTGATAACAGGGATACACAATGGGTGATAATGGAAAGCAATTTACCGATCCGAACGACCAACGGGACCCTCAGCACGTCCCAGAACCACGCCGAACCCACCCCTCCCCGGCTAGCCCCCTTTTATGGTGAGCATGGCGGCACATGGTATGGAATAGCCCCCGGCCAGCCTAGCTCACCTGGCCTGGCTCCTTGGGAAATTAACTCTATCCCAGCCAGAGCCAGGACAGTTGTGTTATGTGTTTCCTGAGACAGGCTATTTTGCTTAAATGGCTTGGTGGTTTCACAGGAAAAGTTTCTGTGTCTTTATGTTCACAAGTCTAACACTTCAGGTTAAATGTGCAAACACAAAAAAAATTCTTTGTGGCTTTTTTTATTATTATTATTTGTGAGAAAAGCTCAAGAGTTGATTTTTATCTAGTTTAGAATTTTTTCATGGAAATTTTATAACAAAGTTCCTGTCACCTTGACCTGTTCTCCAAATCTCCTGTGGAAATCTATAAAACTATACATATGGCCACACAAAAGTTAATACCATATCGAAGGCAGAGAAAGCTATTGTGTTTTATATCGAACAGACTTTTTAAAGACATTTTAAAAAAATCAAATGTTTAAAAAAATTGAGTATTCTTTTTTTCTGTGATTCATCCTATGAACTTGATTTATCATCCGCTACAGAACAGTCTATATTCAGAACATACAAAAATCCTGTTATGCTAAATTGCTTTCAGTGTCTCTTTTTTTGCAGGTGACAATAGTTAAGGTAATTGGCAAAATTTATATGAAATACAGACAGAGAGAAAACTGAAACTATAATATGACAAAGGAAGAAACGAAGCATTATCAAGAATATCTACTTCATTATTAAAATAGAAAATTAAATAGAAATACATAATGATAAAACATATATTGTGATATGTATCATAAATTGTTATTATTTTAAAATATGATATAAGCCACTAGCTGAACTAAAAAATGCATCAACTGCCATTTATAAAAGCAAAAATCATTTTTTTAAGCACATCTTACAAAAAAATATTGTATGAACTATTGGTATCACACTTTCTGAATTTTTGAAAAGATATATATATGCATTATGGGTCAGCAGCTGCTGGAGGTTTATGCTGACTTCTTAATGGCAGTGACAAAATATACTGTATTCAAAACCCCAGCAAGGATGGGGAGTGGGTGAATTCTTTATGTAGAACAATGGCTGAGTGCTAAATTACTTGCTGAATTGAGAAGGAGGAAAAAATCATTCTTGGGGTTTAAAAAAATATTTATGGATCAGTGTGAAAATGTTCTAGCCAAAAATAGGACTTTTTTTTTGCCTTTGGCAGTTGTAAATTGAAAAAAAAAAAAAGTGCTTATTTCACAGTCTACAAACAATTTCACAGAGCACTACTGAGTATGCCATTCTTTATCAATCTCCACAGCTTCAATCCCCACTCCATATGGAGTTATATTTGTGGCAAGTTGGCAGTGTCTATATAGTCTTTGATGTCTGAAATTAGCCTGTTGCTTGCACTCTTTCATATGAGCTCTTTCAGCATGTTTTCCATATATGTTATCCATTGCTCTGCTCCTGTTAGATGCTCTGGGTTCCTGAAGGATTTTAAAATTTATGTCCATCGCTATTTCCCAGATCAGGTATGCAGCCCAACAAAACCTACAACCGCAGATAAAACCAATTTTGATTCAGCAGTGAAGCACAAGAAAGGAAATTTCTCAGTGCCTGTAATATACATAGCTTGGAGGTAGGAAATATAGAGTTATAAGACAGTAGAACAGAGCATGCTGCCTGCAACATCTGACTTCTCTTCAACTGTCATTGACCATCCTCACCATTCTAAGTCACTGCAGAATTTTCAAATAATTTCATAATGTGAATAACTATTAAATGAAGAATCTTCCCAGTAGAGTGAATCACAGAAAGTGTTACATTTATGCCCAGCTTTTGTCTGGGATAGTTAATTTTCTTCCTAATAGCTGGTCTAATGCTGTGTTTTGGATTTAGGGTGAGAATAATGTTGATAATGTAATGATGTTTTAGTCATTGCTAAGCAGTCAAGGACTTCTCAGCTTCTCATACTGGCCTACCAATGAGGAGGCAGGGGTGCTCAAGAAGCTGGGATGGGGCACAGCCAGGAAAGCTGGCCCAAACTGGTCAAAGTGATACTCCATACCATATGATGTCATGCTCAGTATATAAACATGGGGCACAAAGGGTTTGAGATAACGACAGATCTGACAAGAATGCGTTAAAACAAGTTTGTTATAAGTATCCATTATATTAGTTTAATAGTTGCTGGTCACAATGTTGTTTTATTTGTTCTCAGGGTTGTGTTATGTAATGCCTAGCTTGCTGTGTATATTCCTTCTGGTGCCGTTTATAATCTCTGCAAGATGGATCAAGGTTATCGTTTTGTTGTACTGTGTAACACTGGCTTATGATAAAATTACTGTTTGTGAGATTAATCTGGTATTTGCACTCAGCATTGCTGTCATCTCCATATTTCAGGAGCCATCTCATGGAAACTATTCATAATTACACTCTTTAACTTTTCGCCTTGGAGAGCCAATCTATTGGGGAGACAAGAAGGAATATTTTTCCCCAGTCTTTCTCCTTCCCTTTCGCCTTCCCTTTCTCCTTCTCTTTCTCTTTCTCTTTCTCCTTCTCTTTCTCTTTCTCCTTCTCTTTCTCCTTCTCTTTCTCTTTCTCTTTCTCTTTCTCTTTCTCTTTCTCTTTCTCTTTCCCTTTCCCTTTCCCTTTCCCTTTCCCTTTCCCTTTCCCTTTCCCTTTCTCTTTCTCTTTCTCCTTCTCCTTCTCCTTCTCCTTCTCCTTCTCCTTCTCCTTCTCCCCAGTTAGAATAGCTATTGAGACAATTGAGTTTACTAGACTGTACAGGAATTGCAAGGAGAAACAATCACAAATGGGGATTCTTCCAGGTAAATTGCTGCTCCAGTATCCATTGGGCAGTTCCCCAGACAGAGGAGGACTGATCTTCTGATCTTAGGGAAGAACCTTCTTATTCGTATTTACAAGAAGTGAGTAGCAAGGATGAGATTCAAACCTACGTGCTACATGAACCCATTCATNTTCAAACCTACGTGCTACATGAACCCATTCATTGGTAATGAATACTCCAACAAGGACTAGAGAGGTCCTGCCTCCAACCGGGTGGAGGAAAGGGACAACCAGGTTTATTCCAATGGGTGGATTTGATGGCCTGACATGTCAGATTTAGAAGAGTATGAGGCTCTAGTGGCACTGGTGCACAGTGTACTCTAA
>VXBL01001148.1:243-12367 GCA_013400195.1 Aramus guarauna
GACAAACAAAGGCAAAAGCCTTGTGGGTTGTGGTAAGGACAGTTTACTGGGACAGCAAGGGAGAGGGAAACAAACAACAATAATAATGTACTAATAACAAATATACACAATGAGTGATAACACAAAACAGCTTACTGACCCCACAACCGACCGGACCCGGACCCTCAGCCCCGTCCCGGAGCCATGCTGAACCCTCCCCTCCCCGCCCAGCCCCCTTTTCTGGTGAGCATGGCATCACATGGTATGGAATAGCCCCCAGCCAGCCTGGCTCACCTGGCCTGGTTCCTACTGAAATTAACTCTAGCCTAGCCAGAGCCAGGACAAGCTGAGACAAGGGAGAGAATGAAGCAATGTAACAATCTGTCAACTGTTCCAAGACCGTCAGAAATGCTTCTTGCTGTAAAGTTTGATATGCACTGTCTTTAAGAAAAAAACAAAAACAAACAACAAATGCTGTGGAGTATAGTATAACACTGAATGAAAAAAAAAAAAAAGAACTATAGGGATCTGTAAAACATTTTTACTGATTCCAGTTTGCAGAGAATTTTGAAACAAATCTGACATCTTTCATTGATGTAAAAATATTTAAATTACTCTGAATAAACAAATTACCATATGATAGAAAGTTAGTACTTATGACTATAATTGTATTTCCTTATGGTCATTTGCATTTCTGTCACTGCAATGACTGCATAATAACAGACTACTGAAGCATTACATAACGACATTAATAATATAAACAGTATCCTTTTATAACCTTCCATTTTGAAAGAATACAAGTAACACAATAAATTAAGGCACAGATCTGGACTGTAGCATTAAATATACATAATTAAATATTTTAATTCTTATATTGCTTTCCCAGCCTTACAGCTGGGGTTAATACATTTCTTTCAGCTGTAAAATTCTTAATAGCAGTAACAATCTTAGTGTCTCCATTTCCATAACAGAACTTTGTACATATTTTGAGATACTATGTCTTGTTTAATTAATCTGCTTTTCTCCATCACTCTACAGTTCCATTTCTAATTATCACAGAATGAAATAACTCACTGTCTAGGGTCAATAAGTACATTATTATCTTACAAAAATCTCTAATATTTGGGCTTTTTGGGATGGTTTTTAATGCTTTTTTTCATAAACAGAGTATTGTGTTACACCTTTAAATTCAGGCTGATGTACAATTGGGTAAGTGCAGGCCAAATCAGACCAGAGGAGTAAATACTCTACTTAGAGGGCTAGTAATGTAAAAGATACAAAGTACTACATATTCACCATTTAAGCATGCTATTAGTTAAAAATAACCATCGTTGATATGACTTTCAGCACTGAATGTTGATTTTTGTGCCAGGCAGAATTCAAAGAATGGAGGGAGGAAAAAATGAGGAAGAAATGATTAAGACAAAACAAGGGGATGTAAACACAGAATTTAAATAACAGGCCAGGTCAGGCCGCTTTGTAATGTTGTGATTCTTTCCAGTGGGGGACAGGAAAGACCAAATCAAACATTAAGAGTATAATAGCTAAAGGCACAATAATTAGATTCTAAAACAAAAAAGCAGCCTGTATGTACCAATTCTACCTATTCGTTGCTTGCTTGCTTGGGATGATCACTGGATTGTTGTTGAGTTCTAACTCAGATCTGAAAACAGCTGCAAAGGTTTGCATAGTTTAGCTCAGGAACGAAAGGAAAGCCTCAAATATTCATGTGGTTGCACATTCACTAGATAATTGTTTCTAAATTATTCCTAATTTAGCATTTACTAGAGAAAGAATTTTAACATAAAGAAATCAATTATTTGAATTAAAGATTAGCATTCATTCCAATCCAATGTTTTATCAACTGGTGCGCAATAGCTTGACTTGGTGGTACAAAAAAAGAACGGTGATTTCCTTTAATGAGAACTTCGATGACCTGCAATAAAGACAGATTTTTTTTTCTTTAGAAGATAATATTATAAACTATATGGAATCTAACATTGTATTAATGCAGAAATTATCTTACTATGGTAATCCATCAGTCTATCATTACTATAGCTATTAAAAACCCACTACCAGATTCTCCAAGACAGATGCAGAGAAAAAAAACACACCAGATTCTGTGTGAATTCTGACATTTTTGAGCCAAATGTGCCCCAAAGGATACTTTCTAATACAACTGAGGAGATTGACTGTTAGTATTAGTGAAGGGTTTTGTGAAGCCTCCTTACAGTAAGGACCACCAGATGGTGCTCTACACTGTTCCATAAATTATTCTTTTTTTTTTTTCCCCACATGTAGTGCAGAAGGAAATGTGTTTTGTTTTTTTTCTGAAGCAGTTGCTAACAACATGGGAGTACACTTTTAGTGTAGTATATTTCTGAAGTACATTTAATTCCAAGTCTAGACCAATCTGCATTTAGCTGTATTCAGAACTGGTACTCATTTAAAATAATGCTCTCTGTTTTGTCAGGAATACACTGAGATTGTAGGTGACTAACTTTACCTTCCAATTGACTTACAGAGCTGACTTGCAACTGCTAGGCAGAAGTGTTAGAAGTTTAGCTCCGGAGTAGCCTGTGGAAAAACCTGTGAAGTCTATGTTGTGTAAGCAATCTTTCCTTTTTCCGCTCATGAACTCTCTTTCTATGAGTGTCTTTTTCCTCTCTTTTGTTTGACTATATTTTAAATACTCAGGAAAGCTTAGTGCAGAATTTCCTATTAATGTGTAGTAACTGCATTCAATACCAGAGTATTAAAATAATACTGCATGGCAAAAGATGTTCAAACTAATGAATTCCCAGAGTTTTTACCTAAACCTCCCCCCTTCGCAAATCTTGTAGCATGCTTGTTTGGAGAAACTCAGATGAATGCTATTAAATACTACTTCTGCCAAAATGAAAAGCACAGGGTTCCTAAGAAAGTGGGTTAAAATGGCAATAACTTGGATATCTCCCATAAGGAAAAGGTGAAGAACTAAATAGCAAAAAAGTCATAAAATGGGCAAGTGACTCAGAAATTACCGTGAATATCTGCCTTTCTCTGGTTGCGTGTAATCTACAATTACAATATAATGCAATTGTAGTAGTGTGATAAAATGAAGAGTATACGTGCTCATGCAACTCGCTGGAAAAAACAAGTATCTATTATACGCCAAAGACAATACAGTCACAGACTAATCAATACAAGACGGAAATTAAATTGAACTTTACCTGTTCTCTAGTAAACCAGCGGGCATCCTCTATTTCATTCTTGTCAACTCTAATTTCTGTAGATACTGCAAGAGCTAAGCAGCCAATCATCAGGGAGGAGGGCATTGGCCATGGCTGACATGAGACATACTGAACATGGCCAACTTTCACTCCAGCCTCCTCTTCTACTTCTCTTCGAACAGCATCTTCTATTGTTTCGCCTGATCAAAAAGGGCAAAGAACAAGCAGCAGATGAAAATACTGCAAGCAATTATTACATCCTGTGTTTTGAACTGACTCAGAAGATTTGAAACTGCCCCAGCCAATTATCTATAGAGATCTAGTTCACAGATCCAGGCACAGACCTTAGGCACAAGATACTGATGTCTAACAAGGTAAAACTAGCCACTAAAGGAAAACGGAACTTTGAAAATAAAGTATGATGATTTCTCCAACGTAATGTTTATTTGCTGAATTAATAATTTATTATAAACACAAACTATTATTACCACACCTAAAATGTCAAAAATTGGGTAGGAAATACATTGTTCCTTTATTTACTTTTGAAATGCCAATCTGTTGGTTTATAAATAGCATTAATTTTTAGATTTTCGGTATGATTGTAACAGCATGTAATACAACTTGAAAAGTCAGTATTTAAAATGACAATAGTAAAAAATTGAGATTTAAGAAGACTTGCACACATTTCTGCATTGTATTATTCACTTTGCCTGACTCATTCTTCGTTTTATTAACACATACAGACAATTCTCCAAACTTACACTGCAATGGAAAGCTTAACTTCCATATTCATGGAAAACTGCTAGATGTTTATGTGGAATGTTGATAGTCATAGACTTACATATGCCTACGTGTACTCTGTTGTAACCATGGATTACAGGTTCATTAAAACATACAGTCTGTGCATCAGAGAGAGAACAGCTATGTTCAGCTGATTAGAAGCTAGTGATAAGATCAGCCACTTTTTTAAATTTCAGTTTATATATTTGAATTCAGTATCAGAAAGTAATAAGGCTGGCAGGAGAAACAAAGAAGTGAAGTAGTAAACTTCCTGATTTTTTTTCAAATGACATCTGAATAAACTTATTCATGCTGTCACCATATTTCACCTGCACATAGTTACTGAATATGTACACTATAATTTCACTGGTGATTAAGATGTGCTCCAAATATGAGAATGTTTTACAAATTGTTCTGCAGCTACTAATAACTGTAAGTAATTCCAACTACTACTGCTGAACACAGCCAGCAAAATGTCTCTTTTCTTTCAAAATGATGTAATTTCTGCTTATCTTCCAAATAATCAATCAGGCCCTAAATATGTAAGCATATGCTTAACTGTATGTTAACTTGAAGTTATACTTTAACTCTTACTTGTCCTATGCTAAAATCCCTTGCTAAGTATCACCAAAGAAATGACCTTATATGTGTTTTCAAAAAGTTTTTTCACTTAAATTTGTGATTTAAGAGTGCATGATGAGAAAAGAACTTTTAATTTTTATTCACTCAAGTTGCTTTTTTTCTTTTTTTTTATAAATCAGTTGCTGTAAAGTACAGAATAGGCATATTTATTATAACAACTTATCTAACAGGAAGTAAAAACATTTATTTGATATAACACTAAACATATTTCTATATTATTTTCAATGTACAATCCTGGTATGTGAGAAAATCCATTTGGTAAGGGAAAATGGAATTACTCACCAGGTTCTACAAATCCAGCAAGACACGTAAACATTCCTGGGGGAAACCTCTTCTGCCTACCTAAAAGGCAGTGGTTGCCATCTGGATGGATGACTTGCATTATCACAACAGGATCTGTAAGGGACATGAAAAGAATATATTTGAACACTTAAGGGACTTAAAAGCAGTAATAAATTTCAGCCTATTCGACATCAATGCATGTAAATACAAATAAGATACCTTTAAGTGATGGAAATCAGTATTGTATAGACGCCTAGAGCAAGGTGTTATTTCATTTCACTTCGCTTTTTTTTTTCCTGTGCAAGGTATCTGTTTATTTTGTTTTGCAACATACATGCTTAGTAGATGCAGTTTACTAGCCAAGCCTTGAAATGCAGGACATAAGTTACCTGCAACCAAAGCACACAATCTATTAAGAGTATCAGTAATACTAACCTAGCTATGCATTCAGCAGATAGCAATAATTTCTGCAGCAAAACCAATTTACTATCACCTCTTCTACACACACGGGTTTGAAGAAAGTACTTTTGACTGAAATACCAAAGAAGAGCCAAATACTCTAGTTACAATGTAAATACTGATTAAACGTTTCACTTTTGACTTTGTTGACTATTTGGTATCAATCTCTCATCTGATGTTGCACTTCTATCTACTTTCTCACTTCTAGTCATTTTATGTATCTACTTTCTTGCTTAGTATTTTCTCCTATTGGTATTATTCTTTCTGTCATGCCTTTCTGCACACTGTTTCATCTACGATTTTCTTCCCTTTTTTATTTAGCTCTTAAGTATCTCAATGTTTTGTGTTTTTGTCTATTTACCTCTGCCTTTAAGTATTTTTTCTCTTGCTATTGTTTTTCTTGGGGGTTTTTGTCCAATACACCAGTATAGTCTCTGTATGAAAAAGCTTGATTCAGCAACCACTATAAACAATCATTTCAAAGATTGTTGTCCTGATCAAAGATATCTGCCTCATGGCATAGTGTAGCATATGCAGAGTTGCTCTCTATAAACTTTCTTCAGAGAAAGGCATCAGTAGAAAATGCTGGTTCATCAGTCTTTCCTATATAATTTGATTCCTTCTCTAAGTTTTTTGTGCTAGAGACTGTAAAGAAATGGCCACTAGTATTTTTGGAAGCTTCACTATAGTCCATAGGACAGAAGAATATGGCACGATTGCTTTGATTATTACAAAGATATATGTAGAGCATGTAAAGGAACATGAAATTCAGAAATAAAACACACATAAGACACCCAGAACTACAAATGCAGGAAAGAGGACAGGGTAGGGGAAGGAAAGGTGATCAAAGAATAAAATGTTACACTTTGTATTGTTGATACCTCATTTATGTTTTTGGAACTTATAATTGATATTACTCCATTACAATAAAGATTGGTATTGTCACAGCAATTCTTTGTCACAGACTACTGCAAGAAAGAGAAGCCTGAACGACAATCCTAAACAGAGCTGAGACATACATACTCTGGGTAGAGACAAGAACATAAGACCTCGGACAGAAGCAAGCAACTGAAATAACTAAAAAGAAATTGATTTCCATGTATATAATAAAACAAACTGCTTTTGACCAAGTTTATCCTACAATATTCTCACCAACTCTTGGATATGATGTGTTGTGAACACCTTGGAGACTGGGACAATCTTCTTTTAAGCAAGTTTTCTTGTAACCCCCTTCTTCAATCTTGGTTGCACTCCCACACGTTGGGCAGAATTGGTAGCGGTTGTGCCATGCAAGAACAGATCTAGCCTGGGCTACTACTCCTTTAAAGGAATACATTGAAAATACACAAAACTAAATACTAATTCATGCAAGCTTTTAATAGTATAGAAAAAGCAAGTAGTAAAGTTTAAAATAAAAATCAAAGTAAGACTATAGCTTGAATTGTAATCTACTACAAAAGAAGTTGAACAATATGAGTTATTTAGTTTTTTTTGTAGCACAGCACATGCAATAGAACACAGTACTATGCAGCTACAGAAACAAATTCATTCAGATCAATATACCCTGTTTCTCAGAAAAGTTACTCTGTCTGGGCAAAGTGCCAGAATTATATATCACATCTTTTCCAGATGGCCATTTTAGGGCTACTACAAGTATTGACATAATGATGCATTGTTCCATTTAAGCTTCAGCTGCAAGTCAAGCTTGTCCTTTATCCTTCTGTAAAAGCAAAATTGTTACAACAGCAGTTGTTAACAACATGACCATAATGACATTCATTCACTTTGAGATCCTCACTTTCCAACACTTGCTCACAGTGCTTCCTTCTCAGATGAGTATCCAACACACTCTCACTAAGGAATTAGTTTTGTTTCCTGTAATGAAAATTTAGTAATGACAGGTTTTTTTCCTTCATATTAGAACATTAATGCACATGCATTAATATTTAAATGGTACCATTTATAAAACCATGATGATCAATAGATTTTACAGTCTAATACTCGCCATTGCAGATGTCAGCACTTTGCAACCACACGTGTTATTACATACGAAATTCTTCACAAAACCACAGACAAGACTTGTAAAATTAAAATATTGCTAAAGCATCTGAAAATACCTAATTCTTTTGCAGTGGTTTGTCTTTGCATTATATCTCAGTGAATCCCAAAGCATATCCTTCTGATTACACATTTGTTAACTATTGCATTTTACACATCTTACCAGCCTCTTCTTCAGGTAGCTGCAGTAGTGCTGGCATTGGTGGGTGAAGAAAGTAACAGTCCTTGTGCTTCTGTTTAAATTTCTCAGCAGAAGCAGAATCTACACTAAGAGCAAACCAAGCAACTAACCCATCCTCTTCATCTTCTTGCAGAACTCCTCCATTGCAAGCAGCCAGCAGGTTTATGTGGAACTGAAGTTCAACTCCAAGAAAAATCAAGGTGCCTTCTTCAGTTTTGTTCATGCACTGCTCCACATCCTTGTGGTACAGCCTGCAAAGCTTTACTTCTGACTGCTGGGAGCTCTTTATTCCCCCACCCAAAGTAACCAAAGGACTCAGATTTGAGAAGAGGATGTATACTGTAGTTGGGTGGCTTTGTTTTTTGCTTAGCCACTTGGAATCTGTTCTTTTATCACTCCTTCTGTCCAGAAGTGTCAAGCCAAAATAATTTCCATATTCTTTCATTTCATTTGACAGAAAATTAGGCCTCTGCCCACCCTTCACATTAGCCAACAAATTAGCTATGTGCGTGTACCCCCAAAATTTAGCAATGTCCAGAGCTGTCTGCCTTGATTTATTAACAATGGACCTGTCACACCTAGAGAAACAGAAAAGAACAATGGTTACCACAGTAAATATGTTTAGGAAGAATCCTGATATGGCATATACATCTGATACTATTAAGGTGCAAGAACTTTTAGACACTCTATCTATACTGGGGCACTCTTTAGGCTGAACACTTAAGCATTACGGTAAAGAAAAGTAATCATACTTCATCTTCTTTTGCTAGGGCCAGATCCCACATTTTTGTTGATCCACTCCAGATATCACTTACCAAAGTTCCTGCAACAGTGATAAATTAATTGCAATCCCACACAATGCATCATGGCAAAAAAAAAAAAAAAAAAGGCTTAAGATCATTTACAGATAGAACTTTGAAAGCCAGGCTACAGGTCTCTTCTGAATAACCAGTAACATAAAAAAAAAAAGCAGTTTAACTAGCATTACTTTTTAGAAGCTGCTGAAAGCAGCATCAAAACATGTACAAGAAAATATTTACCATTAAATAAGAATCAAGAATACAGCCTCTGCTTAGTGAGAGAAGTAGCATCCTTACAACTGTGGTGCTATCCCTCTGAGGATCTCTTTGTTACCAAAATGTCTGCAAAATTACACAGACAAGGAAACATTACCTCATGATATATATTTAAATATTAACAAAAAAAATTTACAATGCTGAAATAGGGGTTAATTAGGAGTCAAAACTAATGCACTTTTATTTTTTGTCAATTTTAACTCTGGTGGAAAACTAAAACAGAAATTTCACTGTAAACTACAAATTATACAGTACATGTGGGGCAAGACTCATCAGTTTTTAAAACTAGAAGATGCTAGTATATTCATGTTGCTGATACACAGGTTACTACCACAGGCAAGACTTTTTTTCACTTAAGATTTTATATTAACCTGAACAGTTTTTGAGGAAGTTTCACTATATTTTAGAAAAGCATTCAAAACTTAATTTACAAATTTTGGTGCAAAAGAAACTACTGTTGCCCATTTATTTTTAAAGATTAAGTATTGTTTAGGCAAAATATAATTTTCTACTTAATTTCCTCTCTCTCAGCCACTGAATTCCACCTTCTATCTGCTCAGGTACCTGCAGACCGTGATTAGGCTGCTACTCAGTGTCCACAACAGTGGCCTGAACTCTAGATCACCAAGATCTTTTATTCCAGTCTACAAACATTTCCTGTAGCTTTTTTCAAATGTGTATAAAAATAAAAAAATTGACTAGCTTTCCAGGATTAATCTCTGGAATGTTACATATTAGTACCTTCACAGACATTCATATTTATATATCCAGCAACTGTATTTGTCCAAATGATTATTATGATTAAGCATAACTAAAATGATACCAATGAAACTACAGTATAACCTTAGGAAATATATTGAATTGCCTAATAGAAGGGCCCTGAAAAGGACACTTACAAGTGGATATTCACTCTTTATTTACAGTACGTATAACTTAAAAAACTTGTTATCCTGTTTACCAAACTGGTAAATTCCCCAAAATCCCCAATGATTCCTCAATACACAGACGATTTCAATCCACAAAATCTGTCACTGAGATACTCCTCTACTTGCTGGAATGTACTGATTACAGTACAAAACAGCAGTTTATCTGACACTTCATCCTGAGGTCCAGCAGAGGACACAGCGTTTGGGTAGGACTGAGAGAAAAAAAAAAAAAAAAAGGGGGATAATCACTAGAGGCTGTGGAATACTGTGCTTGACATGACTCATGACTACAGAATGAGCTAAACTTGCTTGTTTCTGTAATTAGGGGTGCAGAAAGGAACAGACTAGGCTCGATTAACATACAGCTCAGTTGAACTGCAACACCTGACTCTCATCCTTCATTGTGAAATGCTTTCCATTTGAAAAATTTGGATCCTGACTTCATTCAGTCTTCAGAAGAATCTTCTCTGGGGTCTCAAGGAGAACTTTGAACCATTCTTTGCTTTTCTGAGTGTCTTGAAAATCTAGAAGTACAACAATTGACTTGAAGATAGGCAACAAATATGATGGCAAGTTTTTGACAAGCATTGAACTTGCTTGGTGTCATACTGAATGAAGAAAATAACGTGACAGCTCCAGGAGGAAGGAGTAAGTGAATTGTCAAAAAAATAAGAGACAAATTAAATTAATTAGTTAACAACTTTGGTAAAGCTGTGTCTGTCATGTCCCACTTAACAGCCAGTACCTCAGCAAACATTCTGCACTGCAACGTAGATGCACGTGGATTACAAATAAATTTAGGAGAAAAAGTTGAAGTGGAACAATCAAATATACCAAATTTATACTAAGTACAGTCATTGAAATGGGATACAAACTCTGTTCTATTCTGTTGGTCTCTGGGAGGAATGACAATATATCCTTGAAGATCAAGGCCATGATTTTAGAGATGCTCATAACTTTTAAAGAGTTTCTCAGCAAATATGGAAAGCATGATGCAATAGCAGAATCCAGTTATAAACAGACACAGAGTATATTTTCCTGAGTTTTAACCCTGAAAATTCTTCCTGCTATCTGTTATGTAAATATACTTTGCTGAGATCAAGGTGAAATGGGCAGAAAGGGATTCAGGTTAGAGCTCTTCAATTGGATCTACCAAACAGCTTACCCTTCTTCAAGAAGAATCTGCACAACCTCAAGGTGTCCATTTCTGGCACCATACATCAGAGCTGTCCAGCCATTATCCGAAGGTGCATTGGTAAGTGATGGAGAATGACTGAGCAGTGCTTTCAGTCTGGCTGCATCTCCAGCAGCAGCAAAATTATGCAGCTGAGAGATCATGTCCTGACGTAAGTTCTTTTCAAAGTTTGTCATTTTGTCAACTAAGTTAAAAAAAAGAAAAGAAAAATGCCTGAAAACATTTCCACCATTAGGAAAAGGATTTAAGTAAAAAAATTACGTTTAATGCTATACAGATAAGCAACATTATCACCAGAAGTATGAACGCAACATTCAAATTCTTATATTTAGTATGACATTGTTATTGCCAACAAAATCTTAGTCCCACAAATCTCCAGTGAAATTTTATACTAGTAATCAAGACTAATTTTAAAGAAGCTTAAGGAAAGACTTTGCTACAAAAATGAAGGTTATTTGAATGTGAAAAACGTGTTTTGGTTTCCCGATCGAACACACCACGAGACAGAACAGTACAAAACTCCACTCCAAGAAATGAGTCTCAGATGCTTTGGAAACAACGAAAAACAATCTTCAGAAGGCAAGTCCCTTCGCAGGCAGAGGGACGCCACGAAGCACTGATTGCTTTAGTAACTTCCGCTATGCCTCCGGAGGCTTTCCACCTCTGCGCCCCGCGGCAGCGCCGCTGGGAGCGCTGCTGGCACCCGCGCAAAGCGCCGAAAGCTCTTATTCCGTACTGAGGTGCCGCCCGCTCCACGACCACTTCTCCAGGACACACACAAACACACATAATTTTCTCCACTAGGCCAAAAACGGGGCCGACCTTGTACCGGCTCGCCGGCCGCCGCACTGCCTGGTCCCGCCCCGCCCCCGAACTCTCTGCGCCCGTTACGGCGGCGCCGGTCAGCAGCGGCATCCCGCAAGGCGCGGGGGCGTGCCGGGGCAGCGGTCACCGCGGCGCCGTGGGGCAGTGGCAGGACCGCGCATGGGCCGGAGACCTGGCCAGTGACGCTGCTCCCGGCACCCACAAGGAGTCCCGTTACCGTGTGTGGTCGGGGCGGCACAGCTTCTGCGGAGAGCCGGGCTCTGTACGCTCTTCCGCCGCCGCAGTGACACGCAGTGGAGCCAGACGCGAGCGGCTTCCGGGGTCGCTCGGTGAGCTGCGGCCGGCCGGAAGGCCCGCCCCCGTGCTTGGCTGTGGGCGGTACTGGCAGTGACCGCCGGCCTTCGCGCCCGCCGTGTTCCCTAGCGCGAGGGGCCAGCAGGGGCGGGCAGGGCTGCGGCGGGGGAGGAGAGGCCAGCTACAGCTGGTAGAAATCACCAGCCGTTACCTGA
>VXBL01001154.1:9454-36184 GCA_013400195.1 Aramus guarauna
TTGGGTGGGTAAGGAGCTTCAAGAGCTGGCAAGGTGGTTCTTGACTCATCACACAGGTTGGGCACAAACCCGCTCACTGCTCCAGGGATGGGACTGGACTGGGTAGAGCCAAGCAGTGGGATGCACAGCTCAGATTTACAGGAAGCTCCTGATGAGATTTCACTCCTGTCAGTAAGTCTAAAGTAAAGGAGAGAAATAAAGGGTTGTATCATTTTTGGTTTTTTTAAACCCCCCTCGAGTGATGTCAGGCTTTCCATTTCCACTGCACCCATTAAGATGTCATGTGTAATGTAGACTTGAAATTTTTTCCTTACAAATCATTCACTCTATAGAAGAATAAGTTTTCTTTTCAGAGAACTGATGGCTATCAGCAGAAGGAAGTTGTTGATGAGGGGTGAGAAAGAGAGTCCTAAATAACAGTTTGCAAGTATTATTGTTCACAAAAGCAACTGGTTTTTCATGACAACTCTAAAACTCTTTTTAGTAGTTTTTCACAAACTGTAAATTGCAAAATATAACAGTAATTTTTGTTCTCCAATAAAGTTCACACATAATGAGATTTTTAAGTTGTTTTTATGCTGTTTTCCTACGGCATTTCTTAATAGAAATGGTCTCAGTCAATCCTCTAGATATCTCTTTAATTTTCTTTTTCCTTTTTAACAAATTTCCCATTATAATACAAATGTGATTTACATGACTGATCACATGCACCAGCAATGTGCCCTTGCAGCAAAGAAGGCTAATGGTGTCATGGCTTGCCCTAGGAGGAGTGTTGCCAGTAGATCAAGGGAAGGAGTCCTTTCCTTCTACTCAGCCCTGGTGAGGTCCCACCTGGAGTATTTTGTCCAGTTCTGGGCTCCCCAGTACAAGAGAGACGTGGACATACTATAGAGAGTCCAATGCAGGGCTACAAAGATGATGAAGAGACTGGAGTGTTTCTCATAAGAGGAAAGGCTGAGGGAGCTGAGACTGTTCAGCCTGGAGAAGAGGATGCTCGGGGGAACTTATCAATGCATATAAACACTTGAAGGGAAGGTGCAAAGAGGATGGAGCCAGGTTTTTTTCAGTGGTGCCCAGTAACAGGATAAAAGGCAATGGGCACAAACTGAAACACAGGATGTTCCCTCTGAACATTAGGAAACAATTTTTCACTGTGAGGGTGCTAGAACATTGGCACAAGTTGCCCAGAGAGGTGGTGGAATCTCCATCCTTGGACATACTGAAAGGTGTCTGGACATGATCCTGGGCACCTGGCTGTAGGTGGCCCTGCTTGGGCAGGGGGTTGGACCAGATGAACTCCAGAGGTCCCTTCCACTCTCAACCATTCTCTGATTACAACATAAATAACCAAAGTTAAGGGTGGCATGAATAGTTTTAAAATACAACTACATGATTTTTAGTAGATTTTTCTGAATAACAAAGTCTCCTAAAAGTTGAAGCCTACTTATGGAACATACAAAGAGAATAGTGCAAACTTAATTTCTTATATTCCTTGCTTTAAACAATTCAGCTGTCTGTATGTTTAGCAGAAGTATAAAACATGACCAAAGATATCTTCCTGTAACTTATGGAAGGCTTTCAGATTTCATTAAAGACTTCAGGACATGAGGTCACTGAACTGCTTCTAGGATCAATTCAAAGTCAATGTAACTCTATTCTGTAAGAACGACTCAAAATCCTTCTGTCATGTATATTAAGTCAATAATTATGTATCTCAAACAAGGAGCAAAGCTTGTACCTGAATGTAGAACTCCTTACAAAATATTATTTGGAATTGTGCATATTTCATTGAGGTAGACATTGTTTGGGTCATCCTGTAGGAAATTGTCACAACTAACACTGGTACTGTAGGTGGAACAGGTTTCTTAATATCTTGGTTTCCAATTTGCATTAATTTTATGTTGTGCGTATGTTTTCCTAAAATTTAAGGATGGTTTGGTTTTGTGCATGTTCCTTTCTAGACAGACTTAAAATATCTGGATGAAGATACTGTTTCTTGAAAGGCAAAAGTAGCAAAAATGCTGGTGAGCGATTAAGTTTGATGTTCAACTCCATCCCAGAAAAAAATGTTCCAGCAAAGCAAAACTTGCAGGCCTTTAAAGTATTATTTAAAATCAGTGTCTTCATGGTGGCAGTAACACGAGATATTTTATTTTGGAAAAAAAAAAAAATGTAGAAAAATAACTTTGAACTTTTTGGCAGTGGAAGAATAATGCCACTTTTATCTCATCAGTGAACTGACGATATTGGTGAGCCGAGAACAAAATCAAAATATAAATATATGCCTTTTTAGGTATACCCTTTTTATAGGCATTTCCCCTTAATAAAGAGTCCAAAAGGAGACTTTGATTAATCAAAAAATAAGTGGCAGCAGCAAGTTATGGTCCTGTGAGTATTCCAACGAATGGCAAAGTAATTTTGAATTTAAAGTTGTGGGTCCTGTGATGTTCACAACTGTACAGTTACGTGCGGAAGAATGGCAAGGAGATAGGTGATGGAGGTCAGTACAGCTCTTTCCCAGACTCCTAATAATAAATCCCTTTATGCTTTGTTAAGGCAGCAGAGATTTCTATTCCACATTGTACCACATTGTTACTTATGTTATCCCTGGCTAGATTTCTCCGTCAGGCACCTTCTCTGTAGCTGACCATGCACTATTTGCATGTCTGCTTGCAAGGCTGTCGTTAGCCATCACATCACACAGATTTATCACACATGCCCATTCTCACATAAAAACCTCAGAAACTCGCACCCATCATTCCTCACCATGGGCCATTGCTCCACAGTGCCAGGGATCTCCCTGCTTGCTGGTTATCTCATGCAGGTAACTACTGGGGAACCCCTGCTGGGACGTCGAGGTAATAAAAGCCTTTTGATCATCTGTGTGTGCATTGTGTTTGTGTATCCAACCCTGTTTGGGTCTGGTTTGGTGTCACCACTGGTGGAGGCTAGTTGGGTGCCACCACCGGGATCTAACAACCAACAGGAGTAATAGTAGTATTGATACTCTCATTCTGATATTTTACAAGTTTTTCGTCTGTGGCATCTATCTGAAAGAATTTCTCACCGGATTACATGGTCAAAATTGGGAGAATCTGCTCTGAGTTCAGTTGAGATTTACATTGCTGTAACTGAAATAACAAAATTAGCTTTTAGCAATTAATACTAATTGACAGAAAGGCAGGAAAAGCAAGTTTCTATTCTACAGTTCTTACAAGCAAAGTGCTGCTTGTGGTAATTTTTCCAAAATGTAAATAAACACTCCAATCAATAAAATATGTCTGTTGCATATTTTCTTTTGCCTCAGTATCTTTATCAGTCACATAAGATAAAACCATGACTCAGAAAGCACTGATCACCAGTGACCATTTAAATCAAATTGTTCTGAAAGGCTGTACCAAACCATACAAATGAAAATCTGGATCAGTCAGGCAATAAGTTATTACTTATAACCTCATTTATTTGTTTACAGTCCTGAATAAAAACATAGTTACCTCCAGAGTGTAAAAATTTAGAGCTATTTCCATACCAGACTGAAAAAGTCATCTTGAATCCAATAGACTTAACCCTTTAAACAAAGATTATTTCATTATGAACCAAAACAAACAAAGCAAAAAATGCCAACAACAACAACAAAAAAACACCCTCTTGATCTACTTCTCTAATTAACTTCCAGATAATCCTGAGTGATATTTAGTTTAACAGATTTGTGGGTCAATCAAATATCACTATCTGGTTAGAGTATGGGCTTGTTTTCAGAGGGAAACCATTTTACTAAAGGACCACAAATTTGTATAATCAGCTTGATAGAGAATGGAAGTCAAAGACATTTTGCACTTCTTACTGCCACTCTTAAAGGTACAGATGTTCTTCATAGTGAAGAAGGAACAATCTTTCTCAATCCGGCCCTTGATTTAATTGATGGGTGGACCTTGAATTTTTGGTTCAGGGAATTAACTAGAATTCATCTAGACTGCACAAGAAATTCTAATTTGAAGTTGACCTGGATGTCAAAAGTGTTAGCAGAGAGGAGCTGACAAAAGCCAAACAAGCTGCACAGATAGCATGGTTGTTCCCGACATCAAGCTGTGCAGAGCTTTTAGAGCTGGGTCAGATTTCTGAGGATACCAAACTTTTGCTTAGCACAACTATAGGGTAAAATTGTACAGAGAGAGGAAAAGTTTACAGTGATCCCTGACACTCAGATCTTGTGGTCACCTCCAGAACTTCTCCCACTGCCACTGGTGGGTACTTGCTCTTTAAATCAACCGATAGCATGTTATTATAAAATAGGAAGAGCATAGAAGGAAGTTTGCATTGTAATTATTTTTTATTCTGTGAAAAGAAATTTTCCAAGTACATTGCAGAGTAGTTTTGCCCTCCAAAGTAGACTAATGGTATGTTAGTTGTGGCTGAATATGCACTCTTTAGCAGTGATAACTGTGTGTACATTGTTGCAGTAGTACCTTTGCAAGCTTCACAAAGCTGCAGAAACAATGCAGAGAGTAGTATAAACCATTTTAAGCATGCAAACAGAATTAACTTTCTCCATTCGAAGTCAAGATATCTACTTTACTTTTGACTATCAGAGTGTAAGAGAAAAAAAAAAAAAAGAGAAAAATAATAGAGTGTCAGCTTCATCTGACTGGATGAACTAGGAAAAGATCTTTCTTATTTCTCATACTCATATAAGGTATCTGCACATGCTCTTTGTAAAGGGTTGTTTTCTTCTGCTTTGTTTTCCCAAATGGAAATACCTGCACTTGCAGTACAAGTGAAGTGAGTTTGGGAAGTTTCCCAGTAGGAGTCACTTACACATTGTATCTGTATCTGATAAATAGATGGTCCATATCATAAGCTCCATAGGTTCAAAGTTTCTTGGAAGCACCACACACATGCACAGACTCTGCAGAATTATTTCTGCACATGCATGGTAGTTTACAGCATCTCAAACAGATCCACTCTGTCGCACATGTGTAAACCACCTATGAAGCAGATGGACAACAGATCCGATGCTTCTCTTGAGACAATTGGTGTGGTAGCCACAGCTTCATTATGAAAGAACTTGTTTTCTGGAGTATGTAATCTACTCATCTCCTCCCTCCAGCATAATACTTTTGATAATTGTCCTGGCTCTGGCTGGGATAGAGTTAATTTTCCCAAGGAGCCAGGCCAGGTGAGCCAGGCTGGCCGGGGGCTATTCCATACCATGTGACGCCATGCTCACCAGAAAAGGGGGCTAGCCGGGGAGGGGAGGGTTCGGCGGTTTCGGCGCGGCTCCGGGAAGTGGTGAGGGTGCGGTCGGTCGTTCGGATCGGTAAATTGCTTTCCATTATCACCTATTGTGTATCTCTGTTATCAGTACTGTTGTTGTTTGTTTCCCTCTCCCTTGCTGTCCCAGTAAACTGTCCTTACCGCAACCCCCGAGGCTTTTGCCTTTGTTTGTCCGGTCTCCTCCCCACCCCGCCGGGGAGGGGTGAGCGAGCGGCTGCGTGGTGCTCGGCTGGGCCTAAACCACGTCAATAATGAACTATTTAGGTACACGTTTTTCTTACTATGGTAATAATCCTAAACTGATAGGTACTCATTTTACTTTGTAATAGATATACAATCTCAAAAATTCAAAAACAGGGCTGCAATTTTTTGTAATGTATGACACAGCTTTCCAAAATACAAAACTTTTACCAAGACTTTTGTTTCCATCTTGAAATTTTATTTTGCTTATGACACATCTTTTGAACACCTAATGTGAGTTACTGAACTGAAGTCCTTCTGAGTCTCATGGAAGTAATTTCCCTCTTTTTCTATGCAGCATTTCTGTCAGTAGGAAAAACTACTGGGATGAATGCAATCAAATTATTGGTTCACAAAATTGTTATTCCTAAAATAGTCATTGAGGTGGGCCAGATAATGGGCTCTGCTCTCTGTCCCTATCTGATGATTATTTTGGAGCTTATAGTAAATTTTTTCTTATTTGTGAATGGAAAGATAATCCATACATGTCCTGAAGAACACTCTCTGTGTTGTCAGTACAACATTAATTTACTATCAGAGTTCCATAGTACCTTTTCACATTTTCTGAGATGGTAGGGAGGAAAACAGAAGTTCACTTCCCTCCCAGTTTTGCTTCCATTTACTCAAAAATAAAAAAAAAATATGGGACTGTCTCTCTGTTCAATTCAAATTGTTTTTGTCACTCTGTTTTTGGGGCTTTGCATTTTCTTTTCAGTACCACTCTTCTGTTATGGGAAAAGATGAACAGAGGAATAACTACTTATTTTTGAGAAATATCTTCCTAATATACCAAAAATCATTAGTGAAACAGCAATTGCCAACCTTTTTGACCGTCTAAGATATATTTCAACATTTTTTTTCTGTGGACAGTCATTGGAAAAATCCACGTTCCTCAAAGATCAGAGAGAGTGTTTGTTTGCACAGGGTTCGGGTGGAAGGAGAGAAAGGTATGACAGTGCCTCCATTACCTGTTCAGAAACAGAAACCACTCCACAGGGATATGGGTTTTATTTGGGTGAAAAGCAGAGTCTTAATACACTGATGTTTTGTATGGTTTAAGTCCCCTGGGCTTGCTATCCATATGACAGGATATGCATTTAAGAAAATACTAATTTTATTAGCCCCACTGAATATGGTAATTTTCAGACTTCTTTGCATAAGCTTAAGATCTCACAAATTGTCCCGCTCACTTTACTGGTAGTGTCTCAAATCCAACATCTAGTGAAAATCAGAGGAAGGGTTGTATAATTAGACCCTGAAAGGTTGTGTACATTACCTGCATCCTGTTAATATAAAAAAAGCTCTTACCTTCAACATTTGTCATAGATTTATTCCTAATATGTAAAGCTAAAGCTTCCAGAAACAACCATAGCTCATGCATTGAGCTTTCATGCAAAGCTGTTTACAAATAGGAAGTCAAACTATCTCAAATTAAACCACACTTTCTATTCTGTGATTGTATTAGCTATTACTTTAAAGTAAAGTAATTGTAGGACATAAAGTAGACAATTTCTCATATTATTGCCATTACTTTCTATGAGGGAAAAAAAACTCTTAAACTGCAGCCTATGAAGTTTGGATTTTCAAAATAATTATTTGAATGCTGTCTGTGATGGGGAAAAAAGGTAGGATTCAATGTGGTTTTCAATTCCTGATTCTTACATGTCTCAGTTTGGGTCTGCAATTTTTCTTCTCTTCTTTCTTTTTTTTCCCCTTTTTTAAACATAAGCGCTTAAAAAAAATTTCATTGTTAAGCATTTCATTACTATGGTCTTTTTACTATAAATATTGGGGCACAGATCTCCTACAAATGGGTTAGAAGGAGATAAATCACTCTGCTTGGCACTTCCCATAGTTTGCCAACTTTCTTAGCCAGTTTCTGCAGATGCCCTTCCTGGCATCAAAACCCAGAAGCCTGCAGGAAACAAAAAAATGTCAGATTTCTCCTGATGCCCAGGCAGGCTTTCTTTACTGTAGGAGAACCCTGTGTGCTTTGATAAATGCCACTGTGCTGAATCAGCATGGTGGGCAGTATAACTTTTTGACCTTCTTGAAGTTGATGGTTTCCCCCATAGACTGTCTTTGACATAACCTATAACAGAGACTGTCAGAACTACTAAAGTAAAAGAGAGCTGTATTTATTTTACTGTTAAGTCATCCTTCCTCTGTACAGATCTCATATGTCTTGGCATTCTCCTGGACAATTTCATATGCTTTATTGTTTCCATCAACTGTGTGCAGGGTTTTTTTATTTGAGGGACTACATTCTTTGCACAGCCTCATTCTGTCACCCTGACATTTCACATGTGCCTTTTGTGTCTGGGCCCAGTTTCTAGAAACTATTCAGAACAATTCTGTACTCTCTTACAGCCTAAACATTGCTGCTGTTAAATTTACGGTATTTGGAGACACAAGGACAGCTTTGATTTTAGGGAATTGTTTTCAGACCAGTATTATCCACATTAAAAAATTAAAGCAAAATACAATCTATCTGCATTTAGGGAAAACAAACAAACAAAAAACCAAACAAAAAACATTCTGAAAAGCCCCAAAACTAAACCAAACCAACCTTCTCTTACTGTTGCAGATGCAACTTCTGAGGACTACTTTTCGAGGGCTTTAAAATCTCACATGTAAGTTTCTAAGCTTGAAGTCTAAGAGCTTTTCAGCCAGGGTAGGTACGATCAAATACTCATCTGAGGATGAGGACAAAATCCTTACGACAACAGCATGCCATTTTTTGAGACACAGGTTTACAGAAAGCTGTGGCTATTTTAAAAAAGTGTCTTTTTCATCCCTCCCCTCTCAGTCCTCAATGCATTCTGACTCCTTTCTCACCAGCAATAGTGGATAGGGTATTCAGGGTAAGTGTTTTTACATTAAGTGTTGCTCAGTGTTTCCATGGGCATTGGCACAACAGGACTTTTGCTGTCCCCAGCAGCTTTCTGACTCAAGTATCTGCCTGATTCCTAGTGCCTAAGGCCACCCCTAAGACATGCTGTCTTCTTTGATCTGCCACCTTTTCTAGAGTGGATAGTGGCATATGAAACAGTGCACTGAGATCATCTGAGCTGGGAGGATGAAAAAAGCTTGAAGCAGCATGTTCTGATCACTGTCAGTGGCTGAAGCAGTGGATGATCAGACCAAAACCACTAGATTTACCAAGAAGGCAAACATACCTTTACAGTTTTGTTATCTCATCAACAAAAACAGTAAAGGTTTTTCACGATAAATGAAAACACTTTTACTCTAAAATAAGCAACTTTTCATGTATTCGTTTTGGGGGTTCTTGACCCAAATCAGAGAACAGAGTTAAAGTTATTATAGGATATAAAGGGTACAAATGAACCAGGTAGCTATAACCAGATAGCTATAGCAGAGACTATCCTGTGTTCAGCACCTTCAGGCACCAGGCCTGCAAGGATAGTTTCACTTTTCCACAGACTATTGTTCAGGACACTTCTAATAAGGAAGTTAATTTTTAAAAATCAGAGGTCTTGGAATTATAGAATCATTGAAATTATATTCATAATTGGATGCCATTTAGTGCTATCTGTCCAATATATTATTATAGCAAGAAGGACAACAGCTAGGTGAAGTGATGATATGAAGCATATTATGATGTGTGGAAGGATGCACAGGTTCTCTCAGGCACAATGCAAAATGGAGGAGCAAAGAGACAAACCTAGGAAAAAAACAAAGCATCCATATGCTGTTATTTATTGTCTCACCTAGCCCAGACAATTCAGCATATTATGATCTTGTCTAGCAATGCAGCATTCTCCTTGACTGCTCAAGGCTTGGACAGGCATACTCTTCACTGGTTAAAAAATTGGCTGGATGGTTGAGCCCAAAGAGTTATGATGAATGGAATTAAATCCAGCTGGTGGCCAGTCACAAGTGGTGTTTTCAGGAGTATTGATCTGCTTGAGAGTAAGAAGGCTACACAGAGGGATCTAGACAGGCTGGATCGATGCGCTGAGGCCAACTGTATGAAGTTCAACAAGGCTATGTGTTGGGTCCTGCACTTGGGTCACAACAACCCCATGCAGCGCTACAGGCTTGGGGAAGAGTGGCTGGAAAGCTGCCTGGCAGAAAAGGACTTAGGGATGTTGGTCAACAGCTGGTCGATAGCTAGCAGAACATGAGCAAGCAGTGTGTCCAGGTGGACAAGAAGGCCAACACCATCCTGGCTTCTATCAGAAACAGTGTGGCCAGCAGGACTAGGGCAGTGATTGTCCCTCTGTACTTGGCACTGGTGAGGCCACACCTCGAGGTGTGTGTTCAGTTTTCGGCCCCTCACTACAAGAAAGACATTGAGGTGCTGGAGTGTGTCCAAAGAAGTGCAACAAAGGTGGTGAAGGGTCTAGAAAACAAATATTATGAGGAGCAGCTGAGGGAATTGGGGTTGTTATTTAGTCTGGAGAAAAGGAGGCTGAAGGGAGACTTTATCGCTCTCTACAACCACCTGAAAGGAGGTTGTGTCGAGGTGGAGGTTGGTCTCTTTTCCAAGATAATAACTGATAGGACAAGATGAAATGGCCTCAAGTTGTGCCAGGGGAGGTTCAGATTGGAGGTTAGGAAAAATTTCTTCACCAAAAAGGTTGTCAAGGCACTTGAAAAGGCTGTTGACAACATGGTGGTTGAGTCACCATCCCTGGTGATGTGGTGCTTAGGGATGTTTAATGGTTGGACTTGGCAATGCTAGGTTAATGGTTGGACTTGATGATCTTAAAGGTCTTTTGCAACCTAAATCATTCTATGATTGTATGATTCTGGTCAAACTTTAAACATCCTCATTTGTTCTCACCTTTCTTATATGTATATAGAAAGAAAATGCAGAAAAATATACAAATGTATAAAAAAGAACAACTTTGAAACTTCCCCCTATAACTATTAAAATGGTGAAATATCTTCAGTAGGATTTCTTAGTTTACATTTTTGTGATCTTTGTATGTTTCTTACTTTTTATTCACCTTACAGAGGTTCTTGTAACAATGGATGCTATGTGCCTACTGCCAATATGTGGGCAAACAGCATGATTTGACTGTATTTTCCTATAGTTTAGTGTACAATTCTGGGAGATAAGAATACTCTGAAAACTTCTTTCAGACACTGAACATTAATAATGGTCTTTACCATATAGATGGTACACTATACCTCTTAGGAACACACTCTTTCTCAACACTTCTCTAAAATTAAGGGAAACTGTCTCCTGTGTTGTGGAAGCACAGTAGGCTCACACAACAGAAATGAGATTCAGAACATCTAATGTGGGAAAATCTTTTTTTTTTTTTTNGCATCTGGAAATACTTCATGTGGGGAAAATTTTTTTTTTTTTTTTTTTTTTCTTCCATTTCTTTCTTTGTATTGCATTATTGTAGGTGTTTTTTATTGTTGTTATTACAAGGGGCTAATACTTTATTTGCTGGGGAGAGGAGTGTAGCTTTTTTTTTTTTTTGTAATTATTATTCTTTCCTCAGGTCTGTGAGCCTGCAGGTGCAGCTACCATTTCCAAAGATGGAATGGGTGTATTATCTGACATAGAAGATATGAAAAGTACTTAAGTCATATACACTTTGTTCTCTTTTGCCTTACAGATCTGATTGCTGTAAAAATCAAAATTATTCTGAGCATAAAAACTGGATGAAGTTTGCTTTCATCCATGATGATGACAACAGCATGCTATACACAGTTGCATACAACAACAGCATGCATACAAAAAGAACAACTTTATAGACAGCAAAATTGCCCCTTTTTGGGTCAGTTATAGCCATAATGTAAGGTGTTACATTTATCTGATTATCACAGTAATTTGGTAACTGCATCTTTTCACAACAAAAACGCCTTTCTTTCAACAGTTTGGTTTTTTTACTATAAATGGCCATTCTAATATAACTGCCACTGATCATTACATCACTTT
The DNA here is from genome assembly GCA_013400195.1 of Aramus guarauna. Classification (NCBI taxonomy): domain Eukaryota; kingdom Metazoa; phylum Chordata; class Aves; order Gruiformes; family Aramidae; genus Aramus; species Aramus guarauna. The sequence continues at coordinate 20,892 of VXBL01001154.1, forward strand.
ATTATTGAGTGATTAGTCAGAAAATTTTGGACAACATAGTTCTTACCTTCAGCTTCACTATTTGCATACAATGCATAGCTGATGAATAGAGCTGAATTTTCTGAAGAACAAAACTAGCTATACTATCAGCTATTTCTTTTCTTGGCATCACATGCAGAGATGTACTGATTTGGGTATTATCTTCTCTATTCCTATGCTGTTTCAGTCTCCCAAAACTTTACTAAGTAGCAGGTATGTGCATTTAAAGGCATCTTAAGATTTTGCAGATCAAGTCACTTACAGAAGAAATATCTATTTGCTTTGGGAAGACACTTGGTAAAATACTGATTCTCCTCACATAGACTGATACCATGTATTTGATGATATCATTTGATCCATTGATTCATAGCCTTTTACCTGGGTGGAAATACATATTTGTGACTTGATACAGTAGATGGGATATGGAATTAAGAAGATACAGTATTAAAGGAAAGCTGAAGGACAGCTGTTAACTTGTTCACAAATTGGCTTCTGAAAGGAGGCAAAAGGCTACTAAGTATCATACTTGAGGAGAACATGATAGTGATTCAGAACTTACTAGATCAAGTGTGTTGTGTGTAAGACATTTAGAATTCAATATGTCAAAGTACAGAAACATTGTGGCTTTTAAAGAGTGGTGCCAGAGTACATTTGCATTCTATTATTTCCACATTATGTCCCCTAGGCCTTAGTAACAGCTACAGAAAGCAATTCCCGATGAGTTATGCTTGTGAAAACACGCATACATGGCTGCAGCTCACAGCAGCAGCCATATACCTGTCCAGCTAAACTACAGTGACACATACCAAGTACTTCAACACGATATTAAATTGTTTACGTTTCTAACAAATGTCAAAAAATGAACACTATCAGAGTGAAACATTGGACTTTATTTTCGTAAAGACCTGATACGACAAACATCACTGAGATCCCATTAAGCACTACTATTGAATAAAGAGTTTCACTTAATCTTGTCCACAGGCAGAGCAGACAAATGTAGCTCTCAAGATGCACAGTGTGCTGCTGCTGCCCCCTTAAGACAAGTACACATAAATAATTGTATTTGTGCTGTAGTTTGTCTACATTTTCTCAAAGGTCTTTCTCTATGAGCTATTAAAGAGCGACTATAATAAGAGGCTTGCCTAGTGTAAGCTGACACAACAATAAATCCAGTCAAGACCTATGAAAAAATAAGGTTTAGTTTAAGGACCTCAGAGAATATGACAACCGGATTTTTTTGTTGTTGTTCGTTTTGTTGGTTTGTTGGGGTTTTTTTTGTTAATTCTTATTGGAAGTTTTAAGACAGCAAGGCACAAACTGTGAAAACAAAGAAATAGTTAACACTACTAAAACTTGAAGAAGAACTATTAGCAGGGAGAAAAAAAGGTTCAGTCCCTACCCATGCACTTCAGGATGACATACAGCTCAGTAACCTAGGTAGGCCATAAGATGATTATGTGAAAACTATAGCAAGGATGAGTTATTATCACTTTCTATTCATTTAACCTTTGTCAAGAGACCTGATTAATGTTTGGTCATCTGGTCCTCTCTTTAAATTTTGTCTAAGACTCGGATATTAGAATTTTAATGGCTGCTTATAGATGTCCTTTGAAACTGAATTGCATAGGGTAATATTTTGACCTAGACTGATGTTCTCCATTTTCACTTGGCTCTTCACCTCTGCATCTTTGAATTGAGTTCAGCCAGACACAGCAGGGAAAGTGGAAAAGTTAACTCACTAAGTATAAAAGGATGAGGTTTTGTCTTCTTGCTCTGTACTCAAAAACTTAATATTGCAGGCTACAGAGGCACAGTGGGGTCTAACTAACTGTGATTACTGAACATACTGTAAGGCCTGCTGTTTTTAATAGTTTCTGGTGACTTCTAAATTATATAACAAAATGTGTGTTCCAATTGAAAAATGAGCCAATTAAAAAATGCTACCCTACTGCAGGGTGGCATGGTACTAACTTCCCAAACATGTGCTTGAAGAAATTTCCTGATGCTAGTCCTTTTGTATCACCCTTAACTATGTATGCAGGTGCCACCTTAAGGAAGACAATCTAACCCTGATCATGAAAGTGTTGAAATACTAATGCACATCTTTAAGTAGGGACAGAGAATATGAGATCATATGCTTTCATAACGGAAAGACAGACATAGTGTAGTATAGGCCCAACTTCTGCACATAAAGAGATTCTGTTTAAGGAGAAATAGCACTGGCAATTAAACCTATTTATTCTTGCTGGGTATGGCATGCCAGGGACACTGTAAATTCAGATTACAAAGGAAAAACAATTATGTTGATGATTGTCCTCTAACAACTTATTAAAATAAATGAAATATTGTAGTTCCTTCTCCTACCTTGTGGCAGAAATACAAGACTTCTGGAGAGTCTTTCATTAGAATTAAAAAGTCATAAAAGTTCTGACTAAATGTTTCCCATCTTGCTGTTCAGACAAGTAAAGTAACTGAAATCTACTGTGTGTTTCCTGGATGTGAACTAATGAAAGGAAAATACCTCTGTGAATAACTGTTGAGTCAAAAGAAATGCCACTATCAGAATGGCCACATCAGCATGTGTTTTCTGGGAAAATAACCAGATTGATGACCTGCAAAGGCTATGAAAGTCACCTGAAATTTCACCTGTGTTTCTGCATATAATTTGATTCTTTAATAAAAAATAGGCTCCATTCTAGCTTTATGCAACAACACTATTGCTATGATTATTTAAAACTCCTAATTAAAGAGCAAATACAAACCCACATGGGCTGTTTGACTATTGAGCAAAAAGAAGTATTTTTCTTTGTTTATTTAATACTAATCTCTTAACATTCAGTGTAATTGTTAGAGGTAATCATAACTCCAAATGCAAACTCTGTGGCCAGAGTAGAATTCTTTATGTATTTTAAATATATCTACTGGAGCAAAATCACAGCATGTAAATCAGCTCTCAAGGACCCCAAGTGTATAATAATACTACAAACTGAAAAGTTTGATACAAGGCTGTAAAAGATCTTGAATCATTATTTAGGAAACTATTAAGAAAAATTACAATGACACTTTTCAGAATTTTACAATACAGATGTGAACAAATCAAAAGTGGAGAAAGGGGAAAAAATGGATATACAGTTTTTCAGAAATATTAATGGATTTCCAACTTTTGCCTCAGATGGGAGAACACCATGTCAGAGGCAGAGCATGCTGAGTGCTTGTCACTAAGCAGCACTCAGAATGGCTGCTGCATTTTCATGAGTAGTCCTTTCTAAAGCATGGCACTTCAAGTCAACCAAAACAATACAATGTGCTTTATATTGCTTTTGTGAGACAGCATGTACTCTTCTTAAAATGAAGTAAAAATACATTTTGAAGACTATTTAAAATATTTTTCTTTTGCTTTTCTCAGCATGCTTTTCATCTCCCTTTCATTGTTAAGTGTTCATTTGTTTTTGATGTTTCTTTCTGCTTGTCCAGTTAATATGCCTGAGCTAGGTTTTGTACATTTCTGTGTATTTATAAAATCCTATACATACTGAGACGGTTTATTTATCACAGTGAAGAATTCAACTGCCTTTGAGTTTACCTTTTGGGCTGGGCACATTTTCAATGCTTTCTTTGATACTCTATAGCCCTGCAGTTGACGGCTTTATCCAAAGCATTTTCTAACTTAGCATGTCCTGTAGCTTCCCTTGTGCCACCAGTGCTAATTTATGCAGAAAACTCTCATGAAGCTTCCTTTAAAAACTATGCAAACCTCTCATATTCTGCTATTTAGATGTAATTAAAAAAAAAAAAAAGTTAGGGTTCATGTTATGTTCAGCTGGTGAAATTTCAGCCTTTCAACTATTACAAGCATCTTCAGATTTTAACATATTTTAACAAAGCATTGATTTTATCATGATGCATCGGATCTGCTAAATTTTATGTATGTGAGTGCTTAAAACCACTGGTTCAATATTAATCACAAAAGGCTTTACTGTATCAGAATCTTGCTCAGAATATGAATCAGATTTCCACAACTGTGTAGCATAAATAACTGTTTTCAACACATCCAAGTGGCACAGCTTCATGGCATGTGTACATTATCAGTGTCTTGGCAAAGTATAGGACAATGGAGGATCTGTGTTTTTATTACTTCATCCTGATTCTGATCTTCCTCCTTTTATTATAAATAAATTGAAATTAATCAAGCAATTGTAGCATAAAACTGATACATGTTTTATGAATCAGAATCAGGCTTACTGCCATGACAGGATGGCACTATCCTTTGCAGACTGTTTCATATCATTTGTTTCAAAGGCTTGGGCTAGTCATTTCTCATGTGCTCTCCAGTCTTGCACTTCAGTGTAATCTTCCTTCTTCCCTTAACCTGTCATATTAGATATTTTTCCCTATTTATCTGTACAATGGAAAATCAGCTACACTATATGCTGTGACTATTTCTTAACAGAGAAAAATAAATCAGTGCCTTCCTGCCTTTTGAACTCACACAAGCAGACATATCCAAGTTACTGCACTTAAAGCATCACACAAGCTCATTTCCTGACTTATTAGAATACTTATGATGTATTATTAATCTCAGTCAAACGAGGGCTTCCCTTCTAGTCTTTAATTTTGTGTCTACTGTTTAATTTTGTGGGGTTTTTTAAATTTTATATTCATCTTCATTATGCATATAGAAGTACAAAAGTACTCAGCAGTCAGAGGAAATAAAATTTTGCAAGCTCCTTGAAGCTTTGTATGTATCACGGACTTTTAACAAGCCAAAATATTGCACTGCTAGATATTGATTTTGATATTAAATTTGTAGAGTGTGTTTTAGTCAGGCTATTATAAGATATCACTTTTGCTGATGAAAATAATTCCAGGCATAACTGAGATAATTTGACATAAAAGTATCCCATTAATTTGAAAAAAAATCTATCTGGATGTCAAATAAGCAAATATGTGCATCAGTTATTTAAGCTTATAAGTTCAAACTGAACAGAAAGAGATCATTCACATAGTGTTGTCACCATTATCTCTAGGCTGATTTTGCATTTGCTTCTAATCGGTCTTTCATTGTCATGTTTCCATTTGCAAGCATTTGTTCTACATCCCCTTGTTAGCTGGTCTACTGTTACAAATCAGTGCTATTTCCCTGTTGGCTTTACTAAAATCATTGGGGTTTGATTGGAATTTCTGGTGTCAGTCATGGTGGAGGCTGACTGTCTAACACACAGTTTAAACAGTACTCTAGTGTTTTAGTAACAAACAATAGAAAATAGAATTGGGGCATTGGGGAGACTGGGGGATGGGGAGGAGGGGGGAGAGAAAACCTTCAGTGTTCTCTTGATTAGTAAAAGAAAAATATTTATACTCCAGGTATATGTACTTCAGCTTTAAGAAATTCTTACTATAGCAGAATAGCATATAGACTATACACTGTGACTATTTCTTAACAGGGACAAATAAATCAGTGCCTTCCTGGCTTAGGTGTCACCTGTATCAATACATTGGACAGGGGTGGCTGGAGAGTGAATTCAAGCCATTAGCATCTGGTCATGCATATTGCTTCACTGTTAGCTTATTCCCTGGTATAGTTTTGGTCCATGCCAGCTAGCATTTCTGGGAGACAGATAATATAAAACTGGGAGGAGTGATTGGTAGACAAGATGTTTGTGCTATGGTTCAGACGGATCATGGAGAAATGGGCTGACAGGAAGCTGATGAAGTTCAAAAAAGGGAAGTGTCAAATCTTGCACCTGGGGAGGAACAATCCCAGGCACCAGCACACACTGGGGACTGTTCTGTTCTTTGCAAGGTTAAAGAGAAAGCCCTGGGAATCCGGGGAGGGGGGGCAAAAAGTTGCCTATGAGCCAGCAAAGTATTCTCATGGCAAAGTCAGCCAGCAGCATGTCGTACTGCATTAGGAAGAGCATCACCAGTAGTCTGACGAAAGTGATGTTTCCTCTCTACTCAGCACAGGAAGCACAGCACCTGTGGAGTGCTGCAGCCAGTTCTGGGTTCCCCAGGACAAGGAAGCAATTCCAGCAAAGGGTTACAAAGCTGATTAATGGATAGGAGCATATCTCATGAGGAAAGGCTGAGAGAGATGGGACTGTTTGGCCCAGAGAAAAGAAGGCATGGCAGGGAATCTTATAAACACCTGAAGGGAGGCTGCAAAGAAGATGGAGCCAGACTCTTTTCACTGACAAGAGAAGAGGCGATAAGTACAAATCAAAACACCAGGAAATTCCATTTGCAAAATGTGTCTAGACACAGTCCTGGGCAACTTGCTCTTGCTGACCCTGGTTGAGCAGGGTGCTTGGTCTGGACTATGTCTCAAGAGGCCCACTTCCAGTATAAGCAATTCTGTGATTCTGTGAAGTACAATTTAGTGAAGTACAACAGATCCTCCCAACAGGCAGTGTGTACAAAACTGCACCACGTTAGGCTCCTTCAGCTCTCCATGGTCCTTTAACAGTGTACCTTTCCGCTTTCCAATACTCCCCTATGCATAGGAGTGCAACATCCCAGGGCAGGAAACTAATGCAATGAAATGATCACCCTGGTGTGCAGTGTGCAATAAAGAGGTCTGTTATTGACCATACCTTTGCCTCTCTCCAGAATCTCAGAAATGATGCTAAAATGATATGACCTCCACACTCAGATCATTTCAGGTATTCAGGATCTTAAAAAAAAAGAAAATATACAAAAAATTACAACCATGCCTTAGAACCATTACGAGGCTCAAGAGAGACCCAAAGCCAATTACTAATTACTGTGGATACAGCCAGGTTGTGACAATTAGCCAAAGCAATCCCTGTCCCTGTTTTACTTGGTAGTAGAGATGTCTAAAGACGTGTTTCAAGCACATTCTCTTGAGTATTCCAAAAAGGAAAAGGGTTTGGAGGAATATCCTTTGTGCTTTGTGTCTCCTGTTCAATTCTGCAGTCTACTAAGCCTTAAAAAAGACAGGGAAAAACTCACAAAAAATTTAAAAAATTTCCCAGAATGTTTAAATTATTTTGCCATCCTAAAAAATTTCCTAGCTGTCACACAGACTAAAGAAGACATTGGACCCATTTTAGCAGGCACATTCCCTCACAAAATGTCAGTTTAGCACTTTTGTAAAGGTGGCCTTTTACTTTACTTTTCATAAAGTATCTAAGTTTATTACTAATGCCTTTTTCCAACCTGTTTTTGTTTATTATAACTTACAATAGATAATTATATTACTGCTGCAGGTAGGTAGCAAAGAAACTTTCAGACTGCAACAAATCTTTCTTTCTCCTTCCTTCTTCCTTCCTTCCTTCCTTCCTTCCTTCCTTCCTTCCTTCCTTCCTTCCTTCCTTCCTTCCTCATTCGGGTTAATTGGATAAAAACAGAAAAGTATAATAGGGGCTGTTCTCCAACATTATAGATGCAAAAGACCAAAAATAGGAGATTAAGATTTACATGATTTTTCTAGGCATTATCATCTTTAATTTAACCTTATAATTTTTAATCCTGATGATAGGTAATATAGGAAACAGTTCCTGTGCTTGAGGCTGTATAGTGCAGTGTCACTGAAGCCCTTTTGATCTATTTGAGGAGAGATGCTGATGTACAACAATCTGGGAGTAGTCTCTTGTGTTTTGTCTCCTTAATTGTACTCACTGCATGTAGGCAACATTCTGGATTATGTTCATCTCAACCTATGGAAAAAAAATATGAATCCATTCAGAAAACAGTATATGTTTTCTTATCTGTGGAAACTGAAATTATTTAGGAAAAAAAGTAATACAGGAAATCTGAAATAAAACTGTACTCTCACTTGAACATCTATAGAGGATAAGTACCTGTAATGAATCTTGACTGAAAGAATTTTAGCTCAGATAACACATTCACTCCCAAGATAATTCTATATGCATTTTATTATGTTTTCCTATTGCACGTTAAGTTACACAAAAGAGAATATAATCATTAGAGGGGTTGTGGTATGTACTCTGTTTTTTCATTTGATTACTACCTAACAACTCATAAGTTGTTATTATAACTAACTTTGTACTTTGGAATACAGACAAAATCAATGACCATGTTTTCAGATTATCTCCTTGATATGAATGTTTATTTGTTCTATGTTTTACTGTTTGCTTGAATTACATTAATTTTTGTCTGATTTTTTTCTTGTGTAAATGTTGACACAGCTAAATTTGAAATTCCGCTTCTTGTTTTAGATTTATTCAGATACGCAATTATGCTATAATTTCATAAATTTCTTATCTGAATCCTGCAGCCTTTTATTTATGTTTGTCGCTCTCGTTCTTCCATACATTTGTTCTAATCTATTCTATTCTTTAAGAGACATGCAAAATAACACTTTCTCTAAAAAACCAAATTGCAGTAATACTACCACAGTGAAACATGGCTTTGGTATTTAGCACCTTCCTGCTTCCTGTATTCATAAGTTCTCAAATTTTGACCCACAACCCATAAAATCATCTTTGCTTTTTAAACTTAATCATAAGCCACAGAGGTAATTTGCACAGTACTTGAAGTAGCAAGTTATATGTGATTATATCAGTATGAGTTCTTGATGCCATTAATTTACTGCTGTGACACTGTAAGAATACCTGGAGCTTCACATCCTAAACATTTCTCCTTGTCTCTGATAATGAATGCGTTCCATAAGAATGTGTTTAAGATTTGTGAAATCAGGCTGTTGTTCCTAAATAATGAGACCACTTTGACTCTTTTTTTTTTATAGGAAATAAAAAGGTATCTTCTATGTTGATGCCAATAGTAACTAGGTTTTCTTTGCTCTTAAGGTATGTATTTTCTGCCAAATCATTTCTGTAGTGATAAATAGTTACCTGTCTTTCTCATACACTCAATTAAAATTTTTCTTATACTGGATGAGGAGAATTCTGTTCTCATGAAGGGCTTATAGTGTGATCCAGCAAAAACATACTAAGAGAGCAGCATACTTTTGATTACTTTTATTGTTTAATGATCCCCAAATACTCTAGGCATCTTCCTAACACAGAAGCAGACCCAAAGTCCTGGGTATTTTCTGAGGGACAAAGGCACAATTCCTTTTAATCACTGAAAAATACGTAATATAAAAAAATCTACAGAAGCTGCGGCTCTGTGATCTGTGTTATCATTAATAGTGATACTGTATAATAGAATTGTTATTATCATCTGAGCACCAGTCCTTCCTGCAGTCCTCTTGGTAAGTTTCTGGATATAAGCGAGGCAACAAAACAGGAACACAAATGTTGATCACGCATTACAAAAAAAGGCAATAATGAAAGGGGTGGGAGAAAGAGGGGGAAAAAAAATCAATTAGTCTTACTTTTTTCCCTAACCTTTCTACTCTTCTTGAAATCCTCGATGGATTTTCCATTTTTGTTTATATTAGAAGGCTTGTTGATTTGTTATTAATTTATGAATGGATGCTAATTGATATTGATCTCAATGCCTTGTTTATTACAATCTTTTAAGGAAAAAATTATTCTAAGGTGGTATATCTGGAGTGAATTGTGGTCCTGGAGACAGAATCAATATATGTGGGAAAGTCTGAAGAAACAGTTCTGCTTTGAAGCACACTGTAGTTAAGAAAGATTAATTTGGAAGGCACGTACAAAGACATAGGAATAGGACACCTACAAAGAGATGGTAGAGATAGGAGCTCTGACAGATACTAGGAAAGAACCAGAGAAGGGTGACGATGCTACAGATGGGAATACTTGGAAGTCAGCTCCTATCCCTCCCTGTCTAGAGTGCTAGACCTGTCTAGGATCAAAGATGCATGTACAGGGAGGATTAAATTCTTTCTCACTTGTTTTGTAGCTTTGCAACTACTTAATAGAAGGAAGAAAGTTAGAAGAAAGCACAGCAGGCAAAGCTGCACTTCACATTCAAATAGACAGAACCCTCTAAAAGAAAGAGTGTGTACAGATTCTGTGTCAAAGGATAGCCAACAAAAATGCATGAGCCCTTCAGCTAATTCTGCTTTGCTGCATCATTGCCTCCAGGGTGCTGGGATATAGCCTGGCCATACCAAGGACTTACATCAAAACAAAGGAGCAAATAAATGGCAGTCTCAACACAGGCTGAGACCAGCCACTGCAATCTCATGTTGGGTTTCAAAGACTTAATATGGATGCTTTTTAACACTTAAACGTGTTCCCTTGCACACACCACTGCACTGCCCTGAGGCCATCACTTTCTCCCCCTTGACCTCTTTTTTAAAAAATGAAACAGACAGTACCCCAGTAACTCTGAAGAGTAGCCCTTAATATTGATTACTTTATCCATTTTAAATTGTGGCTTGTGGAGGAACTAGAACAAGATTTAACTTTTACTGATTTCTCTTCTATTTCCTACTCATTTTCCAGGAAGAAAGATACAACAGAGTGGAGGGGATGAAAATAATATGTTGATCAACATAGCACAAAAAGTGCCGTTGGACAGGAAGGAGGCTTTGATTAAACAGAGAATTTTACCGTAGGGTGAATTTCATTTTCTGCACATTGTCTTCCTTTTCCTGAGTCTCCAGCACTCTTTTGCCATCCACTCAACAAACACAAAACACAATAAAGCAAAAACATAGGTCTACTGATCTAAAATATTATTCTGCATACTTCCACCAACTGGAAATTAAATCCATGTTCATAAGTTACAACTTCCCAAATATATGCTTAACACAGCAATACTAAATTTGTAGGTTACACACTAGTTATAAAAATTTCATTATGGCATTGTTTTTGCATATTATGCCTTCAGCAAAGACTCAAATGTTTGTCTTTGTTACCTGAAGAAGAATTGTAGATGAAGTACACCTCAGAGCATAGTGTTGATACTGCAGACCTGCCTTTTCAGGGCATAGCTGAGGCTTGAATGGATGTTGGTACACAGCACGGAATATTCCTAATTGAAAATGTTAAATATGTTGCTAATTATAATAAAAACCTTTGAAAACTGAACATTGAATAAATAATCCGGAGGCTTTCTGGTCTAATCAGAACTGAGAAGAAACTACAGTCACAGCACATGTCATAGTCATTTACATAAATTAGTTAGGGGAGTTTGACAATTCTAGCAAGTTGACTAATATTGGCTTATTAGAAATATAAATATACATCTGCACTATTTTGACCATGTGTAGAAGTGCTATGACTGGATGGTGAGAGAAGTATTGTAAGCTGTGCCACTGCAATGTCATTGTGCATGTGAGAGGTGCTTCCATGGAAAGCCAGTTCATGGATGGACAGATTCTGAAGCAGGCAGCTGCTATGCCAGAGAAGACCAGTGTAAGCAAAGCAAGTCCTCTTTGGAGAGTGGTAAGTATAATGGAAAAGAAAGTAATATATTTACTGAGCAGTAATAGAAGAATGTTTTCTAATAACACTCAGTTTGAAGTATTGCCAAGTCTTTCTTAAGGAGTAATGGAAATGCTACGTCAGTACAAATAAGAAAAGATTATTTTCTCCAGCAATACAATGAATGATAGAATAGTTTATTACGGTTGCCAGAAAATTTATACTGACAAGTATACCCATATAATTCATTGCATGACAAAGAACATTGTATTGTCTTGTCAAAGAAAAGCATAATTTTAATTTAAGATGAATTGTACTGTACTAGCTGGTACAGACTTCATAGATCATAGATCTGAGTAATGAAACTGATTTAAAGAAAACAGCTAAGACATTACTTTAACAATTACCTGATTAGAAGGATTACCTGATTAGTCCTTGATCAGAGTTGCTAGCATTTTGAAGAAGGTATTATGCATGAACTGATTCATTTTACAAAATTAAAATACGTTCCATAATATCAAGCTTTAAAGTTTAACTATACCTCAAGGTATCCAAGTTGCTTCACATATAGGAGGGGAAAAATAATTCTGTCATCCTCTGCTCTGTAAGAATTGTTCTGGAAAATTATAGTCCTCCTGGAGACACTCATTTGATTTGAATCATCCAAAGCATGTTATTAATAGAAATAACTCTTCAAAGGGTCTCACTTTGTTAAGCAGAATAGGGTTGAGTCAGTGCAGTACACATTAATGACATGGTATGTAAAAATGGAACCTTCTTCATTTCTCTCACCCAGGAGAAAGTGGAGTGTGAAGTCATCTCCACAGAGGACAAACAGAAGCTTAGAAATCACCCATTTTGACATTTAGGGATGTTTTTGTTCTTAGCTAGGTTGAAGTGATCCCTGTGCATGCTGTTCTGGAATATCTGAGAGCAAGATAATTTGAGAGCTCACTATTTGTCCCGAGGAAGAGTGAAAAGTATAGGGGAAACACTTGGAGAAGAAAACCAACAAACAAACAAACAAACCCTAAAAAAACAACAGCAGCAAAAAATAAATCTAGCAAACAAAAGTCTTAAAAGATGTTTTCATTTCCCAGAGATCTCTTCTGCTAACTCAATGATTGCACTGGGGGAAAAAGTTGAAGAGATCGGATGCTCAGAGTAATAGAAGATTTGAAAGACTGACCAGAGTGGATTCTTCTCTCTTTTTCTTGATAACTTTTGCTTAGACAATCCAAGTATGGAGTAGGTTTTAAATTATTTGATTAAAGGGTGTAAGAAAGAAAGAAACAAATATACTGATACAGTAATAGCAATCCTTTTCTGTTGCACATTTTGATTGTCAAAAAACAATAAGAACCCAAATATAGCTATAATCCTTAAAGGTTCCTTAAGCCTGATGCAAATTAGCTTAGGATAGGATTGGACATTTAATGGTATCCATTGTGATAATGAGAAAAGACATGAAACAAAGTGGAAACAGGCAGTTACTCTGTTACATTTAACAAGTAAGACATACAAATTATTACATTAATGCAAGCTCACTGAAGTTGTTGAGTAAAGAGACTAATTTTTAAAACAATTTTTTTTGTATTTGAAATATATGTTGCATTTGTTCTTTTTTTTTTTTTTCCTGTTGAAGTGAATAATCTTTCCAATTGCAAAAATTGCCTCATTTTTAATGTTGTTATGAAAACTGGAGTGTTTCCTCTATAGAAAGATAGGCTGCCTGGTTAGCTGATCAGGTATCTGTTATCAGAGTATGTCCCTGGATTATGATAAACAAAACCTGCTGGTGCTAAAGCACACCTCCATTGATGTGCTTTTAGAGAGTACTAAAGCAGTCTGAAGTCACTACTGACATAACAACATATTTTATATCATAGGAAGTTACTGTGGAAACCAAATGTAGAGTTCCATCATTTCAAGAGACTCATAAAAAATGAAGTCGAGGAAACAGGATAGGAACTGTATATGAAGTTTCTCCTAAATTTTTCAGTAAAGATTGAATTCTCTAATGTATTGTGCATATAAGTATTTAAATCCTGAGTTTATTTTATTTTTACTATATTTCCTCGGTGCTCTAGCCAGCTGTTTTCTCTCATCTGGAGAAAGGCCAAAACAGTTTCTGTGGGATGCTCAAGAGCTGTACCATAGTTTCATGGCATAGTAGAAAGACAATGTCTGATCTGCAAAACCACAATGGGGCTGATCATATATTTTCTATTTCTTAGACACTACTGAGCATGCATTACATTTTATGACTAGACAATATTTGTTGTGAGGAAAAGACTGGAGCAAAAAACAGAAAATAAACAACAGGAAGTTGATGTAATCTCTTCTGTAAGTGTAAATCCATTTTCATTTTCTGACAGTGAAACACCTAGCTTAGTTCCAGTGATTTTGATTCTAGTGAGGCCAGATTGCACTCATTTTTCCTGAACAGTCACATTAAATTGATTAATGCTAAATGAATTAAAAAGGCAGGAAGGTTTGAGTAGTTAGAGCTTTTTCTTCCCATCATACCTAACACTGAGAGAGAAAAATGAAGCACTGAAGTAGTGAGTTACACAAAAACCTGCCCGATTGTGACAAAATTAATTCAAAGAGGCAGTATTTTGGTTTTGAATTCTGCTGAGCAGCAAAGAGAGTGTGGGATACCAAGAATTAAAAGTTGTATTCCTGATAGGTCATCTACTTTTAGAGAGAGACAGTTCCATGCCAAATAACAGAACTACGTTTATACAAACAGATCAGATCCTCTGCTGGTAAAAACAGCAATTATAGCAAAAGCATTAGCAGTAATAACTGTACTGTCACTGTATAAGATACAAGAGTACCTTAGACAGGATTATCAACAGGCAAGGATCTCCCACACAAACAGAAATACAAAACAGAAGAACTGACCAGTATGAACACATTTCTTCCTTGGAAGAGCCTACAATGCAAGCAGGAGGAAGAAGTAAAAGCATAGATGCACAGAGGAATTTGAGGAAACAATAAGCCTGAACTGATTGTTGTGATACGCAGTAGAGGCCATGCATGAGTGCTTTAGCTATGGCATGTCTTTGTAGGCACTGCTCCAAAAAAGGGTTTTGAGGAAGCGTTTGAAAGAAAATAATGAAGGCATTACAAAGGTACTCAAATTCTCCTGCCTGGATGGGGTGTGCTGGGGTGGAGAATTACAGCTGTATTCATTTGAATATACTGATATTTATTCTATCAGCACAATCTCTGCCATTAAAGTATAAATGAAGACAAAACTGCTTACAAAACCAGTGTTTCTCTCTTTCAAAAATCCAGAAAATAATCTTCTACTATAGGATTGTGAGTTACCCATAGATACATAAACTTTCTGAGAAATCTAGTAGTTATGTGCCTATGTGTCCTGGCTCTGGCTAGGATAGAGTTAATTTCACCAGGAGCCAAGACAGGTAAGCCAGGCTGGCCAGGGGCTATTCCATACCATGTGATGCCATGCTTACCAGAAAAGGAGGCTAGTCGGGGGAGGGGTGGGTTCAGTGGGTTCAGCATGGCTCCGGGGTGGGCTGAGGGTCTGGCCGGCCATGGGATCAATAAATTGTTTTCTGCTATCAGCCATTGTGTATATCTGTTATTAGCACTGTTGTTGATCGTTTCCCTCTCCCTTGCTGTCCCTGTAAACTGTCCTTACCACAACCCACAAGGCCTTTTGCCTTTGTTTGTCCGTTCTCCTCCCCATCCTGCCAGGGGAGGGGTGAGTGAGCAACCGCATGGTGCTCAGCTAGGGCTGAACCACGTCAGTCCTTTTTGGCACCCAACGTGGGACCCGAGGGGTTGTGATAACGACAAGTCGCACCCAAGTGTGTTAAAACAAACTTGTTATAAGCATCTACACTGTCATTTAAACAGTCGCTGGTCGCAATGATGTTCTGTTTCATCCCATGGCTCTGGCTTGTAAACCCTTGTTTACTCTATGTAATTCCTGTGATGCTGTTTATC
>VXBL01001155.1:0-12140 GCA_013400195.1 Aramus guarauna
TTCTATGATTCTATGATTGCTAGGCTTTTTGCCAAATACCCACTATGGGTGGGCCTGTTGCACTGAAGAAGGCTAAACATTTCCTTGCAGTCACTTCCCTCTGTGCTCAAATATCCACCAATAGTGGGACTTTGTCAAGCTTCCTGTGTTTTAAGTGCAGTACACCTAAAAATAGATAGATCCGGATTTTCCTGGAAAGAAATGTGGGCATAATTAAAAATTCAAAGTTTGTAGGGATTGAAGGCTTTTTCCCCATTGGCCTTAAGGGCTCATGCCCCTGGTGGTGCAAATGGGATGGGCAGATGTGTTACGAATGCTTTTCAAAGTCTCCTGAGTCTTTGCTCAGCATGAAGCTGTCTTGAGAAAGGGAGAGTGAGTGAGGAAGAGACAAGGCAGTAGCTTTCCTGCAGAGGAGCTTCACTTTCTGTATCAATGGTGGCAAAAGCCAGGATTACAGGCAGGAAGTTGCTGTGATCTTGTTTTTTTTCCCTGGCATTGTACAGTGACTTTTGCTACTGATATCCTTTTGGGGTGACATGCAGTCTTCCACGCTTGGTGTATGGCTGTTTAAAGTATCTGCCTGCTAGATATATTGGATGGCTTTTATCGTTATTAAAATTAGAATAATCATTTCCAACAGGAAGCTAACCAGATGTCCTCATTTAATCAGAACAGATCCCTTTTTTTCTGTGTAAGATCCAGCTGTCCTAGCGCTTTTCAGAGTAGACCCATTAATCTCCGTTTTATTTGTGCTGAGATTCCTGAAAGTTGTCAAGAATTTCTCACTAATAATTGCATCTCTGATACTTTCAATCAGGAGTAAAATATGACTTGAAACTCTAGGAAATACTGTTAATGCTCAGAACCTCTTTAATAAGCAAGGGAACTGATACTCTCTTTGCAAGGGAATGCTTCAGTCCCATCCCTGGTGTAAAATATTTTCAGAAGCGTTAATTATTAAAGTAATTTTGGATTATCTTTGATTTAGCTTGCGCGCTGTTTTCTCAGACTGCAGGAGGCAGTTGGAATGCAGTCTGATAGAATGTGTGCAGGAGAACAAAATGCACATTTTTACATACTGAAGGGCTAGAAGACTGGGCAGAGAGCTGACTTGAGCTTGGCATTACGAGGAGGGAAGTTTTCCTTAAGAATGGTAGTCGCTGTTGAAAATAAGACTGATCCACAGACTTTGAGTAGCATGGAAACTAGCTCCTTGTCTCTGCTAACAGCATAAACAACACAATTAAGTTGGGAGGATGCTTGAAGTTATTTTTATTCCGGTCATAAGATGATGGTACATTGCATAATTATTTTTATATTAAGTATTTTATAATATTTGATGTAGCTGTTTTCACCAGATTGGAATAAACTACTTTAGGATAAACTGTGCTTTTTTGGTAATGTTTTAATTGAAATAGTGTATTTAATGAACAGAAATTCTTGGTGCACATAAAAACGTAGTTTGAAAAGAGGAAGAATGGGATATATAATCATGGGCAGCTACCAATATGGGCACTTCCTGTCCCACAGAAATCTGCCACTCTGCTCTGATATTTATTGGCCACTATAATTACGTAAAATCTTTAAATCCTTTCAGATGTTATTTAGATGCTCTAGGGGCTCATGGTTGTTGTTTTCAAAAATTGTCCCAGGGTGTCTAATTTCCATTTGGCAAGATATCCATGGTAGGCAGAATACGGATTAGATTTAAAGTCTCGGGTGACTTCCCAGAGCAGCACCTTATCTACGCATATGTACTTGACTGGGAAAGTATGTTCTCATATATGGGTAGATACTTTTTAATAACATCCATTATCTATGTTGTTTGCAGTATACAATACATTTCTTAAAGAGTTAATGAAAAGAAGCTCTAATTTGTTAGGGTTGCTATTGACCTGGTACTTTTGATCCAATCCAGCACAACAGATATCCAAGGAGATTCCTGGTAGTGACAGCAATTTGATTAAGATAGCAAATTTTTTGGACATTGTGGTTTGCAGAGTACATTACAACTGGCATACATGGCTATAATGGTCTACTCATACAGAGACATCCAGCTATATGGCCAGAGGACAGGATAAATGCAGTAGACTCAGATGCTCAGAGGTACAAGGGAGGGTTATGAGAAGGGAAACTGAAGCCTTCTTCATCACAGAAGGGAGAGAAATGTTGTTGCAGAAAACCATTCTAAACAAAGTATTCAGTGTGTGTTGGGGAAAATGAGTGTGTGCTGGACAAAATTTTAAAAAGGAGCTTTCATTGTCAAAATGCAACAAAGAGGAGGGAGGAGTGTTGTCCCATGGATGTGGAGTCAGTCATGGTGTATTTTAAGCAGCCAGCAATAGACCCTTTCATACCTAAAAATAAAGCTCTGTGGGTCTCATCCAAAACCCATGGAAGTAAATGAGATTATTTTTATTGACCTTTGATTTGGCAGCCATAAATAGATTATTTTTCTCTTTTTCCCCTTCTGCTGGAGAGGAAGAGGACATTTGGGGTTTCATAGCTCTTTGAGCTAAGCTGCTGAAAGAGTGTGTCTGCTGCTGGTTATGCACAGACCCCTCTCCACTCCCATTCTTGGGAGAGAGAGCACTGCCGGTGGTGAGGTGAGTTAAGAAGGGGTGAATCATGGGAATGGCAGACTCCATCATGCCTAAGCATGAGGAAAAGAAAAGGAAGAGATTTTTTATACAGAAAACAGCAATTGGGATATCTCTGGTGTCATTGATGGGAGTGAGAGAGTTGTGTTTTGTTGGGTTTTTTTTCCTTTTTAAGGCATTAAAGGAATGAATCTTCCGATACCTGCTCTGGCTTTCTTTATAACATGTGCTGAGAAGCCATGCTCAGCAGTGAGCCTAGAGCTTCTGATTGAGCAGTAAGACATCTTAGAAAGCTGTTTTCTTAATTTCAAAGCAGTGTATGTTTAAATGACAGAAAGTATAAGGTATCTGACTGAATGAATACCATGTCTGCAATTCTTCATGGAAGAACCTGTCTCTCAGTATATTTACAGAAGGCTGTCCACTATGCAAGTAGTAACGTCCTACAGTGTTATTGCTGTATTGTAGTACTGTTATTCCTGATTGTACTAAAAATCAGTGCAATGGCTTTAGTGCCTATGCACTAACAGGCTTAGGGCACACAATATCTTGAACGGACAAAAGACACATCCTGTATTGACTTCTCAACGTGATATTGGCAATCTTTCTACTTGAGAATAGGTTCCCAGACCTCCCATGTCCCTGCAGACTTTTTTAATGTGGATGGCTAACTCTCCCTCTAAGAGGTGCCTGGAAAGGTTTTGGATCTACGCACATTGGTCCCTGGTTTGCTTAACATTTCAGTCCAGTCATGGAGTTTTGTCCCTCCAGAAAAAATTGAGCCAGTGTTGGGAACCACACTCCTGGTACCCCATCCCATCTGCTGCAAGTAGAAAACATCTCCAGTTGAATCTGAATTATTATCTGACTATGATGTCATATTTGTCTTTAAAATGATTGCTGAACTGTTATACTGACACATCTTCACTTTTTTGATGCCCCAAGCTCCCTTGTTGGCCCTAGAGGTTTGTGTTGTTTGGGCTTTTTTTCCTATCTTGCTGTTTCTTCTTTAATTCCTTTCTCACGAAGAAAGCGAAAAACTAGGACATGTAGCCAAGCCAAAGCAGTCAAAACTGGTGTGGTAGTATGATGACTTCCTTCTTGGAAGAAGAGATTTTGGATAGAAAAGAAGATGCATTATAACTTTCTGTAAGAAGCAGAACAGCAGCAACCATGACAGTTCATGAAGTAGCAATTAATTACTAAGACTGGAGTAACTAGTTCAGGCTGAGTACATAACTAATGTCATCTTTTCCATATTCAAAACCAATATTTTTATTTTGCTGTTTCTTTAGAGTGATGTTTAAAATCCTTTGGATTTGGAGGAACTAAGAAAAATGTACCCAAGAAAACATGCTTCTTCAAGATGGGAGGCACCAGGAACTCCTTGCGGTGAATGTCCAGAGTCTAACACCACAGTATCTTTGGCTGAGTGATGAGGGATTTCCAAGGAAATGGAGGGAGGTACATGTTATACTGCCCCAAAGAGTTAGCAGGACTTGATTGTCTGAAAGCTTTTTTTGAAAACCCAGAGCTGATATTATTAGTCTACATAAAGCCTTGGGCATTAGTGTTGAGTGGAAGATGACTCTTCCTAGGCTCTGGTTATGGCTTCATACTCTGAAAACTTTTTACAACCCCCTGTGTAAGAATCAATTAACTAGCTATTCCTAGAATCAACCAGTGATTGCTTTTGCTAAAGCTGAATTCAGCTTTCATTCCTACTCTCTCACTTTTTAAAGTTTCTTACAACTACCTTAGACATATTTCAGACTATTGGTTTGCAGGAAAGCTTTCAACCTACAACCTAAAAATCAGAATTTTGGCTTGTACAGCTCTCCTTTTTTGGGAGGGGCATTGGAGGGTGGTTAGGAAGGACAAGTGCAACATGCACCTTGGATAACTGAAACCTGGAAGAGGACTGAGAAATGTTTCTAGATCATTCTCTAACAATTTATTGTAGCTATCATTGTCCTTTCACAAGATTACATGCTATGTCAAATGTATGGGATCGTTCTCTGTCTCATGCAAAATGGCATGGCAGAGCCAACATCCGTGCAACTAGGTTTTCTTCCTTTACAAAATGGATTGAAAAGATTGCAGTCTTCCTACTAGGAACCATCCTTGGCTCTTGTTGTCACCTGCCATTCCCAGGCACTCAGGGAGAAAGCATGTTAACAGTTTAAATAGCATGGACAGTCTTAGAAACCATGTCCTGGCCCTCTTTTATCTACAAATACAAACTTAGCCATGGACAATGGTGCCAGAAATGGCTGTATTATTGTAGTGTATACTTCAACAAAGTTATGTCAATGTAAGGCAGTGCTGGACTGTTTCCTCCCTTTATCCCTGTAAAGGAAGTTCGGTGGCCTGGCCATCATCTCCTGCCAGGTAACTGCAAATGCTGGTGTTAAAGGATTCATGCTCTCGAGAAGATAAGAGAAACTGATTGATATGTGAACCCCAAAGCAATTATTCTCTTTATTTACTCTGAGAGGACCTACTTAATAGGATTTTTAAGTACATGGTTAACTTCAGGCATAGAGCTTCCCTGAGCCAGTCATGCTCATGCTCAGAGATAAGTACTGAGATTCAGCAAGCTGTTAAAGTAAGCTCGCCAGGCTGAATGAAGACAGCAGGAAGAGTCCTGCAGATAGCCATGTCCTTTCCTATAAGCAAACTGGAACTGTGATTTATCTCACGCCCTGATTCTGTCCATATTCTTATGCTCTGATTCTGTCTATTCCAACCCTGAAAGCAGGGTTTTGCTCATTAATACCAAATTCATATTTGTCTGGCAGCATCCCAGTCTCCAAGCATAGCTTTGGAAGATACAGATGGTTACTTGCAGTACAGAAGAGCAAGCCAGAAGGTAGTAGTTTTCCTTCATGGTACTGAGAGTTAAGTATCCATACACCTGTTTTTTTGGGGGGAGAGGCAGGAGTTTGAGAGGGAAAAATACCTCTCATCTTCCCCCAGAATGAAAACACGTTTTGAAGGTTTATTTAGTTATTTCTCATGAAAAGGAGTTGTTCTGAATTTTCAGCCAGCTCTTGTTTCAAGCATTTCTTTGAAATTGTAGGACAGATACTTGCTGTCATACAGCAAGTTACTGTTATTTAGGAGAAGCTGAATTTATGATGTGGCTTTTTTATATCACTACCCAGCATTTTAGGAGAAACATTCTGTGCCGTGAAGCTTATTATTAAATTGCATTTGCTAGTAATGCAAGAATTTGCTATTACGAAGGAAGGGAGAATCAGGCCTTGAGAAAGGTATTTTAGCACTGTTAAGATGGATTATTGAGATCTAGCCTCACATATGGACATTCTTTTCTTTTCTTTTCTTTTCTTTTCTTTTCTTTTCTTTTCTTTTCTTTTCTTTTCTTTTCTTTTCTTTTCTTTTCTTTTCTTTTCTTTTCTTTTCTTTTCTTTTCTTTTCTTTTCTTTTCTTTTCTTTTCCCCCTTTTCTTATCAGATACCATGCCACCTCCTCAGAAAGCCTTGTTTGCTATTGAGCTGTCTGGGTCTACAGAAATTTGTTTTGCCTGTCATTTAGATAATGTTTGAATCATCTTTCTTTTCAAATGCAATGAAAGAGGGCTGTAAAGCACTCTATAGTTTGCTGTGGTCTTGGTACAGCTCAGGTCCACTTTTCCGGCTCTGTTAATTTACTGTAAATGGCTTGAGAAGACTCTCCAGTGATAATGTTCAGGAAACAAGGACAAAATAAGAGATCATCTTCTTCCAGTACAACAGTGAGAGAAATTTGTGTTAGTAGTCAGAAAGTCACTTTGGGAAGCTCTAAGATCTAGTACTAATTGGTAGCATCACATTAAGCAGGTAGCCTTTGGTTTTCAGATCCCCATCTGCCAAGGTAACACTTTACAGGGTGTCATTATGAGTGCAGAGCTCTTAATGACTTCATGTGGTAGGTGCTATGGGAGGCCACCATTTGTGATTAAAGAAGGGGGGGGAGGAGGAAGAGAATCATGGAATTTTAATGTAAAGCTAACTTACGGTAAATACACAGGACCAAAGATGTTCATAACACTTGGATGCTTTTTGTGATGTGGAGCCGAACCTTTTGAACTCCAGCCAGCATTGCTCGTCATGCTCCTGACATGCCTCCTAGCTGATTCCATGGAGATTTCCTTGCATTTTTTACAGAATGCCTCCTCTCAGATGGTATTTCATATTCTCATGACTTCAGTCTGCCTGTTCTGAAATACCAGCATGCTTGCTGGTCTCTCCTATATGCTCTAGTGACTCAGTAATGCTGTTCTCTGGCTGGTGTGGGATTTCCTTCTGTTTCTCAGGGATACAGTATCAGCTTACCTGTCCTGAGTTTATGCATCTCAAAAGCCTATTTCCTCATCACATCTGCCTTTTCTCTACCTCTTACCTCAGACCTTCTGTCTCTTTTGTGATGTAAGACTTCCAGTGCCTTGAACAGTTCACATGTGGGACTTGCTTGAAGCTGAAGCAAAGGTATTGAAGGAGGGACAGAAAAGATAAATTCATTAAATTACAGGGTATCCCTAAACAAAAAAAGAATATCACTGTACTTTTTCTGCAATTTTGGAGTGGGAATGCTGGTCCTCTTTATTCAGTCAGAGACTGATGTTTCAGAGCTTTTACAGTAAATTAAATACATCCTTTAGAGTATGTGATTGCATGCAACGTACTGGTGTTTTTCTGCTGAAAAAACTAAGCTCTTTTCAACAATTTTTGCTCTGACTCAGCTTCACAGCCCTCAGGAATTTCTTGAAGTGGAAGGAAGGCAACTTGGGTAGAGTCTCACGGTTCACACTCGGCAGAATCTTGCCCATAACAGTGCAATATCCCTGTTCCTGTAGTCCTTCACCTTGAACAGAGAATGGATTGAGAGTGGCGTTTAGGAGAAGGATCCAGAGGTGCTGGTGGATGAGAAGCTCAACATAAGCAGGCAATGTGCGCTTGCAGTCCAGAAAGCTAATCGTGTCCTGGGCTGTATCAAAAGAAGTATGACCAGCAGGTCAAGGGAGGGCATTCTGCCCCTCTACTCCATTCTCATGAGACCCCACATACAGTACTGAGTCTAGCTCTGGGGCCCCCAACATAAGAAGGACATGGAGCTGTTGGAAAGAGTNGATTCTATGATTTCACAATCAGTCAGCCCTCCACACTACACATGAAGGAAAAGGAAATAAGCATAACAGGGAACCTGAGAGAACCCAATTCTGCATTCGTAAAAGTGCTTAAGTACTCTCCTGTGGTAGCAGAGTTTCTTCTTGATGACGGATAACATATTACCTAAGTGCCTTAATAACTTAGGTAATAATAAGTATCCTCCCTAATCCAGTTTTCCACAGCACATATATTTCTTTCATGTGCCTATATTTTACATGCTGCTTTTGTGGGCAAGATTTCTGCTGCAGAACTTTCTACCTAATGTTGAACTGCCCCAGCTCATGAGTAAACCTTCTCCCCTCAACCTACAAATGCATCTGTTGTGCCCATTATGTATTTTCTTGTACCACTGACTTCTTTGGATGGACAAACTGAGGTACCAAGGGGAATATGTAACTCAAGACTCTGCAGTAACAGATGAAGAAGTAAAGATTGCACAAGTCTAGTCTCCAACTCTAAACCAATCAGAATATACACTATATCTCATACCATGAAATGATTATAGTGAGAGACACAAACTGTTACCATAAAAAGAACAATTTAGGCTATATATATTCGATGACATTTGGAACGTTCTCTTTCCATATGTAAGACATGTAAGTGGGATCCTCTAGCTCGTATATTCAGGCTGCAACATGTCATATATAACATGAAATTGTAAATGTCTGATGCTGAAATGATGATGAATGTGTGGTAAAATTGTGGGAGCTCACAGACCTAAATGCTGAGTTCCCATTTACTCTAGTAATATGCAGTGTACACACCATGTACTTTGTTATAGCCATTTTTATATTAAGTTCCTTTTTTCTTTTCTTTATTTTTCCTTCAGGCTGTGATACTAGTTATTGGCCTTCAACATTTGTATGAGCTGATGGCAAAGGACAGGTAAAGTACAGATACAGATAATGATTATTCAGTACCTTTCATGTTCATTGCCAAGTTGTTAATCTTGCAAAACATTTTCATCTGTAACGTGACAGATATAGTTTGTTTGATATGACAGCTTTTGTAAAATGGATTTTTTTGCTCAATGCTCGCTCTGCAGCTTTAAATTCAGCAGACACTCATTTGTACTACAGGCCATTTTGTGCCCTAAAGGCCACAACCTTTAACACTTGAGGCTGAGACTTTGTCCTCTTTCACCAGCTGCTTCACTTTTCTCATTTCTTATAATAATTTTAGCTGGAACTTTTACTTTACAGCTTGTGGAAGAACAGAATTCTAACATTAGGGTTAAACATTTTCTGCTGACATACCTCTGACCTATTCCAGCTGGATGTTTGAGTGATGCCTTTTTGATTAAAATAAATAGTTTTATTTTAACCAAGGAATAAAAATAATGTGATACTTCAGATAAAGGGATCAGTGAAGCCAAAGAAAACAGTCTTTGCTGCAGATCCTGCATTTTACCTTGGGTTTTTTTTTCACTAAAACAGTTTATCATTTGTGAAAGTTCTCACTGGGATCTTATGAGAAGGGTCTTATTCCTGTTGCAGTAAACCAAGACCCCCATCTTCCTCCTGCTATCTTCTCACAGTTTGGGCAAGAAGCAATCTATGTTATAGCTGATCATGACCTACCTGTGGGAAGGCTCACAGAATAGTAGTGCTAACTTGTCAGCTGAAGTTTATGTGTTCCCCTTACATACTAGGGCATCAATTCAGGTTTTTTCTCTTTCTCCCACTAAACCATGAAACTTTTAAGAACCTTGGGTCTCTGAGACTTTCATTCCTCTGATAATTTTGGATAAAAATCAGCAGTAAATTGAAGAGAAAGGTAAGGAATGATGCCAACTGTTATGCTATGACTGTGTTAGGTTCATTGTTTTAGGAAACCATGCCTCAAGATTATTCCAGCTCATTCAGCACACACAGACAACTTCTTACAGAAGTTTAAAAGTTCAGTCTATCCCACTGGTGTTAGAAAGTCGGAACTTATTGTCATCTCAATAAATTGTAGGCTTATATTTTTTTAAGGAATTTAGGCAAAGTCATGTTTGAAAATGGTGAACCATTCATAACCTTAATTTCTCTAAAAAGCTCATGGGATTTAGGAAGCCTAGCCTATGAAAGAGGTTCTGTGATGCACCTGAATAGGTATCTGCGTATCTTTAAGAAATTGGGACCACATCTCTCTTTAGAAAATATTTATTGAACATGTGGTATGGCACCCTTCCCCTCATCAGGAACATACATTCTGTGAGAAGAAGCCAGAAAACAGATTCTGAATGGATTCCCACAAACTTCCATGGTCATGGAAAATAAATCAGGCTTAAAGGCTACAGAGATTAGACTATGCAACAACAAATGTGATACTCTGAGGCAAGTCAGTCCATATTTACATGTTTATTGTATTTCTTATAGCATCACTACAAAGCCTTAATCCTCTGGGCATGAATATTATCTCAATATTAACAGTATCTCCATCCTTGTTTCCCGGTATTATGTTGTTGCTTCATATCTGGTGTTATCTTGTTCCTTGATATCTCATGAATTTCACCTCCTTATCTTTCTCCTCTGATAAGGCTTACTTTCTGCTTCTGAAATGGGCTGGGTACATTTGAGCCTGAATACGTCTGTGCAGTCAGCCCATCTGGGTGCTCTGGTATGCAGCGTCATCCAACGAGCTTTCCCAAACTCTCTGCTGCTATTGTTCTGGTTTCCCACCACTCTTCTCCCTCTTTCTGCCAGATGCTGCCTCATTCTGGGTCTGACTTGAGGATATTCAATCAGTTCTACTTTCTGCAGCTTGCATCCCACAGCTGTTATTTGATCTCATTTCCCCCCTTTTTTCCCTCCTCCGTCTTTCAGTTTTGATCTAGTTCCAGAGTTTCATTATCTAATTGATTTGTTCTGGTAGACCTTTAATTTCTTCATCTTTTAATAGGCCTTATGAGGATTGTTTTCTCACTTTGGAGCTTAGTGATGGCTGCTTTTCCCATTTAATATGTACAGGCTGCCAATCACCTCTACCAGACTTCATCTCAGTCTCCAGCAGTCACTATTCGGTTCATGGTTGTTATCTGGCCTTTCCCAGTAGTTGTTTGGCTTAGAACCAAGAATGCAAGAATACACAAATGCCCATGTGATGGTCTGCCATTGACATTACAAGACAATTACCAGCTTACTTTGGAGATTTTCACTCTAGAAATACTAGATTTCTCTACATATTGCTGGCTATGGTTAATTTTTGAGGTCTGTTTTGAGACAGACAAGAGAAGTTACACTTCCTGGAATAAAACATGTTCAGTCATCTTCTTACCAAGTTTCAGTAGGCAGGAATTGACAGAGCCATGCGTCATCTTGATTGTGACAGAACTGTGGTAGACCCTGAAAGACACAGGCTGAGAGGTATCAGTTTTCTGTACAGAACTTGGGTCTCAGTTTCCTATTATCCTTTCTATTTACACTGTTATTTCTTCAGGAGAGAGACTGTCTCCTAGTTATATGTATACTTTTTTCCCTTAACCAGATGATCTTTGTCTCATCTAGTGCTTCTAGATACTGCTGTAAGTGTAATATATAAAGTAGTTTAAATGAGTAAGTGCTATTTGAATGAACAAGGACAGTGTCTAAGAACTTGAAAAAGTTGCATTCTGTATGAGTTGCATCTTAGCCATTGTACACATATATATTTATTCTTCAGAAATATTTTGGTCTACTAAGAATATAGTATTACTTTGTCATACAACATGAACAGCATAGTGGGAGAAGGCAGGGATAAGGACACACTGATCAAGTGAATTATGTGATTTTTATTTTTATTCCATATGAATGCTACTGATTTCTATAAGGAATAATTATCCATATTTAGAAATGCTTGGAGAACAGGATCCATTTCTTTTTCTGGAGAAATGGAGGGAATGTGGACATTTCTAAGCTTCTCTACAGAATGCCAGCTAAGTCTTACGTTGAAGTCTTGCAGGTGTCGAGTGCTGCCCACACTGTGGTAAGAGTGCCATTTTTCTGCTACTATTTAAAGAACACTAGGGCACCACAATTTGAGTCAAAAGCTGAAACCATTCTTATCCAAGATATGTACTTAAAGCATTTTATCTCCTTCAATATGAATGTTTTTTATTATTTTTGTGGGTTAATGAATTCCTTGACTGAAGCTTTGAATTGCTGGTCTGGACTGATGGAAAAGAGGGTTATACCACTTTTGGCCTCTGTATTTAACTGACATTTTATTTTACTTTAACTCCAGATACCTTTTTGGATGGAGAAAAATCCTGCTTCAGAATAAATGGGTAGGACTCTCAGTTGATGTGAATTGGTGTAGTACCGCTGAAGAAGATGGGACAACTATAGATTGTCAGCTAGATGTCTGGCACGACACAGTTGTAATGGACATGGTTTAGGCCCAGCCG
>VXBL01001156.1:0-12519 GCA_013400195.1 Aramus guarauna
TCTACCACTTGGAGGAGAAAGTTCTCATCCACTTTGCTTGGCTTCCAAGATAATGAATATATAGGGGAGTTGTGTCTGTTACTTATTTACGTCACAACAAACACAATGAGAGCATAAACTTGTCTAGGATTTCTTATGTTAACTCCCTAACAATGAACCAAAGTTAGAAAATTATACCAATAAATTCTATTGTATAGGTAAGGAAAGAGTAAGGAGAAGGTTAGGAGGATGTATTCATGGTCTAAAAATACTTAGAAATTATTTCAGATTGCACTGTTTCATTTTCCACATCAGTCGCGGCAGAAAGGGCAAGCTTATTTGGCAGAATAACTGAGGGAATAAAGTGAAAAAATATTACTATATATTACCTATAGTTTCCAGCCCTGAATTTTTAACTTACTTTAATTCAGAGGAATCAACTCTTGCCCATTCCTGGAAGTTTCATTTAAAATTATTTTAATATCATGTAAATTATTAATTTTCTAAAGTCATGTAACTTCCAGCTACATAAAATAAAGCTGACATTGTATGACCAGGTGATTAATTTGTTCAGCTGTAAAGCCAGGAACAGACGACAAGAGCACTTCGAGGCTACCAAGCAGGGAAAAATGCTTAGAATAAGATTTGAAAGGAAAGAAAGATTTTAAAGGAAAGAAATATTCAGTGAATGGTTTAAGATCATAGCTTGTACATGCATTAAGTTGTAAGATGCTCTAGACAACCCTAACAACTCCAGTTAATACAAACGGCCTTCACATTTGGAGATCTAATCTAACCTATCTGATGTTTCAGAATAAAAGCATTTCTAAATGTTTCTTATTTTGTTATAGAGAAAGAACTATGATTTTTTTTTTTTTTTTTTTTTTTTTTATTTTTTCTCATATGGGGATATGNTTTTTTTTTTTAACTGTTCTCAAATGGGGATATGGCAATGGAAGAAAGCTTTTCCAAGGGCCTTTTGGGACTGCAGTCTAAAAGGTGGTAGCCTATTGATTGACTAAACTAGATCCTTATTGAAAACAAGTCAAATTTTGATCTATGCAGTCATTATTTGACCTTTATAAATCAAAGAACAAACTGTAGTGAAAGGTTCCAAAGTCTATTCGCACTTTTAAATATCACTCAGCAGTTACTGTTGCAGTCCCGTGGCAGTGCTTCAGCAACTCCATGCAATGAAAGCAGATCCAGCGATCCCTTGACCATAAAAAGAGACAAAGTAACACATCACAGCATGTAAATAACCTTCTGTAGCTTCCTACAAACATGGAACCAACCAGGTACTGTGCATCTTCACACAGGTATCACGGATGTTTTGGGCACTTTAAAATATAGTGTGATTCCATAAGAAAGAGACAGATGTACAGACTGGTTTCCATTCTCTTTACAAGAAAATCTCTTTACACAGCATACAATGGACAATACAATTGAGGGGTTTAGGTGTGTCAGATGAAATGACTTAATATGCTGACATTTTCAGAAACAATAAGAAAAGCTAAGCTTCTATAAATGCAGCTGCTAGAAAGCTTTTGTTACATAGCAAAAAGAAATCTGTTCTGCGATCTGTCAGGAAGGAAAAGCCTGGTAGACACAGCTGTTCTCACTGAGTATGGTCTAGCTCAGTAGAGCAAGCTGTTATCTCTTGAGTATGTGTGACATCCTCCTCCAAATTGGGTAGTGAAGCACAACAAAAATATATGAATCACAGATATAAAATTACTCAAATCCTCAAGCATGTGGTTAGGTAAAGCACTAACTAACATACTATGGGGTTTTACCCCAGCTGGCAGCTGAGCACCACACAGCTGCTCAGTCACTTCTCCCCATTGGGACTGGGGGACAGAATTGAAAGAGTGAAAGTGAGAAAACTCATGGGGTGAGATAAAGACAGTTTAGTAAGTAGAGCAAAAGCCACATGGTGTTCAGCCATCTCCAGGAAGCAGGGCTTCATCACACATAACGGTTACTTAGGAAGATAAATGCCATCACTCCAAACGCTGCTGCCTCGCCCCTTCCTGTTCCCCAAGTCCGTTATAAACTGAGCATGACATTATATGGTGTGGAATATCCCTTTGGGCAGTTTGAGTCAGCTGTCCTGTCTGTGTCCCCTCCCAACTCCGTGTGCACCCCCAGCCATCCCGCTGGCGGGGTGGTGCAAGATGCAGAAAAGGCCTTGACTCTGTGTCAGCACTGCTCAACAACAACAAAAACATCTCTATATTATCAACACTGTTTCCAGCAAAAATCTAAAACATAGCCTCATAGTAGGTACTATGAAGAAAATTAACCCTCTCACAGCTGAAACCCCAACACATACATACATGTATAGCACATGTACTGCTTATAAAGCTCTCCAAAGTTTGAAGTTCTCTAAAGAGCTGTATATGCATGTCCTGGCTCTGGCTAGCATAGAGTTAATTTCCCAAGGAGCCAGCCTAGGTAAGCCAGGCTGGCCAGGGGCTATTCCATACCCTGTGACACCATGCTCACCATAACAGGGGGCTAGTCGGGGAGGGGTGGGTTCGGTGTGGCTCCGGGGTGGGCTGAGGGTCCAGTCTGCTGTGGGATCGGTAAATTGTTTTCTGTTATCACCTATTGTGTATATTTGTTATCAGTACTGTTGTTGATTGTTTCCCTCTCCCTTGCTGTCCCAGTAAACTGTCCTTACCGCAACCCACGAGGCTTTTGCCTTTGTTTGTCCGTTCTCCTCCCCACCCTGCTGGGGGAGGGGTGAGTGAGCGGCTGCGTGGTGCTCGGCTGGGCTTAAACCACGTCAATGCAAGAGATAGCAGTCCTTATTTCCATTCACACTGAATAAAAAGTATTACACATTTCCTTCCTTTCAGAGAAATATAGGTAATAAAGTCCATGTCACATGAAAACGATATTCTTTGGGCCCTTAATTTCCTTCCATTCATATTTTCAATTGATTCATAGTGGTGGTTTGTTCTTTGGGTTGTTTTTGTGGGATATTTTTGTTGTGGGTTTTTTTTCCAGAAATCTAAAAACAGCTCCCAAGTTTCAAATCATAGTCTGATTCCAGTTGTTATGAAATTGTCTTCTCTTATTATTTAAATTTCTTCTCATATTCTTTTTCAAAATGTAGCCAAAGTAACAGGAAAAAGGAACTAAACCAGCAGCATAGGCGTCAGGTAATGTAATTCTGGAAGAATACATGAGCTTGGTAGAAGAGCAAATGGTCT
This sequence comes from Aramus guarauna, assembly GCA_013400195.1. NCBI lineage: Eukaryota > Metazoa > Chordata > Aves > Gruiformes > Aramidae > Aramus > Aramus guarauna. Next base: position 3,201 of record VXBL01001156.1, read on the forward strand.
GTGTTCCAAACTGGGAAGGTTTTCACTCAGTTTGGAACTGAATACTCTGCTGAAACATACAGGTTTTTCTCCAAGTGACTGCAGCAAGCATACTTCATGGATTTTATTGTTTGTAAATATAATTGAGACTGTGTGTCTTTTTAGAACAGGCCTTTCTAAACATAACAAAAAAAGATTTTACAATAAATCAGATGGTCCCAAAATGCATTTGATTCTGAACTGGCCAACAGTTTGGTTCCTGGTTTGAGAATATGTAGGGGGTGCTAGAGGAAATTAAGGAAATGGGTAGTATAAAATTGAAGTATTCCTACTTTGGAAAAGGGTGGTGAGACATGGAAAGAGTGAGAAAAGGAAGACATGAGTTAAGAGCTAACTATTTTTGTACCATTGGTTATTCTTAAGTATTCTACAGCTGGAAAACTTTCACTCAGACAGATCAAAGAGATGAGGAATGTAAGAGAAAGGAAAGAAAAGTGTTTGCTTTGCTTTGTTTTAAACAGATCCAGAATAAAAGTCAGATTTTCTAACTTATTTCTCCTCTGAATTATATAATTTGGTAATAAAGGCACATGTACCCAAGAACATTTTATTTTTCTTCTTCCATTGTAGCTGCTTGTAAAATACCCTTTATCTAGAAGGCATGATTTCAAGAAATGCAAATAAAATCTCTATGAGCACAAACATAAAATATATTGCCACATCACAAAGAGCTGCATCCAGAGGGAAAGCTGCAAACATAAATAAATGCCAACACTTGCTTGAATAGCTTCAGCTTTTCAGTGTTATCAGCTGTGTGATCTAGCTACTGGGATTTTACACATCTTTCAGCAAAATTTGAGTTCCAAATGCAAACTGAACAGCTCAGGAAGGTTATATATGCTTCTCCCAGTGGGGATTAAAGGTCAGAAACCAATGCACAGAATGAAATAAAACACACAGAGCAAGATTTTAAGGTGTGATAAAGACAATTTGTTTAAGTACTGTTTCATAGAATCATAGAATCATAGAATCATCTCGGTTGGAAAAGACCTTTAAGATCATCAAGTCCAACCACTAACATAACCTTGCCATCCCACCACTAAACCATGTCCTCAAGTACCTCATCTATCCTTCTTTTAAATACCTCCAGGGACGGGGACTCAACCACCTCCCTGGGCAGCCCATTCCAGTGCCTGACAACCCTTTCTGTGAAGAAATTTTTCCTAATGTCTAACCTAAACCTGCCCTGGCGCAACTTTAGACCATTCCCCCTGGTCCTATCGCTTGTTACCAGGGAGAAGAGGCCGACCCCCACCTCACTACAACCTCCTTTCAGGTAGTTGTAGAGGGCGATAAGGTCTCCCCTCAGCCTCCTCTTCTCCAGACTAAACAACCCCAGTTCCCTCAGACGCTCCTCGTAAGACTTGTGCTCCAGACCCCTCACCAGCTTTGTTGCTCTCCTCTGGACATGTTCCAGCAGCGCAACATCCTTCCTGTAGTGAGGGGCCCAAAACTGAACACAGTATTCGAGGTGCGGCCTCACCAGCGCCGAGTACAGGGGCACAATCACTTCCCTGCTCCTGCTGGCCACACTATTCCTGATACAAGCCAGGATGCCATTGGCCTTCTTGGCCACCTGGGCACACTGCTGGCTCATATTCAGCCGTCTGTCAACCAGTACCCCCAGGTCTTTCCCTTCCATGGAGCTTTCCAGCCACTCTTCCCCAAGCCTGTAGCGTTGCATGGGGTTGTTGTGACCAAAGTGCAGGACCCGGCACTTGGCCTTGTTGAACCTCATACAGTTGGCCTCGGCCCATCGATCCAGCCTGTCTAGGTCCCTCTGCAGAGCCCTCCTCCCCTCGAGCAGATCAACACTCCCACCCAGTTTGGTGTCATCTGCAAATTTACTGAGGGCACACTCGAGCCCCTCGTCCAGGTCATCCATGCTTCATATCATCCTTTTTCTCCAGATCAGTAGTCCAAATCGGTACTCCAGTATTTCATAAGAAGAGATCTACTCAATATTAATACATAGAGAATTCCACAGGTCAATTAATTTAAAAGGCAAAGATTCTAAGAAGGCATAAACTAAGGATTCCTTCTGTTAAACTAAAACATCAGACAGTATCACAAAACAGAGAAGAGGTTTCTTATCTAGAAACTCACTATTCATTGCAACTTCTTCAGGACAATGCAGTTGACTTTGTCAGGTGAGACATTTTTAGAGATATGGACTTTACCAGAGAGCTCTTTGCTTTGGGCTTCACTCACACTCAAAGCTCATAGATCAGAAGTAGCAACGAGAGAGGGCATGTCCTCATAAGACATTGGGACTTGGAACAGGAGATTGATTCTCTGAAGCTGACCTGAATTGTGAGTTTTGGTAAGATCTTCTACCCCTCTGTGGCTCAGCTTTCCCAGTAGCCATCAATTCTGGTTTTGTTGACAAGGCTGGAAATACCAAGAGGCATGGAAAAACTTCTCCAGAGATGGTTTAGCTCTATCAACCTCAGTCCCAACTCTGTATGCAATCTCTAGAATTGTCTCTTTTCTTACATTTAAACAAACCTGAACTTTGACTCTGAAAAAATGTATTTTTGTGTTGAAAATCTGGAGCTAGAACTCATCTGTTCTTTAGTAGACCTCACTTTCATATTTTTTATATTACTCAAATGTTAATTATTCATTTAATTTGTACAGTGGTTAAAACAAATAAAGGCTTTAGAATCCAGAAATTAACAGAACTGTCATGTTCTGGGCCAACGAAATATCAAAAATATGATGAGGTCATTGATTAAAATATTCCCTTCAGCAAACAGTAAATAAATGACAGCATGAATTCCCATTTGGCTCAGGAACTGAAGCCAGCATGTCTCACTGCGGTAACTGCCAAAGAATCATTGATTATGAGGGATCAAACTCTTTGCTAGCTCACTAATATCAAAGCAGAGAGATTAATCATGGACTGCAATCCAGGGAACACTGTCACAGAACCCATGACTGCTTTTGATCTATGAAGGCTAGATTTACCTTTGGCAGCTCCCAGTGATGAGGCTGGAAGAACAGCTTGGACTCAGATGAATATGTCCACTGTAGTTTTGCTGAAACCCTTGTAAGAATCTTACTAATTCCATAAAACTTTTTAAAGCCTTTTTGGGAATACAAAGTACTTGTTAATCTTTATTTATCCTAATTCAGTTGTTATGAGAGGCAGTCAATTCACTGAAGTACAATCGGATCAGGCCTGTAATTACAGATTAGGCATGGGGCTACTGGAATGACTTGAAAATAGAATTACATTGCATGCTGTAAAGCAAAAGAAAAAAGAAAAAACTGATGTTTATCACCTCCTATTACACTGTCATGTTGAGCTGACTTTCCAAATCTTTGCTACAGCAACATGACAAAGGTGTAACCAGGATTTCCAAAGGATTATTCATTTTAATCAGGAGGATCGCATCAACCAATTAGTTATTTACAATAAACTTCTTCAAAATAAGTTAGCTGAAGGGCTTACTGATGAAATTTTAGTTTAGGCACCTCATGCAAAGATTTTTAAGTGGGAAAGAGAGTTAAGGCCCTCAGCAATATATAACTGACTCTGTCTCTGAGGTCCCTGGATCCGTAGAATTATAGCCAACATACATTGGGCTAACAACTTCAGGTCTCACAAAAGGAATACTTTAACTCCTAACAAGTTTTGCATGCTGAGTTTGAGGCCTGTTATTTTTATTTCTATGAGACATCATAGGACATTATTTTCATACATAGAACAGCAATGTATTCCTGGGAAGTGAAGAGTTACCCTTTCCCATGCCTTAATACCTACTCTGGGCACAAAGTTCCATTTTTTTATCTGACAAACTCAAGACTTCTCTCACATCAGCAACTTGCATTGTTAGGCTTTGTTATTGATATTTTCCTACTGGAATGAGAAAAAGCTTTGTTGAAAATACTCACTCTCTTTGGCAAGAAATGAAAGATACAGAACAGTTAGTGCTGCTAGTAGCATGAGCTTGTGAGCTCTCTGTCATTCCTTCTCATACATCACCTTCTTCAAAAGTGCAGCAAAATTTTGACAGCTCAAGTCTATCATATTTTTCACAAAAGAAACCCCTGTTGATATTTTTTCCACAGAGAAGAGAAAATATTGTTTGCAGTCATACCTTGTTTCCTGTCCATTTTTCTAAGTCCACATGATTTATTTTTTTTCAAAACTAAAACTCTTTAAAGCCCATGGAAACCTCACTGCATTCAGAATCCTGTACATGATTCTCTTCTATACAAGAAAATCTCTTGTATAAAAAGAAAAAAGAATGAATAATCTGTTCTTACTCATTTTGTTTCCTGTCCTGAAGCCCTTCAAAGTCCTGAAACCTTTCCAAGAGAGAAAAAAAAAAGTAAAGTAAAATGCTCTACATCTTCAGAAATCATCTTCAGAAACTTACAGCATACTAATTTAGCTGTATTCTCAGGAAGGATTGAAGCTACTCACTTTATTAAAACTGTTTCAGTTTGGGCCCTGAAGAAACCCAAGAAGCCAAAAGCCATTTTTTAAAATCAGTGTCATAAACTTAATTTTGTGGGTTTTGGTGTTTTGTTGTTTTTTTTTTTAAATTTTCCCCTGCTGTATGTTTCAGGAGATATTGTCAGACAAACCCAAGAACACATTGTGGAAAAAAAAAATAATAGGGTTTTACTTGGAAAAGTATTTGCTATAGGTAACAGTATAGTCAACTGAGTGAAAGTAGGGCAAGAGATTCTGTATCTTCTTTTATAAAAAATTGACCAAAGCCTTAATTATGAAGATAGTATTAAACTTGTTTTCAATTGGAATGGCATAATTTTACAGTAAATATTGACATATAAATACTGAGCATAAAAGAATATTATCCTTTTCTTTTCAAGATCAACTCAATCAGCCTCTGTAATAAAACTAAAAACAAAGATTTACCAAAGTCATACTGTTAAGCCCTTGACAACTTTCCAGAACTCTATTCCAATTCCCCTGCGCCTTTCAGTGACAAGTGTTCAGAACACTCCAGGGAAATTATTCCAGTTGGTATTTCTATACAAAGTAGAGAATACAACTCCTCGACAGCAGATTGACTCTGGTTGCACATCTCATATTAGACAATCTTAACTTTCAGCAGGATTTTCAGAGAGAGACTATTGACTTCCTGTCCCTGTGTCTCAAACCAACAACCTGCAAATCTGTAAATCATATGACAGAGTATATGGAGAGTTTATTTCTGAGGCCAGACAGGGAGATAAAGAATAAAGATGCCCCTAAAAAAGATTGAAACTTGAACCATTGATTTCCTGAGGCAAAATTAATAGAGGTTTTTTCTCATCCTCTACAGTTAAATCTCAGACTTCTCTCCTGGTGAAAAGTTTTCTGTTGGTTAAAAATCAAGCATAATACCAAGAAATCCTTAAGGTAGTTTCTTCTGTTAAACTCCTTAAACCCAAATCTAACTCTTTGTGGAAGTTTTGTTGTGGGGTTTTTTGCTGTTTGTCTATAACAAAATCTCTCAGATCAAGTCTCAGAGTAATATAAGGATATGAAATCTATACACTGAAGAAAAAAAAGAAAAAAAAAATCACATGCATTTAGTATGCCAAACATTAAATGTATTTTATTTTTAAGAACTGTTTCATGAAACAGAAGTAAAATTATGCTTAGCAGAAACTCTAATTCAAAGGGCTAAAGTTCTCAATACTTCCTTAATCTGGAAGAAATTAAAATACTTCTAAAATATAGTATCATAAGCCTTGTTCCACTGTTGACTGCTTTAAGGTCTATCCTATAATTTATGATCAGGCTATATATTTGCCTCTGGATAGATTGGTAACTTTGGTCCTGCTGCTTATGAGATACAAATATGAATAAACTAGGGGGTGGAAGGGAAGAAAACTTTGTGGTAATTAATTCTAATATCATCCAGTTATATCTTGTAATGTTGTAAATGTGCCTGTTCTCAGCACCGGTGCAGGCAAACATGTTTAGATTGAAAGAAATATCAGGAAGATGACAGGAAGGTGAGAAAAGGCAGACCACTCATGCCACACCTGCTGTGTAAATAGCATGAGAGAGAGGATCAGCTGCTCAGAACAGCTCAGTGCTGGCCTCATTCTGCTTGCAGCTGATAGCAGTGTGATTTCTACCTTCCACTCAAAATAAAAGTAAATTTGGCCAATGGAAGGTTGAAAATCTCACCCTAAAATACTCAGTGAAATAATCACAATAATCTGGATGGTGATCTGCTGTTGCTTCAAAACATTAAAATTAATTAATTAAATAGTCTTAATTAATTAAAATATTCTAAAGACTTACAGTATTGATCCCTAATTTCCATGTTTTCACAGAAGGTTATTTTTTTTCCAGCAAGACCTAACTTTTGAAAACTTCTAGAAAATTTAAGTTGAAGTGAGTCCAATTTTGAATTGGTGGAAGAGGTGAAGAAGGAATCTGTCTGGAAGTTGTAAGACTTGTGCATCCTTATCACTCATGAGAGACATGATAAAAGAAAAAGTAATCTTTCTAAGTGTGAGAGAAAATAATTATTGAATTGATGTTTAGTCTAGAAGCCTCCTCAAGTTCCACTAAATGAACCATGTTTGATTAAATTTAGTTGGCTGTTACTGAGTTACTGCAGTTGTTATAAACTAAATGTATGGAAAAAGTATGGCATATTTGTTCGAAGCACTATTTAAAAATAAGTGGGTGGAATCTAACAGGATTCTTTAAAATAAGTTATCTCGAGGTAGAGTATTTTAGCCCATGTATTTTAAAGGGAGGACATGATCACTTCAAGCTTTCTAAAAATGCTGAAAAATGAGGATTTGTCCTCTTTCTCCCCCGCATCCAGGAGCAAAGATTTCTTAGGAAAGAATGAAAAGAGAAAGGTCATAGACAACCAAAATTGTAAAGTGAAACTTTTTTTGGTTTTAATAGTAATGTTAAATGTCAATCCTAAATGGATTTTTTTTTTTTTTTTATGAAATGAAACTTCAAAATCAGATATTTTCAAATTAATCACTCTTGGGCATTCACAAATTACAGAAATCTCTGATTTCCAATGTAAAAATGTTGCACTTTTAAATATCCTGATTCTTCTATGTTTCAGTTTGGGATCAAGACAGAATTTTTCATTTTTTTCCACTGAAGGCATTTTTATTTTTCCAAAGAACTAAAATGAAATCACATTTTAAAAAATCATATTTAAATCTCAATGCATTGATTACTACTTCTACTAATGCAGAGACAGAACTCTGCATGCAGTTTCTTTTAAATTAATGGGGGTTTTGTGGTTTAATTATCATTTAAGCTGACTGAGTATACACCAAGAAACAATTGAATAATTTGACAATTGACTGAAGAATTCGCTGACATGTTTACAGAAGGAACTGTACATGTGTTCTGTTATATCGATTAATAGAGAAGTATAAATGATTTACAACACAAGCTGCAATGAAATGGACCTTATGGCTGCCTCTCCTTCATACCATAAACAGCAACTTCACCATTCACAGAGGAGTATGACTCAACCTTGCTGCTATGAAGCAGACACATGGTTTTAGAAAACTGTGCACAATTAGTTCATCCTGTTGAGTGGTTTTCATTCACTCTGGCATTGGAAGGGCTCTGAATCACAGTTTCTTCTTGGGGATGGGGTAGCTGGGCACACTATGAAAAATGACCATGTCTTTTCAAAGCAGTATGTCAGTAGAACACAAACCAGCTCTTCACCTTAGAGGGAAGCAGTTGTGAGGGCATTTCTGATCCACCACTGTGGATATAACAACTATTATTCACTGGTTCCATTTTTCTTTTCTGATAGCAACACTCATTAGAAATTTCTTAGGGATCAGAAACTATCCAGCACCTCATAAGGCAATGAATTAGCAACATATTGAGTTAGCAATCTGCTGCCAACTACACTGCAGTCAGTAGGATTAGGAGTAAAACTAGTTTATATGTTGGGGTTTTTTCAATTATAATTGTGTAGTGCTGTGATTGACTGTCACATTACATCATCCAGACTAATCCAAAACATTAAGAATTATTTCCTATCAGACAGCTTGCTGTACCTGTGCTTTTTGAGTGCTTTCGAATTAATTTACAATCTTGCTATTGTTTTTAGCTTCAATGTTTTCTTCTCAGTTAAAGTGTCATAAATTTAACATTTCCTTGCACCATATATACTTACTTCCATTTACTTCAGTAAGGAACAGAAGGAAAAATTTGAACTTTTTGATCTGTGCGTCCACTGTCTTGAGGATAATTTCTAAGACCACAGGACACTTGAGGAGGATCAATGGCCAAAATACCTGCTATACTTGGCAAGGTTTAAGGTAAAGGCAATTATGATTCTGAGGATCATCTGGAAAGAGCTGTTAGCTGTATACAACCCTCATTATTGCCATTGACTACACCATGGAAGATGCTCCACTACTGAGGAAAAGGCAGCAGGATAAATGCTAAAACTGTCAGTAAAATCATGATAGATATCTTTCCATTGGCTGAATAATTTGTATCCAACTCCCTTTGCCAAAGTTAGAAACTTTTTAAAAGTCAACAGCAAGAACAGTATGTTGACAATGTGGTCTTCTGAAATCTCCATTCCACACGGTGCTAGTCAATGGCTATGCGGGTACTTGCAAGTGTTGGTCAAAAGACCCCTGATTTTGAAAGTTAATAAAAGGCCTGTTGTCTCTCTCTCATTAATACAAAATAATAAAAAAAATATAATCTACCTGGAAAATTCAAAGGTAATCTGCTACTTGGGTCAGACAGACCTGTACATCAAATCCTTCCATCATCAAATTTCCCTTCATTTGGGAGAACAAAACATACAATAATACCGAAAGTAACCAAATGCAGACTTGAGAGTCTCTAACACTTCAGAAAATCCTTGCCTACACATATTACTCAAGTTTTCTTTTTTCTGTGGTACCATGAGTCTTTTCAGGATATTGAAATCTGGACAGGGTCAAAACCTGTTGCTACCTCTACACAAGAGCTTTTAATATGATTATGAAAGTGCTATCTTGGATTAAATAGTGTTTGAAGCAAGTACTATGCCTTTTTCTACATGATGAAAAGTACCTACACCATTGTCCTGGTTTCAGGTGAGATAGAATTAATTTGTCTTTATCGTAGCTGGTATAGTGCTATGTTTTGGATTGAGGATGAGGATAGAATTGATAACACACTGATGTTTTTAGTTGTTGCTAGGTAGCTGTAGTGCCTACACTAAGTCAAGGACCAGGTGCACAAGAAGCTGGGAGAGCACAGCCAGCACAGCTCACAGAGGCTGGCCAAAGGGATATTCCC
>VXBL01001157.1:0-18902 GCA_013400195.1 Aramus guarauna
TTTTTTTGTTTTGTTTTAGTTTGCACTGGTAACCATCTATCAAGACTGACTAATTTTAAATCGCAGCATACATGAAAACAACGTTCCCTTAGCTTTAGATACCAGGTTACTTTTGTTCCTATCTTATCTTTTCTGTAATCATTTGTCTTTTAGGAAATTGCTTTGGGCATTACCCCTTAGAGTGCAATTTTAAGGATAATTTTTGCTAAATGGGATGTCATATCTTTAAACATGCTTGCTTCCTCTAAAGCTGTTTCCACGTTTGTATTTCAGAACCCTTTATTCATCTTTAACTCTTGAATGACCTTTGTCAGCTGTCACTGTCAACTAGGGATCACCGCTCTTGACAGTTGCTGTCAGTTCTGAAGAGATGTAAATCCCTATGCCATATTCCACAGGGCTAGAAAAAACAATATCTCTGAATTGTGGAATACATCAAGGAATAAAAAAAACCCACCCACATGCAGTGTAAATACTATTTCTTCAGAAAATAACTTGCCCTACTTACTATCTAAAATAGTGACAAATATTTAATGTGCTGCCAGTTTAAAATAGATCAGAGTGACATTTGGATCACAAAATAAAAGGAATGGTAAAAGATCCATATATTCTGGCTTGGTTAGAGATTCTGTGTAGTGCAGTTAAGCACAAAAATATGGGGAGATTGTTTGTTGACTGCTGGAAATAACTAGTCAGCTTTTTGAGAGGGGAGTACATTTTCAATTAATCCATCTGGTTCTTAAAAGGTTTGGGTGGCAATAGAAAGGTTCCTCATGCTTATAGTAAGATTATTGAAAGAATTCTAAGATCAGGATTCATTTAAAATTAAAAAGTTGTATTAGAAAAACCCATCTGGCTAAAACATTTATTCATATCTTAAAACAAATTTCTGCAGTCAAAAGCAGTGAACAAGGCACAATATGGTCTTTGTAGTGTTTACCGAGGAATTTTTCACAAATCTGCAGTAATTAAATAATTTGGACATGTTGTATAATTATACTAATTGCTATTAATTTGTGCATTTGAACATGTGCCTATTGTAGTGGTGTTTGACCAAGAAGCCTACAGTCCAGCAAATAATCAGACAACAAAATTATTTGAGAATGCCCCTAAAATCTTTGCTAGGTTGACAAATTAAAGGACAAATCTGATTCAGAATTACATAATCCTCAATGTTACTTTTTAGTTTCACAGCTGGAAAGGGAGGAAAACATTAGAAGCCAAGCAAATGCATTGGTTCTTTAACATGATCGTCATTTTTGAAAATTTTTGAAACATAAGAACACATGGAGGAGGTTAGACTGGCATTTAAATGTAATGAAGGATTTGGGACCCAATGGCACAGCTTTATCGCTGGTCAGAAGAAATTATCAGCCAAATTGAACTCTCAAATCTCTCAAATTTGTGTGCCTAAGTGTGTCCATGTTTGTGTGTGCATGTGTGTCTGCATGCCCTGTATATATAGGAGAGCTATACTCACATATGTTCTAAAGATTCATTTAATTTATGTATTCTGATTTTTTTTTCCCCCCTGAATCAAGGTTGCTAGGATGAATTGGTACCTGTCACGGCTGTTAAATCCTTCTATTATGGACTTGGGATAGTTTCTCAAGGAAGCTAGAAGACAAATGTAGAGCAGGAGAAACTCACAGAGAAATTCTTCCTCCTTTCTGTTCTGCATGACTAGCCTTGAGTAGAATATGAAAGGGAACGATGAGCTCTTAGTCCTTTTCTCTGCCATCCTAATTTTCTTCCTATTCTCTAATCTATAGGTTTAGTGTGCAATCTTGGAGCATGAGGGATGCAAATTGTGACTCATAAACTGATGAAGTTTCGTTTTCACTTGCTATGTGCCTCTTCCTTTGTGTGTTTGCATATAAGTTAGGACTAATCTGGAAAAGGACATCTTTTCCCATTAAGAATCAGACAAAAAAGGGAAAAGAGTTATTTTGGTAGCTTTTGAGGAATACAGTAAACATAAGATTTGATCAGGGAAACTTTTGTTAAAAATTGATCTACTGTTCTATGAATATTACCTCCTGGGAGCAACAGAGAGTTTGAAATTCATGACACTAGAACTGAGATCTGACAGCAGGTAGAACTGCTGAGACTGGCAATGAGAGATGTCATGGTACCAACAAGAGAATGTTGTTTTATTTCCACGTGATTGTTATCTGGAGGAAATTAACCTGAATATCTGTGGATGGAGGAAAAAAATCAAAATTTCTTTTTCTGTTTCTTCCTCAATGTATTAAAATTACAAAGAACTTATTCAGCTTTCAAGGATTGAAACTCTTACAATGAACCCTGAAATTCAATTGAACTATAAGTGGGCAACGAAGGGTGAGTTTTATATGGTTTTCTCTCTGTGTTTCTTTTGGGAGGTCCAAACCATAAGAGCAGTCAAATCTTAAAAGCTTCAGTAGGGTGACATTACTGATTAACAAGAAGCTGCTTCCACAGCCCAAGAATACTAAAAGCGTAGACCAACCTAGTCCCAAATGAACAATCTTCATGCTAAGAGTCTTATTCTGCCATAGATCCCCAGGTCCATCTCTCATTGATGTCAGTGGAAATTCTCTGATAGACTAGAGGATTATCTGTCCCTAAGGAATTACATGATTTAGATCTCAAAGGACAACTAATAAAAGAAACATGTAACAGTTGAGACAAATTAGTCATTTCACAAATGTTAAGTGCCTTTTACACTGGAGAAATAGATGTAAAAGGAATATGATATTGATTTTAAAGTAAAAATCCAGACAAGATTTTTTTGGAGAAACAATCTGAAGATATTTGAACAATGTCATTAACATATTTAACAACTAGAGCATGAAAATTTAGTTGTGATAGTGAAGCAGAGGTGTTGCTAACAGTCAAAGATGTCCCTAAAAGGAAAGACACTGGCCTTTTTTCCCCCTCACATAAGTGCCTTTTAGCGTTATCATTTTTTTAATACACTGCAGGCTATGTACCACAACCACAACTCTGTCTCCTTTTACCTTTTCCTGACATGCCTATTTATTAGGTTGCTGGCAAATTTCCAGCCACCTCCAGCAGTGATAGTTCATTAGCTGTGTGTAGAACAGGGCAGTCTATCAAGTTGTGAGATTAAGTTGCTGATGAGAAAATATTTCAGAATTTGGATCCAAATTACAAATACCTTTTTCTTCAAAGTTCAATTTTGGAATGAGACTTAGACTTAATTTTATCCATTTCTAGTTCAAAGTTTAAAGACAATATTACCATAACTATATTCAAATACCTGTCTTTCCATTTCTCTCTTTTATCAGCTGTCACAGAGAATTCTTGCTTGAACAGAACTACTTTTCAATGCTGGTCAGAAAAAAAAGAATAAAAGGGGTTTTTTGTTTTGTTTTTAAATTTTTCTGTATGTTTCCTATGCTTCATAATTCCCTTTCAATCAATTTTGACATCTTTCAAGTGTACTGATTATTTTTAGACAACCCAACTGTACTGCTTTCTTTCTCACAGTGAAGGCAATTCCAGTTTCAGACACCTCTTTCGCATGTTAGCTGCTAACCTTACCACAACTCAGTATCAGATTACTAAAGCTGCACCTTGTGATGAATGTCTCTGGGTGAAGATACCTGCTATTCTGTTAGGAAGTGGCTCTGGAGCTTGGGTAAAACAGTTGTGTTACTTGAGTCAAAATTCTGAATGTGTTGATAACAACAATGCCAGAGTTTACCTGTTGTACTTAATGATGTATCTTATTCAATCTAATATCTTTTGGGAAAGACATGGAGGTTCACAATGCCTCTCTGAACTAAGCAGCTGTGTTACGACATGTTTTCTGCAAGACGAACAGCAATTTGCAACCTACTACTGAGTTCAATGTACTTAGTGTGGTGAAGGTGGCATCTGGAAAATGATATGATAGTTTCTTGCAATGACACTGAAACCGAGCTCCGATTCAGCGGTTGAATTGCCCTTCCTGTGTCTTTCTGTACTGCATTAGATTTCTGTTGCAGACAAAGCCTGAAGAAATTGTAGTATTTTGACAAAGCCACAAGTCTGTGGCAGGCACTGATTAAAATAAACATAACCTCTTAAGTAAAGTCTGCACCATTTTTCATATTAAGACATTCTCTGCAGATTCTAGTTTATTTGCTATTTCATAATTGTGTTTATCATTGCAAATTTAAGATATTTATGTTAGTTCAGTTAATGAAAATCAACTGCGTTAAATATCATTATTTTAAAAATCAGTCTTTAGTGGAGTTGTGTATTCAAAGATCTCTTGTTCTGTTGCTTACTGGGATAAATCAGGAAAAGGTTAATAGCAAATCATAATCCTTATCACTATTTCCAAGAACACTAGAAAGATTTACAAAGTTTTTGAGGTAAACGTTTCAGATGACTCTCTTTTGCTATTGTTGAATGTACATCAGTTCTGCTGGTTAACCCAAGGCAACTGTCACTTGTTTTTCTTCCAGTTCAGTTGATCAATGGCTCAGATGACTCATTTTCACCCATCTTTAAAATTAATTTAGATCTTTGAAAAAGACTTTTGAAACACTGGATCACAAAAAGAGAAATGCATTTGGAAATGTATTATTATATCTCAAATATTTTCCTATTCTGAAATATAAAGAGAACAATCTAAGTATATAAATTTATTTATGTGTGGCCTTTTACATACTACTGAAGAAATGACAATACATTGTAAAACCAGAGAGCCACTTCTAATTCCCATGTCACTGTGGATGTTAATGACATATCCTTATAGGAAAAATATTTTTTTTCTACAAGAGCTACACTTTTATGTTTAAATATATTTGGCATATACTTATTTTTTTTCAACTTTAACATGCATATTTCAAGTAAGACAGAATATTTTAAATCTTGTTTAGTAGCTGTGATAAATCACAGATTCATCTAATTAAACTTTTTCATCTGATCTGTAGAATTACTAAAATGCTGAAAACATTCAATAACACTATCAATTATATAACATATCAATAAAAGATATCCCAACAGTGTCCTGCTTCTTGGTAGTAGATAGGACTAGATGCTTCAAAGGAAACTGAAAGTTTGCATCTGCAGACGGATGGGAAATAGTGTGACCCACATTGTCACATTGAATCTTCAATAGATTAAATCGATTTAGAATTTAAACCTTAAAAGATGAAGCTTAATGATTTCCTGCAATTTTATTATCACGTTCATGGATATTTACACAACTGTAGTTTCATGTTAATTTTTATCAAATTTTTGAGCTTTGCAACAATTAAAACCAGTTATTTTCAATTTTCCATCTTTCCTAACAACTAAAAAAACCCAGTTATTTTCAAATTTCCACCTTTCTTTTCTATTGAATGCTCCCTTATTTCATAAAAAAAAAAGAAACAGACCCTAATTTTGCTTTCTCTGTACCATTTATCCTGTACTATTTTCTTACATACCTTCTTTGATAATTTTCATCAGTGTTCCTGACATTAGTTCTTACAATGTATTTTTTGAAGGGGTGACTAGAAAGGCACAGGCCAATCTTTATGAGCCTTTACAACAGATCATGATAATAGATAATGATAAAGAGTATTGACCTTCTATAGCTTCATTTTAGCTTTTTAAAATTTATTTATTTATTTATTTTCAGCTGGACCTTATGCGAAGGTTTTCTACAGTCATTACCCAACTTAATTATTGAGGTGATAGGATCACTTTTCATCTGAATCTCGATATTGAAATGTGTGATTGAACCCATCTTCCAGTGGGTCTTATTAGGTAAGTTTATATTTTTTGCAGTTGGTAAACACATACTGAAATTAACATTACATACGAGTTAGATTTCTATTCTTGAGTTGCCTGTTAACACACTAACTTCTGAGCAACAAGAAGTTATTTCTCCTGGAGAGTTGTGGTTCCATTTGGAAAATATGCAGACTTTCTGAAATTTATTAAAATTAATAGGCATCAACCACTTTGTGTTTTGTCTTAGACAAAAAAATGTTTAAACGATACAAAACAAAACTTGAGAATTAGGAATTTTGGATGTTCTATCATAGACCAAATGCAGTAGAGTAGGTCATATACTCCAGCATCTCACAGTAGCAGATAATTCATGGGCACACTTTTTTGCAGACCAGACTGAAAAAAAATTTCTTTGAGAAGAAACTTCTTTCTAAATCACAGTTACTAGGTTTCCACTGATGTAATAAAAACATAATGATTTATGCTTCCTCTGAAACTTGCCTTTTAAAAAGTTAAAATTTTATATTAACGAGAAGGGTTTTTTTTAAATTTTCTTCCAGATATGCTTCTATGTAGAAGATATTGATATAGAAGTTTAATTTAGACATTGAATTGACATAGATATTATTGACATAGAACTTCAGTTGCAAATGGTCATTCATCTGCAACTGTAGTTGATCATTTATAGAAAAAAATGAGAGTGCCTTCACTTGGGGAAAGTCTATGGCATTTCATTTGTCCTATTTCCGATAGTCCACATCTGAGAGAGGAGATGAGGAGCAGCTTCTTGCAGATTGTTTATAAGCAGATGGCAGGATGCTTACTGGGATCATTTCAAGGTAGAAAAAAGAGCAAATCATTAGCAAGGTTTTAGCAAAATTTGACAAAACTACAAAGTAATGTCCCTTTGTGCATGACTTGGGAATATTTTGTGAGCTCTAATTTAGCAAGGATAATCTAGAATATAGAGTAGCTTAATGGGACTTGTGAGATTTGAGTTCATTATCTGGTTCAGCCACAGACTTCTACATACTGTATTCTGTTTAAAATGAATGCGTTGCTTTCCATCTCAGGGGGCTTGTAAATAGATAAAACTTGTAAGGACTCTAGAGTGCACAGATACTCTGCTGATATGCAATATAAATATCTAGTTTAGCATCTAACTCTGTGTTGTGTACGCAAAGGCATACTTTGATTTAAATGGGATTAGCAGTGTGCATGAAGTTAAGCATGTCCGTAAATGTCTGCAAGGCTTTAGTTATTCAGTGCACTCATTATCTCAATTTGTTGTTTCATGGAATTGTTCCAAGTATCTCATCTAATCAGATCCTCCTGGAGGCACAACATATGCCCGCAATAGCATGAGCTATATATAGCTACTTCCACAATTATGAAAGATCAATGGAATAATCTTATTGCCAGTGCATGTATGTGTCTGTGAATTACCCTGTAGGAATTAAAATCCTTCAATGAGACCACAATAGGTATAAAGCTGAGGTAGAAGTGTCATTTTGTAGATAAAAGTACAATAATAAGATGTAATGTATAAATAAATATATAGTGATGTATTATATATCATATAAAATAAGTATATAAGCATATACTGATATAACTCCATTCAAAAGTATGCTTGACAATATCTGTTGTATACTAATCACAAATATGACATGCAAATATAGAAAAACATTGCCATTATGCTGAATGAAAATCAGCCAGATGTTCTTCATTGAAGATGTTTACTGCAGTAGTAAATAATGTTTGTTTCAGGTATATCTTAATGACCAACCTTTGGTACTTAAACTTGAAATGCAGATGGCAAATAGCCCAGATAATTCTATTCTCAGTAATGCTGTTGTAAGTCTGTTGAATTACTCTATATTATTGAAGTAGCGTAGAATGTGACAACAGGTTATAGCCTATTTCTGCTGCCTTTGTTGCTTTCATCTACAAAGGCAGTTGTAGGAATCAATGAAAGTATGTATGAAGTATCACTTGAAATGTGTAAACAGCAGAATCTGACTCTTTGGAGCCTGAAAGTACTCAATAGTATTTCTCATTTACCCACCTTTTTTGGATAGTGTTCAAACAACAGAACTAAGAAAAAGTCAATCTTGCCGTAGAGCTGGCTGTAAAATGCCAATATAAATATTACTAGATATCATTACCTGCTGAATGAGTTAAGCACAAAGAGGTTGAAAATGACTTGGCTAGCATTCCAAATCCTTTAATGAATGTCTGTTTCTAGATATACAATTCCCTCTTGGCCTCACCATTCAATGTATTTTCACATGAGCTGAAAAATTGTTGCTGTGACAATAAAAGTAAAATATTTTTTTCCTTATGATCATACGTTAATTTTAAACTATATCAGACAAAGTTCAAAATAGAGTGATGGAAGACTTCAAACGCTGTTAAGACTTTCAAGCAATGGAGAATATCAATGAATGTAATGTCAAATGAACTTAATGTGTCTGAAATGTCAGATGCAATATTAGTGATGCTGGTGGGGAAATAATATAGTTTATGCTGATCTTGAATTTGAACATCTTTTTTAAATAATGCATGTATGGTGTACATACATGCATACTCTATTGAAAGGACACTGATTAGATAATGTAGTCAATGTCGTTATTTTAACTGCTATTAATGAAAATTCAAAGTTTCAGCTGAAAATCATATTTAGCTCCAGATACTCTCAGATTTTCAAAACTATTTTATTCAGGAAAAAAAACCACTTTAAATATAATTTGCATTTAATTCTTTACTTCCTATGTTTTAATTTGAACATATCCCTGTTTGCAAACACATGGAAGCACTAAAAAGGCTTGAAGTTGCAGATGTTACAGGCAGCAAGACTATAAAGCTGACCTGATAGTATGATTTCTTTATCTCAAATACAACTGTGTTTCTTCTCTGCATGCATTCCTATAGTGGTTGGGAAAGTTTGGCATTTCTTTATCTGGATTTACTAATATACAGAAGTTTTCAGACTGCGTAACTGCAAGAGAACAAAACAGTGAGCGAGATGAAAGCTTAAACATTGCCCAGATTGATGTCCTGTCTTACCTCTCCAAAATCCAATTCAGTAGCAATAAACCCAGAATTGACTGCCATGAAAATAAGATTCAACTTCTTCCATATATTTCTTGTGCTTTCCTTTAATTTTCCAGTTCTGTAGAGATGCATGTGAGACTGGAAAAATGTTAAAAATGTTGAGTATTGCCAATTATTCTGCAGTCCCAATCAGTAACATTTCTGTTGGGCGTTCCATGTTTGCTCCACAAGAAATGGAGTATTGAATCTGTAAATGGAAATTATGTGAGTGACAAATAGAAAAAGTGAGTCCTGTCATTGGATCTAAGTCACAATATATAGTAAAAGAATAATACTCTGTTCTGGGTATCCAGTGAAACCCAATTTATTAGTTCTGGTTTTGACACTTTCAGGAATGTGACTTTCTCAATAACTTTACTTGGAATATAAGCCTGCTGATTTCATTGCAAATATTACTGGGGGTATGTACATCAGCTGCTGAAGTTTGAAGCTCAGCTTTGAATAATACAACTTATTATGCAAATACAAAATATTTTCAAGTATTCCTTCAAAGCAGCTGAAGTTATCATTATTTCCTTCCCAAAGTCTATAACTTTCTGTCTTCCTTGTGTTCTGTGTCAAGAAATAAGAGGGGTTAAAAATGCTTTATTCTTTGTCCTTATGAAACACTGTCATGTGAAATTCTTCCGGAACATCCAGATAAAGGTTGGTTGTTTACATAAATTCTGATCCCATTGGTAAAGCAGGTGAATTCAACAAAAGAAATGGATATTGCCCCCCAGCATTCTTAGTCATCTACATGCACAGGACCATTTTATGTTTAAAAAAAAATCAGCAATAAAGCCTTCCCATCTCAGGTGTAGTAGGAGTTCCACATGTGTATATGCATAATATAAAATTTAATTTATTGTTCTGTTTCTCACATACTTGTTTTGGTTTATAATAGTACACAGGCAAAATATCACAATGAATGCTACTGGAAAGAGGAGCTGTAGAATAACAACCGCTAATTAATAAAACTTTAATTGGATTTGTAGGTTTTATAATCTTCGTTAACTGTTCGAATAGGAAGGCATGTTGTTTCATGTTGTTTCAGTATGTTTGGAATCCAGGGGCTGTGGAGTTAAATTTGCGGTATCTATAGAAGCAGACAGAGAGGACAGGTACAATGATGAAAAAGCTCATGTATGAACACACTGACACCATGATTTGACCTAAATATGATCAGGTGATAAAAAGCATGTTAACTTCTGTTGCAACAGAACACAAATGAAATTGTGTTTCAGATGGAGGAAAAAACTTGACTAAATTCCACTGCTCTTAAAAGCATAATCATTAATATGTCCATAACTGATCTTATTAGACAGTTGTAAAGACCTATTACCAACAGATGTGTGTTGAAAACCATTCCAAAATGACCCAATTGAATTCTCATGGCTTCATTCCTTTACAAGGAAACTTTGTGGAGACCCACAGTGCCTGGACTACTGTACCGATTTTGGGGAACAAAAATTTTGCTTGGGCTTGCTTACATTTTGTGAGTAAGAATGCCTGCACTTACAGAGGTACAGAAATACTGAATGTTATTCTGTATAACAAGAGTTCCTCTTACCCAGAAGTGCCTGAGCAAGTACATGAGTTTACCCAATTGTATAAGCAGAAATTTAGGTCAAACTGAAGTCTTGCTGTCCGTCTACACTTTCTTCCTAATGCTTTTCTCTGGGCACATCATCACCATGGCAGCAATGCATCTTCAAACTGTTGAGGTATTTCTTAGTGGCATGAGTTTCCTCACCCTTTTCAATATTTTCAAGCACTATCAGCAGAGAGAGTTTTGATATATAGTTGAGAATTCCAATGGCTATTATGAGAACCATCCGTGGAGTATTTGAGCATTTTTATTGCTACAGAAATAATACACACACACACTCTCAACTACTTGAAAATTCCACTGCGGAAAATCTATTTTATTGAAATGGTAAGTGAACATATTTAATAAATTTTACTTCTTTTCAGGAACTGTGTGGGTTTTGCTCTCTAAATATTCACTCCATTTTGTAGAAACTTAAAAAGGAAACTCTAGTGGAATAGTCATGAAGGAAACTTCAAAGGAAAAAAATGTGACCTGGAATGTAGCAGTAGAGAGATTTATTCATGAAAGTAGTTGCTTAGTTGCCAATTGAGTTAAAGATCCAGAAAGACGTTTAACAGGCCCATTGGTATAATTCTGATTTCTGTAGGGAGCTATTGCAGAGTGTTGAACAACAGAGTGATGATCTTTCTGCCAGGTGATAGTCAGAATTTTAATTTATTCCATTGAGTCCTTCACTTTAGGTTTGTTCAACCTAGACAGCTTTAAGAGATAAACTCATATTTAAATTACAAGTAGCTGTGAACATGTTTGGGGTTTTTTTGCCATCACTGGACTCACATATTAGAACTTCACTGCACATGATTTCAGCATTTTTATATCCTATAAGGATGTTCATTGCATCCTTCAAGAAAGATATTTTTTTCTGACTGCATGCTATTGATGAGAGCCACAGGACTGAAAATGTATTGCAAACAACAAAATTCTATGCGTCAACTTGTAAAGGAGGAGGAATTTCTCTGAGATAATTCATTAAATGTTGGTGAATTTGGAGTTTGATTTAAGATACAAGTAATGTGTTCTAATGGAAAATCATTCTGATTGTCCTTTTACTTCTAGCCCCACAATAATTCACCTTGAGAGAATAGGGCACAAATACAATTTTTTCTATAATTCCTTTGGGTAGTATGATCTTGGAAAAGAACATATACCCTAAATGGAGATGTTCCAATCTCTAGGTGAATGAAAATTTTACTTGGCTGAAGTAATGCTTGCTACCGGTGATGATATTAAATGTGGGAGCAGAAGGCATAATCTTTTCCTTGGTGCATAGTTTGTCTGGTGTGTTCTGGAACACTGGAGACAAACCACAGTTAGCTCATTGCTCTAATGGTTATAAAAATCTTTCAGGTACTTGGTTAGCGTGTATTCTCAGCACACATCAGGGTCAAAGCAACTTCCAGATTTAGAATCCGGACAGAATTTTCTTCAGGCAGGGAAAAGCTGTGGGTTTTGGGTTTTTTTGTTGTTGTTTTTTTGGTTTGGTTTGGGTTGGTTTGTTGGTTGGTGTTTTTGTTTGGTTTTTTGTTTTTTTTTTNTTTTTTGGTTTTTTTTTGTTTGTTTGTTGGTTTTTTTTTTTTTTTTTAGCTTGTCTGCTTTCATCTTGGCATAGTTCCTTTATGCGTTTTCATCAAAAAGATTCCTTATTGGGGGAGCCTCTGCAAAATGAAGATACTCTTATTTTTCTCAATCTCTTCATAGGGCATATTGTAATTTGTAAAGTTTGGAATCTTTTGGACAAGGTATTTTGTTTGATACAGATTATTGAGGGCATTCTAATGGATGTAAAAAGGGCTAGATTTCCTGTGAAAATCTGTTTTCTTCTGTTGCTGGTGGGTGGTTTTATTATATCTAGAATTATTCTAAATTATAAATGAAGTAAGATTGAGGGTTTAGTTCACAAGTGTAATTGGCAAATATGACCACTTCATGTAAGTGTTCATATGATGTGAATGGCATATTACCATTCTGTGACCCATTTCAAATACAGTTTTCATAAAAGGTGAAGGTGTGATTTTGATAGCTTTTGTTTTATCAAACCAACTCACTATACTCTGCTATTAAGAAAAAAGAAATGCAACTTTTCAACAAAATTTAACCTTTATGCTTTATTTCATTGGGTGACCTTTGAGCCTGTTCTTCACCATATTTCAAAAATCTGGTGAAAGAGAAATAAATCTCAAAGGACTGGATCTAGGAACTGGTGGTAAGGGTGAAACTCAGAGTTAAATTGACAGACTGCTCAAGAAAGAGGTAAAGCTTTTCTTTATGAAGATAAGGGAGAGATTTTCACTATTACAGGTCATGCAGGTGCTCAGAGGCTAAAAGGTGACTGGGGAGGCTGGTGGTAACTTTCAAGAAAAACAAAGAGAGGAACTGACATAAACATGAAGATTAAGGGGTGGGATAGAATGTGTTATATCCACATCGGGTACAAATCGCTATAGACCTGTTGTAGTTCTAAAGAACTAGTTCAGAGGATGCCCAAGTTACATAGAATGACTAATTCTGAGTGATATGTTCTAAAGCATGGGAAACTAATAGAGGTAGGTTGAGAATTTTTTTGAAAAACATCACTGTATGTGTTCTGACAACAACCTGTTATGACAGTGCGATTTTAAAAAATTTAAGCTATTTAATTTAGCACAGCGTGTTATAACCCTTTGCCACTGCTCTGAAATACTCTGTGGGCTAAAGAATATTTATTTCAAGCAGAACTACACAAACATTTATGATAATTTTGCACAGTCTGTATAATTATTAATCTATAAGCCATAGGAGATCTAACTATATCTACTGACTGCTGTCCTGCTGGGGTTTTTGTAGTGGCAACAAGAAGTGTCAGGAACACCCAGTAAGCATGCACACAGCTTCATCAGAGGGACATTATTTCATTGATGCATTCTAACCACTCCTATCATTTTAGTGTAGAATGTTATATCTAAATCATCAGAACTGCCCACAATATAAGATGAACTATTACTTACATCTGAGAGCCGAGTTTTAAGTTCTTATTGAGTGACTTTATGCTATCTACCTGGAACAGGGTAGTTTGTATCTATAAAGAGAATTTCCTGATTATAGGGGTTCACTGAACCTATCATAAATTATTGTCTGTGAATATGATTGTCAGCTGATACAACCAGTCTTCTGCAGATCTTGAGCTAAGGGATTAGTTCGCATACCTTACTGTGGCATGTTTGGCGCTAACCCCAGTGAGCAATCCAGAGACATTAGTGTTCCAGGTTACTACAAGCTAGCCTTGCTAGTCTTTTGTTAGGATGCTGTTTCTTGGTGAAAATTGAATAGTTCAGTGTGTCCTGCATGACTGTTTTTTCATATGAATGCAACTTTGCACCTTAGGTTATAGCGGTCCAGCTGAATGAATTACATTGCACCCAGTAGACAGCATGTCTATCGTCTAGTTCATAGTAACAAGTACTGCATTTTTATAGACCAGTAGGCAATTGGTAGTATTGTATTTATAGGCCATCTTTATCTGCAGTTACAGCACAGGCCCCTTGCCTTAATGTCTTTCATTATATTTGTTTCTTGGAGAAAAATTAGGATCTGATTTGACTTGTCTGATATTGTTTCTTCTGACAAGTAATTGGAACTTTCTGGGTGAGAACTGGGTTTTATTGTCACAGTCTGCTGAAGAGCGTGGTTTGTGAAAACACCAGTCTTTAGCTTTCATATTTGCACTGAACTAAAATAACTCACATCAGTATTTCACATGATCATATGCTGTATTTTTACTACTGAACATATGCCTTGAATAAATTTTAATTTTAATTTCCCTTTCCTATGCCACTGGAATGACTCTACTTCACAATATTTTCTTCCACTTTAGGAGCCTACCCTATTGCTCTCCATCTGCTGTTAAGAGCAGGATAAAAATAACAAACGCACATTGGTCTTCAGATAGCTATAGAGTTTTAGATATAGTTTTATAATATCCCAAATACAGATGCACTCTACTGCTCTGCTGAGTTTCCATTATTTTAGGAGGAAAAGGCTCCAATGCTTTATAAAAGGGTCCCATGGTATTCAAATAGTATCTCTCCAACTTCTAAATTGTTACATCATGTTTATTGTCTGTATCATCAAATAATTTCATTACCATTGGTGCAGAAACACCGTGAGAAGCATGGCATAGGGAACAGGACTCATTTCATTTGGCAGGGACATGAGGGCGATTTTATCTAAGCTGTAACAACCAAGTGGAACCAGTTGGTGGCATCGACACATTTGGCCACTACTGCTAATTTAAACTAAAGTCAAGAGGGGTTACAGAACATAGTACCATTTTGTGATGCTGTTCATACTCCGTATATTACACAAAGTTTCAAGCATTTAGTAATTTTTAAATCAAGTTATAATTTATTAAAAAAAGGACACTAAGATTGTCATTCTCAGTATGGGGAGCTTAGTTAAAAGATTCTTGCAATTTCAAAGGAGGCATCTATATTTCTGTCACCAGAAGACTTAGTAAAAAACCTGAATTTTATCAAAATTTCAGACAGTCTCTTGTCTGTAGTGGAGGTAAGAAGGCAAAATGCTAAGATCCTGGGGAAATAAAACTCAAGTTCTTTTTTTAGTGACTCGTTGAGATGCACACTGCTTCTCAGAGGTGTATTCCTTTGGAACTCTGTGTGTAATGTTTGCACTGTACTGTACTCCACCCTGTTTGCTTATTACTTCTGTGTAGAAAGAATATAATTTGGTGTTTTATCTATGCTTTCTTCTTTTGTGTGCATAGCTTACTACATACTAACTGGTCTCTAAACATGGTTATAGTAAAGGCAATACCTGATCCTTCCTTGACTTTCCATGTCCTTTCTACACATGTATGCATTTTGATCCTTTCCTATCTGTCTTAATAACCTTGCAGCTATTATGAGGCATTGATAAGCTTTTTTTGTGACGCGTGGGGTAAACTGTCTTGTTGAGCCCATGTTGTGGATCTTTGTGAATGTGATGTTCACTGTATTGTTGTCCATGATTAATGAAAAAATTGGATCAGTGATGTATCTGCTCCCTTTCAATTCTCTTTCTAAACTACACCTCAAATAGTGCAAAGAATAAAAGTGCTCAAGCTTGGTTTCCACTTGCCATGTCGACCCTTTAGAAAGAGTTTGAGCAAGTAGATAAACTTTGCAGTTAGCCCTAAATGTCCAGCTTTTACTAAATTAGTATAGGGAATTAATTCTAGTATCTTTGAGAGTGTAGAAAATTAGTGAGTTCAGACAATCAGACTACAATCAGACTAATTTCAAATGCCTAGTTAAATATGTAGGGAAAGGTAACTAAGATGCAAAGAGGATAAATTATAAAAGGTTTTATGGAAACTTTGGAGGGCAGAGGAAGATTACACAGTCTCTCCTGTGCAGGTGCAGTATACAGCACAAGAAAAAACACTGATAATCAAACAATCTGTGCTTTGGAGATGCAGGAAATAGTGGTTGCGTTTACTTTGACAAAATGGAGAAAAGGGTGTCTGATCCTACTGCTGTATAGGAGTAAAAATGCAAACTATGAGATGATTATTGCTGCCATTATTTCATTTGATTTACTTGGGCTTATCAGTATCATTTCAATGTTCTTGGCGTGTGCTTCAGTGTAGAAGCTATTAAGAGTCCAGCCTTGGAAGGGCACTTCAGTTATAAAACTTCATACACATTCAAAATCTGAAAACATAGGAATAGAAATAGAGCTGTTATTCAATCAGGGATATTGTCACTTTCAAATCTCTTCTACAATGTTTTATTTTGGGTTTTTAAAAATAAATAACATTGATTATTTCATTTATATACAGTTACTATCCTATTTATTGCCTTCATTAATTAAACATAATTCATGGTGGTTATGAAAGGCTGCAACTGCCCTCCTAGTGAGACCTGAAACTGGGGGGAATATTAGCTGTCAGTAAAAAAGGTAATTCAATAAAGATGTAAAGATTAAAAAAAAGAAATAGAAAAAGAACAGAGAGTGCCTTTTCTTGAAGTTTAATACAGTTAGTCAGAAACCTTTGTCAGGAAATTACAACTTGCCAACCATCCTCCCCCCCCACCCCAAACAACCCACCACCAAAAAAAAAATAAAAAAAATTCAATGTTTTATCCTGTGAAAAAATGTAATATTTGACAATATTATTACTACATCATTTCTAGTATAGGTTTTTCCTCCATTCCTAGGTGTTGGACTTAAAAATCTTTTATTATGATTTAGATTTTGATGTTATGAGTAAAGATGAATTTATTTCTCTTATGACTTACTCTTTCCCTTGAAGGAGAAATAGTAGAACATGATAATATTATGTTCTAGGTCTTTTAGATACTCACTCACTTAGTAATAGTTTCCTCTCCTATCACCTTCTGTCTTGACATTTACTTTAGATGGATTTGGATCTTATTACTGAAAAAAAAGAATATGAGTAAGCTAGTTATTCTACTACATTTAATGTATTGACTGAGGTCTCTTGGTCTTTCATGAGTGCTCTTGACCTCAGTTCCCTCAGTTGGGAACAAGTACTAGGTACCATTCAGTCAAGCTAGTTCATTTTTCTCCTCCCCATATTTCTTTTCCTGTGAGTGATATGTGAAATTGTAAGCGGCTGGTACACAAAGTGCATGGAATATTGCCTATTAGATTGTCATATTTTTCTCACTATTTAGTTTTGCCATCCATTTTCATCTTTGTGTGTTGTTTCTTTTCTAGGATCAGCACCATCCTTGCTTTTATACAGCACATGAGGTTATCTGGTTCTAATTTCTGAGTGATGCTTGAAGCACTATTATATTAATTTAGCTATGTTTAGTTGGAATAAGCATAATTAAGAGCATAATTATATTCATAAATTATTATATAACATATAGAATTAATTGCATTAAAAATGATAATTATATTAAGAATAAGTTCACCAAGAAACAGCTGTATATTTCTATGAACAAAGTAATAGAAAATGGTAATGGAACAACAGTGATAGGAACAATACCTTCACTGTCCAAGTAACAGCCCATCCTTGAGGATTCTCCATATATCTCAGTTTTGGCCTTCAGTCAGGATGTCTTAATGAACTCTACTGTTATAGGCAACAACACAAAATCTTTGTACAATCTTGTCACTTAGCTTGAATCTAATCCTGATTGACTTAATGTTAAGCAGAAAGGTAGTATTACACTGGACCACAAGAATACACACAAACCATTGCACTAGTTCAGTGTCAGTAGACTAAACTTGCATTATTGTTGCAACTCTTTGCACTATTATTGTAACCCTTCTTATTAGGTAGGGCATTAAATCTGTTGGACATATATTTAGGTCTTGAAAGGACTCATGGGTAAGTTTCTACTATTGGATATTAAATACAGCTAAACTTTCTCAATATAAATACAGAAATACATTTATTTCATGGACAGTGCAATACATTTTGTTGAACCTCATGGTACTTTTCTCTACAAAAAGCAAACCCCAAAGTAAATAAAAGTCCCTTCTGCAAAATTCTATTCTTATACATCTTATTACTGTAGTTTTATTTTTCTTTAAGAGAAAATTGGTAGCTTGTACAATGAATATTCTCACTTTTTTTTTTGTGCATCTATTTTTTCTTGGAAGTAAATATTCTAGAACCAGCCTGCTTACGTTTGGATTTGCTGAAGCTGTGAAATTGTAAAGTACATAAAAAGGAAGAGTGAAAAATCTGTAAACGTTAATTACTTTCCTAATAATTACTGTTGTATTTTATTATTTTAGCCTAATCTATGTTCTCTTCGTCATGGGTTTTAGTCACCCCAGCAAGAATGACTAATGTAAGTAGAAAATAATGAGGCATCTTCAAAGAGAAGAGAAATGTATTAATCATGAAAATGACAAAGGGGGAAAATTAAGGTGAATGAGATACCAATTTAAAATCCCTACAGATAATACAGTGATTCCTGAGGACAGCTTCCCAGGACAACAGAACCAATGAGGCGTGTGACAGACATGGGGTCATTGTAGCCAAAGGGTTTTTTTGGTGTTGGGAGGAGGTTGTTTTGTTTTACCTAGGATATATTTAGACCCTTACCTTGAAAGTGTATACATGACTTACAGGTATGTCAAATAGAATTTAAGCAGTTCAGTGCCATGAGGATGTACCTACCTGTATAGCCATTTAAAGGTTTAGGGACAAGCATTGTAAGCTCTTTGGTATAGGTACCAGGTAATCTAAACTTTTATAACTACAAGGTAGTTAACACATTATATAAGCAAGGGATCTGTCTCCAGGATTTGTTAAGATGATGTTGTAACAGAAACTGTAGTTCTCATGTTTCAAAATTATTAATGTTAATCAAAAAGATATCTTTTTTGTTTCTTTTGTCAGTGATAGGAAAAAACCAAACCAAAAAACCCACAATGAGTAGAGTTTTAGTAGGATGCTGCTAGATCTTAGCCAGAAAATACATTGTGCTTTTATTCTCCTCCCCCCCCCCCCCCC
>VXBL01001157.1:18928-37999 GCA_013400195.1 Aramus guarauna
CCAAACAGAAATACAGGTCTGTGGGATTTATCCATTGGGTTGAGGTGCACAGGATGTTCTAGAAACTGCAAAGAGAGAGGCAAGAGAATGCTGCCTTCATAGGTCTATTTAATGCTAAAGCAAAAAGCATGTAATCTGTCTTTGCAAAATGTAGTTTTCCATAATCTTAAAATGGCTAAACAGTTCCAACTCTCTTAGCCTTTCCTCAGGAGAGAGGTTCCAGTCCCTTAATCATCTTTGTGGCCCTTTGTTGGGCTTTCTCTAGTATCTCTATATGCCTCTTATACTGGGGAGCCCAGCAATGGGCACAGCAGTCCACTGGCCTCACCAGTGCTGAGGAGAGAGGAAGGATCCCTTCCTTTCCCCTGCTGGCAGCAGCCGTCCCAGTGCAGCTCGGGACACCGTTAGCTTGCTTTCCTGCAAGGACACACTGCTGGCTCACGTTCAAGGTAGTGTCCACCAGAACCCCCAAGGCCATTTCTGCAAAGCAGCTTTCTAGCTGGTCAGCTCCCAGCATGTACTGGTGGTGCCTGCTGTTATTGCTGCTTAGGTGCAGGACTTTGCAGTTCTTTTTGTTGACCTGCATACTGTTCCTGTCAGGCCATTTCTCCAGCTTATCAAGGCCCCACTGGGTGGCAGCATGACCTTCTGGCATATCAGCCACCTCTCCCAGTTTTGTGTCCTCAGCAAATTGCTGAGGGTGGGCTCTGCCCCATCATCCAGATCATTAATGAAGATGTTGAAGAGTATTTGACCCAGTATGGCCCGTAGGGTACACCACCGGTTACTGGTCTCCAACTAGACTTTGTCCTACTGATCACCACTGTCTGGACCTGGCTTTTCAGCCAGTTTCCAGTCCACCTCACTGCTTATCCAGCATTACGTCTCATTGAAGAGTTTACAGTGAGCACACCTATCAGCATTGAAAGAATAACTCGTTCCCTTCTAAGGATTATGTACATGGAAACACAATGTAAAAACACTGTAGCCCACTCTATTTAGCTTATTATACCACATCAGATTCAGTTTAAAAACTTTAAAACTTCAGTCATAAAACTCCACATTCCCTCCATCGTTTACATACTGGTATTTTACATTTGCAGTCCTCCTGAAAAGTGGCGATGTGTCATCTGGAGTGGTAAAGAATGCTATTTAAAGCTGGCTGTTCAGGATACAGTGGAGTGAGGAAGAGGCTACTTTTTCTATAACAGCCATAAGTAGCTAGAACAAGGTCGGGTTTGAAAGCTGTCACCCAAAGACATTGAGGAAAAACAGATTAAAAGCAACACTGTTGATACTTCCTTTTCTCTTACCTCCTTCAAATTTCTGATCAGGAATACTTTCTGAAATGGCATCTAACAGTTTGCTTCTCTAACAGCTCCCTGTACCTGCCTGCAAGCAGGACTAACACAGAGAAAAGAATGCTCTTTACTGAATGTCAAGTACTATCTGAAATAGGTAATTCCTTTGAGATCATCCATTTTAATATGACTCAGTGCAACCCCACTTAACCATCCTGTGATAACTGCATACAGAAATCAAGCGTGGGAATTTTAATGTCCTTTTAACAACTAGTTTAAAAATTAGTTTTTAAGGTGTTTTTTTTCTTTGCAATTAAGATCTCAGCTGTGTTCTTTGATTGTACTATTATAGCAACAGGTTCCTAAATATTTTTGTAAAATTATGTACTCCATAAATTCACTATAAACTCTTCACAGAGAGATAAAGTGACTTGCCATAGAAATTCTGTATCAGAAGTAGTAACTGAAGTCTATTGTCAATTATAGGCCAATTCCATAATTGCAAAAGCTTTTTTACCTCTCATGTCCAGTCAATAATATAAAATTAAAATAGAGTTAACACAGAGACCAAGGTGTTGTCTACACATGTTTTTCCTCATAATAAGGCCTCAACACCTGCAATATCTGGTCATTTGTAAGCTGATATACTATCGTGCATAAGCCAAAGAGATGGCTTCTCTGTGCAGATGCATGCCCTGAAGTTTGTGAGGCATTACATTGGCAAAGTGCTTTTGTGTTTTCCTATTGTCATTTTTTTTTCTTCTTCTCTTAATCTTGATCATTTTATAGCATTTGCTTCTTTGCAAGTCTGAAGTTTGTAATTTGAATATAGTTCTTAAGGTTAAGAAAGCTCCATATTGGTTATTGATTATGCACAGCTTGTTTGTGAAGTGGTCGTGCATGCTTTTACTACAATTTAGTATAGAAAATATGTTCAGCTTCTGCCTTCCTCTGGCACTATTAGGCATAGCAGTGAAAAAGGAGCTTGAACTCAAACTGCAGTGTAATGTTACTGTATCATCACCCTGTATTTTTGTAAATCAACAGCTGCTTATTGGCATATCTTAAGTAATTGTGTTTAGGAAAAAAGCAACATGAGCATATCTTTTCAGCTGGAGAAAAAAAAAAAAAGGTAGCCCTTCTAGGCAATTGGAAACAAAGTAGGTTTGATCTGACAGCTCTTTCTCATTGGAAGACTCCCACTGTGATTTACTAGACTATAAACAAAAGACAAAGTTTGCAATGTGAGAACTTAGAATTGTTTATATTCTGGAATTTAATTTTCACTCTCATTTTTCATTTTCCAAACAAGATTTGAGCTATTTTCTCATCTCATTTTGCAGGTATATTATAATAGTGAGCTTCATCCTTTGCTTTCAAATGGAAAGGCGGCAAATCATCACTTACATAGTTTTGGACAATTTGCTCGTTGATTACTGAGAGCCCCTAATGTACAGTTCATGCTGTGTTCTGGAGAAGACTCCCAGTAGCTAAAATTATAGTATTTCTATAGTTAGACAAAAATAATGTTGTCATAATTTCATTTTTAGATATAATTCTTAATTAATGTTTACCTACCTTTTTTTCTCATTTTCTTTTTGTGTGGTATACAAATACGAAGTAAAAACAAAAAAGAGAAAAGACTGGACAGATGACTCAAAAGGAAGAATTCCAAACATCTTTACTAACATCTTTACTTAACTGACAGTCTTGCTAAGACCAAAGAAGGTAGCCACTGCTTAGTAGGAGTTGTGGGACATGAGGCATTATGAAGTAATAGCCACTCTCTTGGACACAAGTATGGGTTCCAAATTGCCATATGAGGACATCACAGTCATAGCTGCAGTTCAGCTTTAGCTCATGAACTCAAGACTATCTTTCTTCATCTGAAAGTTGGTTCTGCATCTGAAAGGACATCCAGGAGACTGGATGTCGGTTTGATGCCATTGCCAGGAAAAGGTTTATATACTCACCCCACTTCACTCCAAACATGAGGTGGGGTTGAACATTGTGAAAAACCTAGAATAGGGAGATGAGTTAGGAAACAGGCCAAATGGTTGCATGAACAGGAAAAAATTAAGGTTTCCACATGTGAAGCCTTATTTGGGATGTTGTACAGAGATCACTGAAATTCTACTGTCATCTGTGAGAGACAGATGAACAGACAGCATTCTGCTTCCTGGAGAGGCCTGCAACCCTGGAAAGCAAAGGTTAGCAGACTAGTTTTCCTTCAGAAAACTTTGAACCATATGTGTACCAAGAGGTTCAGGGTACCTGAATAAGTCTGGTCAGAAATGAATCCTTTCTCCCTCCAATCTGCGTATGATGGAGATGTTGAGGAGTCTCCTCAACACTGTTTCGTTGTGTCTTCCACTTTTATTAACCTGCACTACTTATAAAAGTAGTCAGAGTTGAACAACCAGAGTTCCATTCAGGCCCACAGACAGTGTTATCTCTGACAGTTTATCGTGTTGCCTTTGTATGCTTTGTTTCACTGCAACTGCTAAACAAATGCTACTGTCCCAATAATTCTGGCTTTCACAGAATATAAGCAGCTTTGTTCTTTTTACCAGCTTTAGAAATACAGTCACAAACATAAAAAGGAAATCTGTGGTTACTGTTGAGTCAATGCCTAGGTGCTTTGTGTGACTTAAAAGTGAAAATAATTTTGCTCATTTTATCTCATTTGTTATCAATGTGATTTAAATGATTTCATATCCATGGAAATGCAAAATAAATTAAATCAGCTTAAGTTTGTGGTCCCAAGTGCCCAAGATAAGTCAGTAGCCTAGCCAATAGAGAATTTCAAAACATTTTTTTATCCCCCACACTCTTTCAGTAGCTGTTAAAAGTGCATATCTTCGTGGAATGTCAGTGTGAAATGGTAAGCAATGAGCAAAATGAAGCATTTTTATTCATTCACACACTTATTCACATAAAGAGCAAACAGTATTGGGAAATAACTGTTGCACTATTTACTCTAATACATGTCAAGATCAGGAAAAGCTAACCAGGCTCAGTATATCCAGGCAAACAGAAATAAATCCACCGTTTTTAAAGGTTTCTCGTATGTTTCCATCGTCTCTTCCCATGAGGCAGTGAGTGACCTCACTTAAAGCTTAATCTTTTTTATTCGAAACAGTAATGCTTTTCCAGTTCCTCCCTCAGCCAGAACATTTCTTTCAAACAGATGATAGCTGTTTTTCCAGAACCGCTATTTTCTGCTCTCTAGTTTCTGGAGACATTGAGATTCTATTCTTCTTCAGACACTGTTTCCATTGATTTCAACTCAGAAAATTCAAGTTAGAATTGAATGTGTAACATTTATGTTATTCAGTGGACATGGCCTTTTTATAGTCTGGCTGAAAAAAGGGCAAAAAAATTGAATATTGCACCATTATTTTTTCCATAATTCATAACAGCATTTCTAACCTCAAAATTGCATTAACTTGAGTGAGCTGAAGATTCACAGTTCTCAGACCAGATGAAAATACAATAGCCAGAATCCAGAAGGTCAGGGTTAAGGACAATAGAGAGAGACTTAAAAACTTTTCTTGCAAATAGGTTTGGTTTTGGTTGGGTTTTGGGTTTGTGGGTTTTTTATTATTTATTTTTTTATTTTATTTAGTGCTGTGTTGAACAGTTAATACATAGCCATCTGTAAATGAAATCTGGTCCAACACCTTTGTCTTCTACTTAAACCTGCCTTTGGTGTCACCATGACATTTACCAAGCAGAAGAGAACCCCTCTCCTTTTCTCTGCCTTCTCCCATCCATACAGAGTGTACCGGGATCTAGCCCTGAATTCACCTAACTTTACAGTTTGGGTTTTAGCCCAGAGGCATAACTAAGATGACAGACATGAATTCTACAACCTATTTATGGAATTTACTAACGATTGAAATGCTACTTAACATTGCTTATTGCTTATTCACATTTTAAACTCCCAGTTGGAAACTTCTTGATATAATTTATCAATATTCTTGGGAAAATAAATTAAATCAAAGCTAAAATTATTCTGATTCTGTATAAGAATTCTAAAATATGTCAAACTGAGAAATGTATGCTTTTGCTACTTACATTAGAGTACAAATATATCTGCTGTTATCCTGCCTAGTCTCCCAGCTGTTAGTTTGTTCCATGCAAAAGACTTCAGAGTACCTTTCTCCTTTCATTTTTACAGGTATTTCACTGAAATGACTACTTCTCTGTTCTGTTCTCTGTGTGTTCATATTTTCTTTTTTTTTTCCTCCCCAATATTTTTCACTGAAGTAATTACTGACTACATTAAATATCATGTGCAGTAGTGTAGTTCCTATTTCCCGTGAAAGACAGAAATTGCACGTTTTCAGTTGTGTCTTTTTTTCTGTTTTAAGTTACATTTTAAGTGACAGGGTGTTTTTTCAAGTACAGCTTGCATTTGGGATGGACATTCTAGAGTTTATAATGACCTGGCACGCAGTTCAGAGCTAATCTTCAAAGCCAGCCTTGTACCCAACTGAAGAAGCTATAACTCCATGGTACAGTTTGGTGCTGCCAGGTGGTACCTGGCATTTTGACTGTTTGGAGTAAATTCTTCATTTCACAGAGTAAAACTCTTTCGATATCTGTTGAAAGTTATTCCAACATAGCACAAAGATATTCAAAGCAGGTGTTCTTTTTAGTGAATGGAGAGCTTGTGTTATTTGCCTTTCCAGGATCAACCATTTTAAATACTGACAGGAGACACTCGGACAAGAAAAATCAAGAATTGTCCAGATAGGATAGTTCATTTATCTGTGAGCCTTCGTGCATTAGATATTCTACAGTAATATTTTCTGTGCAGCCAAGTCTTTCTTACTTCCATCTGAACAACTGTGTGCTATTGGTAGGAATTTATTTGTGGAATAAGTATTTAGCATGAACTTCACTCTAGGGTACTTGGCTGCTGAAATCCCAGGAACACTACTAATTTTCATTAAGAACTTACTGAAGTTAATGATGGTCTAATGGGCTGGAGAAGGGCAACATGGGTAGGTCTTGTTTTGTTGTGTTTTGTCTGGGGAGGGAACAGCCAGGAAAATTGGCCAAAGGGATATTCCAGGCCATATGACATCGTGCTCAGCAGTGAAATTTCAGGGAAAGGAGGATGAAGTCGGAACATTCATGGTTATGACATATGTCTTCCCAAGTGAGTGTTAGGTGTGCGCTGAGTCCTTGCTTTCCAGAAAGTGGTTAAACATCTGCCTGCTGATGGGAAGTAGGGAATAAATTCCTTTTTTAAGCTTTGCTTGACCACACAGCTTGTGTTTTGCCTATTAAACTGTCATTATCTCTGAGAGTCTTCTCACTTTCCTTCCATTTTCTGCCCATCCCACAGGACAGGGGAGTGAACAAGCAGCTGGGTGGGGACTTGTCTGTTGGCCAGGGTCAACCCACCATAACTGCGTAAAGATTTCACATCTGTTCTAAATTCTGATGCTAATGAGATCACTATATATAATAATATAAAAATCACATTATATACACAAAAATATTCATATATGTTGCTCTCAAGCTGTACTGTTACTTAGATACCACTGATATTTGCTAATACAAATTAAAAATAAGAGATTGTTCTGTGAAGTCTTATCATTCCACTTTCAAATCTTTCTTTGAATTCCAAAGCTCTGGAGTTTGCTGATGTAGCATTCCATAATGATATTCACAATCATTGTTTAGATAGTCACTAAATTGAAAGTCCAGAGTCTTGGTGGGTTTTTTTTGGGTTTGTTGGTTTTGAGAAGAAAAAAATATATAAAACTACTTAGTTCCTTAAAACTGTTAATAAAAGTTATTGTCTTTTTTACTATGAGGAATTTGAAAATTCTAGTGATTAATGCCAAAATTCTGTAGGAATTCAAGTAGTTTTAGGACAAAAATTTCACTAGTCTCAAGGTTGCAATTTTCAAAATAATTTTTAAGTGCTGTATTTAAAGCAAATTCAAATTGTAAAATCATAAACATTCAATCAGTAATCAGAATCTCTTGTAGATTCTGGGATAAAGGAGAACCACTGGGGATTTTTATCTGCAATGAATATAGCCTAGGATACAATGCATTCAGGAAGGAAAAGTCCCTAACATATGGCTGGGGAAAGCATGATTAATATAAGGGATGGTAGTGTGTAGATTTGATTTTACTTTAAGAAGATTAATAATAAGGTTTTCTTCATCTGTGTTCTTTATTTATAATGGCAAAATATTTGGAAAATAGAAGGACTTCAATATTTCTGTCCTGAAGCACTGAACAATCTGTGATGTGGCTTCATCATTTTCAACCCATTCGTCTCCATTCTAGGAGTAAAGAAATAGATTTGTTTACAAATGCTTGCAGTTCATTTCATAGCAGGGAAAGAAGTTTATTTTCTGTGAGGTACTGTCCACTAGTAATTTTATGATAATTGATAACATCTGATACATTTTGTGTTCCATGTTACTTTACTGTCAGAAAATTTAGACACTTAAATTAATCTGAAAGAAGCATCAAAACCACCTGTCCTTCCATTTTGAAAGTAGTAATTTATATTTGTGTAATTTATGTTACTTCTGCGACTTGAATAATGCTGCAATTAGTAGTCTATAACACTTTCCATGATAAATCTGTTTTTCAGAGGTTCGTCATTCAGATATAAATATTTACTCCACATTCAAATGAGTCTCATTGATTGGGAGCAACTATTTATCATTCACTAGTCTAGAAGCAACAAAATAATTTTCATGCTTTGGTTACTCCAAAATAGCAAATTTTGAAATGTTCTTCAATGCTGGCTTGTTAAAGTGGGTTTAATTAATTATTCAAATGATAGCAAAGAAGGGCTTGAACTCTAATTTAATTCATGAACTCTAATTTAAAAATAAAGTAAGTTTAAAAGTAATTTTGGCATGTTTGTAGCAAAGTCAAATTAATATCACGTAAGAAAGTGTACACTTGACATTCCCTTATTTTTACTTGACTTTGTAAAGCGTGTGTTCTTTTGAACTAGGTTTGTTTGTTTGTTTTTCTGTTCACTTTTCACATATTTTCTGCTCTATATCAACTATACTTGACCTTTCTCCACCAATTTCTGCTTTTCTGGAGAGTGATCTGTCTCTACCAATCCAGGCACAGATACTGCCATATTCCTTTTCCTGGATGAGGTATTTCTGTGAAGGAAGAGTAACAGGCAATGACAGAAAATGTTTTTTCTTCCTCATCAGGCTGACCATACTTGCACTTTTTTTTTTTCTGGTTGTCTCTTATCAAACCAGCATCAAGTTTCTTCAAGTTTCTGAAGATTGTGGGCTTAAACCACCACAGTTTTTAAACAAGCATTTTCTTTCATGACCAGTTAAAGTGATGCATCACAAACCTCAGTTTTTTTCCATGAAGAAACATTACAGTACAAGTTGTATATCAGCTCAATTAAACACATACAGCTCTGAAGCTCTTATCTTAATCCCTGTGGTGATAAAACTGTAATTGTTCTGAGAGACTACAAGGGAAACTGTGACTCAAGCAAGGACATGGTGTTCCAACTGATCTCAATTACTGTCATGTAACTAATTCTTTTGTCCACCATCTAAACTTAATGTTTCTGTCTCCCTCGGGATTTGTCACAAGATCTTTTACATCATTGTTTTTGTGTTGACCTGTCACTATCTAGTCTACTTTCTCAACCAAACTGAAATAATTGCCTTAATTTACCTGACAATTCTTTTGAGATATCAATTTATCACAGTATTTTAAATGTTTGAATTAGTTCAATGTGAATCATTAGTTCAAGGTACCTTCAAAAGATTAGATATTACCTTCTACCTTTTTTTTTTTTCTACATACAGACATGAAGGGCCAAACTTCTGCTCTAAGTAGGCATAATTGACTCATACTTCATGAAGACTTCATTTTGGCATGGGCTTATAGCCTTCAGTAAAGTCACTCCAGATGTATATCATGAAGAAAATAAATATTTGTTCTTCTGTTTAAATAGTCCTAGTAAAATGAAAATATACTTAATGGCAACTAATTTGTTCTTTTCTATATGCAGTGTATTAGATTATGTCCTTAACATGCCTAAAATGTTATATTCTCATTTCTCTGGAAACAGCCATTAGGCATGTGTATGCCTTTCTGGAGCTCATTGTGCCATTCTGTCACGTTAAGTACTTAACTCTTTCTCTCTGCCTAAGGGATAACTGTATCCAGTATTAAGGACAGGAATTAGGATAGAAAATGTTCTTTTTTAAAAAACCTGAAAGTATAGTATGTTTCACTTTGGGAATCTCATGCTTATTGCTTTGTTCCTCATCCTTCTCAGACTGTATTGTAATAAGAGTGGCAATTATAACCCGAATCACATCTCAATCACTTAAAAGGGTGAGTGCATTTCTCCCAATTTTTATTGCAAGAGAAATCTCAAAAGGCAGGCTGATGAAAACTTTTCCTTTACATCAGGTACACTATCTCAATAAATGATTGCTAAAAAAGTAGACAAATTAAGAATTACTGACAAAAATTTGAGATGTTATTTCCAAACTCATTCCCAGGATAAATGAATTTGCAAGCAGCATGGAAGTAAAAGGTCATCTGAGACAGAAGTGCCCAAGTGGAATTCCCTTAAGCATCTTAGACTGCCATCAGTAGTTATTTATATGTTCTGTGATCATAATTGATAGCAACAATTACTGTGTTTCTAGAGATAACAACAGCTGGGATTTCATAAGATATTGGTTTAAGTATTTGGAAGAGGTCCAAGTGATTCCTGGTCCAAGGAAAGAAAAGGAAAAGCTGAGATGGAAAACAAATATGTATTCTGAGAACTAAGACACGACTATTTGTTATTATCTTCTCATAATTAATGACATCAGGAGAAATCCAGTACCTATTGAACTTGGGATCTCCCATATCTATAGGCAAAGACTTTTGTGCAGTGGTTCTGGTGATATCAAGTGAGGAACTTACAAGAACTCATGATTGTTAGCAGCCAAATTTTCATATAATCCCCAAGGGTTTTGTGCAAGAGGTCACGCTGATTTCTCTGGGAACATTGTAGCTGTAGAATAGAAAAGATAAGAGCTTTCCTGTGATGATGTGCTCTAAAAATGTAGTAAAGACAGGTTGTGATGGAGGATACAAATCCTATGCGATAACTGTAAAGATGCTAGTTACCAGACTGTTCCTAAGAAATTGAGTGCTAAGAAGGCCAAAAGCAGTGGCTTGGGAAATGTAAGGTGAGACTGTGTGCCTGTTTGGGTCTACACCTAAGAGATTAGAGGAGAGGGGATGTAGACTGACTGGAAACCAGGCAGGGGATATACCTTACCAATGTGGTAAGGGAGGAAGCCTGTGTTGCCACGCTGTAAGGGAGTTAAACAGAAACTAATGGCTGGAGGCTTAAGGAACTGTGTTTTTAAGCATCTAATGAAGACCTTGTTCTACTTTTTAGTGTTTATGTCATATAATGATGCCCAGCAAAACAAAGGAGGTACAGTCAGAGTAATGTTTTACTGTACAAACACTAAATACATGTTATAAGTGAGAGAACTCCACTTACAGCTGGATCAAAGGGTGAGTGTGATTAGAGAAATTAGTTGCCCAGGAGATGTATCTATTAAAAAAAAGCCCACAACAGTCTGAAGGACCTGACAGTTGACTTAAAAGCATCTGTAGCAGGCTGCAAAAGGAAAGGTTAGAACATTTGCTTTTGTGGTAAACTGCTGTCTCCCCCAGGAATAACAAACAGGGTGGTGATAGTAGGGTTATGCAATAAGTCTGCCAGCCAGGAAAAAGAAAAATCTTCATGATTTTTGGATGGTTGTGATCCTTAACTGCATGAAAAACCTTCAATTTGTAGATTTGACTGCAGAAGGTCATTGAACACAGTCTTAAATCTGCTTTTGTCTTAATCTGTGGGCTCAAATCCCTTACACTTAGTAAGGATGAGTTGCTTTATTCTGAAGGAAGTGCTAAAGGAGGACTCAAGGAAGATGACTGTGTTGCAAAAATTAAGATAGGTCTTCTGCCTAACTTCACAGCTGTAAGCACTTAGAAACATAAGGATATTCTCCTCTTTAGAATCATTCTTTACAAGCATGAATTTGAAGGAACAGCCTTAATTTGGAGATGTCTCCAGTTATAAGATATCCTAAGGAAAATTGATAAAATGACCGCTAGAAAAGTGGCAGGACCAATGATACACATCCTAGATTGCCAAGGCAATCAAATATGAAATTGCTGTTTCCATTTGTGTGGTCATTTCTCTTTGAGGCTTCTTAAAAGAGTAGGTCTTAGCATATTAGTAAAGTGATTATGCTAAATTTTAACAAGGATTTAAAGAACAGGAGGAAGACAGTGGGTCTAAGGAATTACAGATCTATACAGTGGGAAAAGATAGGAAACTAATAAAATTTAATTAATTAGTTTAATAATCAGTTTAATATCACCTAGATAACAGTGATGTAGTAGGGAAAAAGAAAACACAGCCTCTGTAGAGGGGAATCTTACCTTCAAAATCTATTAGAATTCTTCAGAGAAATCAGGATCCACGTGAATATGGATACATAGTTAACAGTATCTTTAGATACCTCAGGAATATTTGATAAAGTTTCTAACCAAAGAAAAGAGGTCATTTCTTGCTGTAGAGTGAAAAACATTATGCTTGAACAATAACATATGTAGTATAGTAATAAACAGTTTTCTCCTCAGAGATTGTTGAATTAAAATGCCCATTACACATAAAGAAACTATAAAAACAGGACCCAAACAAATAGTAAGATGGGAGAGTTCTGGTGATACAAACCTTAGTAAAGTGTTGGACTCTCTTTTACCATAGGAACAAAGTAGTTCTCAGGAATCATCAGAACAGTGCTTAGTGGCAATCAAAATAAATAAAAGGCTAGGAATTTTAGGAAAGGAATTGTGAAAAGTGGAAAACATTACTATGCTACTTTATGAAGTCCTGAGTGTGGTCACTGATAACTCCCACACTCC
The DNA here is from genome assembly GCA_013400195.1 of Aramus guarauna. NCBI lineage: Eukaryota > Metazoa > Chordata > Aves > Gruiformes > Aramidae > Aramus > Aramus guarauna. Next base: position 31,216 of record VXBL01001157.1, read on the forward strand.
TAGTGGAAGTAGAAATAACATCGAAAGACAACAAAGATAGTCTTGAAAAGGGTTCTTAAGAAGAGGCTAAATAAAATTTTGTCTTAAAAAACAACAGTAGCTAGGGAAGTAAGCAGACCTAAAGTACAAAGGATGGAAAAGGGGACAGAAGAGAGCTCTTTCAAAGGACTACTAAATGCAATAGCTCATATGAAATGTTCATTTGTGAATTCCCTTAACAAAAATTTTCCCTTCCATCTTCTGGAACAGTAAGGATGGGCTTATTCTGCATATTCCCTGTTCTCTTGTCTGTTCTAAGAAAACACTGTCTAGCAGGGGGTGAATATTTTGGCTGGGCTAGGGCAGAAGGAGCAGAAAGGACTTTTCCAGAGTCCTGAAATATAGTCATAGAGTCACTGTCTTATGCCCTTGTTTTCATGGGGGTAGAGTCTTGTTTCTTCATAGCCTGTGCAGGAAAACAGGATAAACCCAGCAATACATAACGCAAGTTAAATCAGGGCAAGGACAAAAAGGCAAGCCCTGTGTCAAATGTTTTCATGCAACTGGAGTTTCCTCACTGCCTCCTACTAAGAGTTCAGTATTCCATTCCAGTCACATTAGAAACACTAATGCAGAAACCCTTTCCCTAGCCATTCCTCATAAAGCTTTCCATTGGGCTAAAGACTGCAGAGTCTAGAAGAAAGCACAGGCCACTGAATCAGCTGACAGTTTTGTCCCAGGGGCTCTGTAGGAGCGAGCAAATGAATCCTGACTTGTTTTTAAAAAACAAGCTCTTTGCAGTAATTTGCTTGTGGCTGTGTTGTTTCCTCCAAAGGGGCTCAGTCTTCAATGGGAACAGAGCACAGCTTAGAATTTTTACTTTAGATTAAAAAGTTTTGCTGAGTTTTGCTTCTTTACTGGATGTAGACAAACAGTATGAAAACCCAAACTCCCACAAAACAGCCAAAGCTAATCTCATAAGTACACGGGGGGAACTGGATGTTCAGACCAGAAAACCAAATTTGACTTTGGGCCTGATTCTGAACTAGCAATGTCCTTACTCGTGTGAGCAATGTCATTCCTCTGGAGTCCAGGCTCACACACTTCAAAACTTGAGTAACAGTGCTTACCAGTCTACTCAGAGCCTTGTGATAACAAGTATTTGTATATAAAGACAGAGTGGTTACAATGGAGTAGCCTTGTGCTCCCTCTAGTGGTATGCTACAGAATTTAAGGGTTTTGTTCACATCCCTGGTTTTTAAATAGCCTTTCCATGGATTAGAGTGTATATGCTATGTAGTCAAGTGTAGACAACGGATTTTGGCTCATGTTTTGTTAACTGCCCTTAGATCTGGACTTCTAGAAATTAAAAACAAGAGAAAGAGTAACAAATAAACTACAGATTTCAAAAGTTAATTATCGCCTACAATTGGGTAAATAAGATTTAAACAAAGAAGACCTGCTATGGCATGTCCTGTTAGAATTAACCTGATCCTCAAGGCAAAAATTTCAGAAACTTTAAAAAAAAATGTTTTATTCATCAGTCTTTTCAGTTTTAGCCTTGCATATGCAACTCAATATAGTTCTTAATTTTTTATAACATAAGCACCTGTGAATCTCTTCCATAACTCCAGGAAGCAGATTAATAAATTAGACCCAAGCTGGCTGGGAGTGAGAGGGAGTTACGTACATAATTCAGGAGAAAGCAAGAATAAAGACTTGATTTGTATTTTTAATAACAGCCATAGTTTCTCTACCTTTGCAACTGTTCAGGTATTTGCAGGAACACACCATCTGCACCAGGATTTGTTTGTTTAACTAACATTTCGGAGGACTAGTTTTACTGCGGAAAGTTTCAGACCTGGAGATAGCTCCTGATTCTTGAAACATCCCTGAAATATATGGTAAAACAGTGGTGTCTAACTGTGCTTTTTTGAACAGTTAGCTTGTTGAATCTACCTGGTTTTATCATAATGCTAATGCCAGTCTGACTTTGGCAAACTTTGCTTATCTCAGCTTTTGGTCAAAGTTCCACCCCACAGGGGAGCCTGTGTACAGCAACGTAAGCGGCTTGGGTGGGAGCGCACCACATTGCCTGGAGCTGGCTCAGTTTTGTGTAAGTGGTCAGTTGGCAAGCAGCCGAACTCTGTAGGAGTTAAGGTATGTAAAGATTATAAAATATTAACTCCTTGCTTTCCTGTAACTGTGGAGAAATTTCCTGCTGAGGGATTCAGCTGTAGGCCACAGAGCAGGTGTGACAACAGCCCCTGCAGCCGGTGCTTCAGCTCAAACATTGTGGTAGTTCCCAGGGCTGCAATGAATCTTGGATTTGTTGAGCGTTCGCCTGTTTTTCAGCCAGCTCTGATCATTAACTGGAACCGGCCAGATAGCCCTAAGCAACATTTCATGAAATATGGGCCCAGATCTAGGAGGATGAGGAGACAGGAATGGAAATGTATCTATTTCATTATGGAAAGAAGGGGAAATACTTTGTTAGATTTGATTAGCCAACATCATGTTTATCCCACTGTTGTTGCATGTTGTGGTCTGACTGAGGGGAAAAAAAAATGCTTTTTATGACTGTTACAAGCATTATTACAAGCTTAATTTCTGGCTCAAAGGCAAGGTAAGAAGGTACTGACACCAAAGCTCTTCAGACTCTTATGACTGCTCTCTTATAATGACATGTAGAAAAAAGGTCTGCAGAGTTACATTTTCTTTGTTATATGTTTTATCGAGGTAGCAGTTTCCTTAGGAGCACTGAAGACTGGCTGCTTCTCTGCATGTTGGTAAAGCTGTTCTTTTGTTTTGAGGTTGCAGTGGTTTTAGTCTGGTCTATAGCTCACTGGAGGGCTTGTATGTCAGTGCAGGTCCAGGTCATAGTGACATAAATGTTACGAAATTGTGTATCAGAGATATGCTTTTGTCATGGAATCGCTAGATAATTAACAAGCTATCTTCTCATATATTCTTCTTGGAAGTAACTGGAAAGAATGAATCTCACTGAAACCACAAAATAATTTCAGTAGTCTTTCAACTGTAAGCCCAGAACTCCAGTTAGCAATTTTAAATAATTTAGAAACACCTTTTCTGTCCTGTCTTTGCATAAATCCTTCTTAAGCTGGATAAAAATGTGTTTGTTGATGTGAAAATGAAGTATGTGTTTATCTATAGGGCTCCTTCCAACTCAAGTCAGAAAAGTTTCTTAACTTTCTGTATTATAGAAGTTACGTGAGGAGAGGGATATGATACGTTTGGCTTAGTATTTGTTTTCCTTGAACTTCATACCCTGTTTTGTGAGAATTATTTCTGCTTACAGCGGAAATGGTGAGAAAGATGAGGAGCTACAACTGAAGCTGGTGAATTTTTTACTGGTAAATGAGCAACATCTGTTGGGTTCCCTCTAGCACTGCTGTTCAAACTACTTTTTATCAAGATATTTTCTGTTGGAGACTATGAGGATGTCAATGAAATGTATTAACACTGAGTGGCCCTGAAGTGAACAGCAGAAATAAATGTTGCTTGCTCTCTTTTTTTCTGTTTCTTTTTATTGTATTGTAAATAGGCTTGAGCCATGAGTTAGGAGGAGTCATGCATTTTCTGTCGAGCTTGAATTTTTGTCATCGCAATAGAAATGTCATAAGACATTGTTATGTATTGGAGATAGCTAATTTGTCAGTTGATTTAATGGAACTCTTGCTTTGAAGTTTATACCTCTCCCTTTTTTCTTTATTCTCTTACACTTTTGCAACTCTCCCATCTTTTTGTTTTAATGCTAATCTATTTAAAATTTCTTTTCCATTAGTCTAGTTTGTCAAGTTTGTTTCTAAAGGCAAATGAGAGAACAATGCTCTAACTTTTAATGAAAAGAAGTAACCTGATCTTAATATAAATTAATGCTATTAACTTGAAAGATTTATTGTTACATTAACAATTACACCTGGTATAAATTCAATTATCTATCACCTCTAGCTATAACTTGTAAAATAGCAAGCTATGACATGACAAGTTCTGAAGCATCTAAGTAACTGTATTAAAAGGTTGCTGTAGGAACAGATCTGATTTTAACATAACAGGAAAAAGGCATCCAGAAAATGACTGAGTGAAAAGTTAGTTCTATATACTAAATAATTACAAAGCTTAATACCGAAACTATTATACTGACCAAGATTTTAGAACCTATTTCCTAACAGAATAGTTATTAATAGTTATTATAAGACCAAAAAAATTATGGTAAAAAAATTATTGTACCTAAATGTGTGTGTGTGTGGGGGAATATTCTTTCAGTCTAATTGGTGAATATTAATTTCTCAGGTAACACCTGTGTGGCAGTATATGCATGTTATTGTGTCAGTTGCTTACATCAGACAATATAAGTTTGTTTGTGCAGTGGTAATAGCATACAGACTAAGATCCTATGCAGTTTGGATGTAGTTTTCTTGACTTAAAGGTTATTTTCTGCATTAGCTAAAGTCCTTGAATAAGAATGATATTTCATGGATTTCGAAGCATTCTTCTTGATAAGTTGCTACACTAGGGGAATCAATGTATTATTTATATTTTACTATCTAATTGTTAGATCCTGATGTACTGAGCTCAATATGAGTAGCAAGTTACTCAGTGGAATCCTTCTGGAATACAGTGCTACTCATTGTGAAGGCGGATGCCACTAATTGGTTCCACGTGATGGACCTTGAAAAACAGCTTATAATGGTTATGCAGAAAGGGACCATGAAGCTGGCAAATTCAGCCTTAACTTTGACATTTTAGTACTTTAGTGAAGACTTAAGTACTAAATTTTGATATACTATATTTAATATATAGATTTAAATACACCCTGCCCCCCTATTTTTCTATTGTGTAGTTAAGATTGAAAAATGCTATTATTTGAAGAATACTTTCTAGAATTTAAGCATGTTCTTATTTCAGTGTGGTGGCTGGAGTTCTTTGCAATATCCAATGCTTATATTTTAAAACTGTAGAGGTCTTATATTTTTTTTTAAAATAACATTAGTCCATACAAATACACACAATTTGACAACTGAATATTTTTTTTCCAGTGATAAAGCTCTTCAAAATACTAAGAAATTTAAAATATATTTAAATTCTGTAGTGATTTTATTTCAAGATTTGTTTGTAAACCCCAAAATATTTATGCTTGTGGGTAATTATTTTTCTTTTCATCCTTTTTTCTCTGGATCTCTTGCAATAGTACTGCAGTTGAAGCTCCCACTGCTGAAAGAAGTAAATATATTCTTGCAGTGCCCAGGGAAGAGGGTGAACCCACAGCAGGGGGAGTGACAAGCCGAAAGTAACTGGTTATTTGCCTGATGGATTTCTTGGGTCTTGTGCACATGTTGAAAGACTGGCAATATTTGCGCTCCCATACAAACTGTGGATTTGCACTGCTGCATCATGGCCTAACTTTGCTTGCTCTGTCTTTTTCTGGTCACTCTGATGTCCAGCCCGGTATGACTTGTGTCTAGATGTGCCATCAAGGAGTAAGATAAAGAGTAGCTAAAGCAATGTGCTGAAGCTGGGATATTTACCATCTGTGTTAGTTTACTGCCCAGCTGCAATATAACTTTATGGTCCTTCCACTGAGTCCTCACACTGGCACATTTTCTGTGGTGTGGCAACAAAAACAAACAAAAAAAAATGAGGTTTTCTTCCTTCTGTTTCAATAATCTTGAGCTAGTGTTTCTATGGGTAGTAAGAAGAATGTTTTAAAATTAAGGTGAAGCTGTCAAGGTGAGAGGCTCTCAGTGAATAATTATTATTATTATTTCTGTCCACATGATGGCAGTATATGTTAATACAAACCAAGAAAATTAAAAAAAATTATTCCTTTGCAAGAACAGAGTTCTGTTGCACCCCCCCAAAAGTCTGAGAAGCTATGGGAAGTTTCCAAATGGCATTATGAGCAGTTATGAAAGGATAACTCCCCCTTATTGTAAAAGTCCCTAAGACTTAAGAGGCAGTAGCTAACTCTGAATGGGTATGGAATGGTGCTGTGTTATAAATAGAAGTGGTCAGTAAAGCTTTGTCAGTCATGCTTGGTTTAATCATTTGTAGTCAATAAAGTCATTGAAGTATAATTACCACTCCCTGGCATTGGTTTTGCAAGTGCAAAACTGGAGTTCTGAGGCTGCATGGGCAGCTAGATGCTGAGTGTTTCATCTGTGGTAAGAGTACAGAAAGTCTAAACAGACAGACTATTGAGATACTAGCTGCAAAAAAGTTTAGGCATTATTTCAGAAAGATTATGTCCAGGAACAAAATCTATTGAATCTGTCAAGCTCTTCAGCTATTTGTAAGTTGAATCAAGGGAGTTTGAGTGTGTGTGAGGTCTGCGTGTGTTTACTGGATGGAATCAGACAACATTGCCAGTAGTCACAGATAAAGGTTATAATGTTAAAAAGAAAAGGAAAAAAAAGAACCCACAAACAAACAAAACCACTTCTTTTTCTGAGCTTTGACATATCTGTAAGCACATGCTATTTTTTTTTAATTTTCTGTGTACTGTAATTTAAAAGTCTAGTAGACTTAATTTTAAACCTCAAACATTTTTGATGCCAAGTTTAGATGAGAAAAAGACAATAGCAGAACTTTCTGTTTTCAACAGCAAAAATAGGGAACTAGGAACAGATATTCACTTCAGCCCAAATGCATAAAATAAGAGGCAGCTGTAAAGCTCAGCAGGTTCCTTTGATTAGGGTCTCAGATGAGTGTCTCCTGGGACCAATTTACCTCCTGGATCAGGTTACAGAACATGTGAGCACTGGCAGCACTCTTTTTTTTTTTT